>JAEIFU010000073.1:0-288088 GCA_018904235.1 Lordiphosa stackelbergi
GGAGCACAACGAAGTTAAAAAATTGTACAGTATTCAATACTTTATTTGTCAATAAGGAAAGTCGCAAAATATAGAGTTTTCCTACACTCGGAAGGAACTAAGAAACTGTGACATAAACTCTGGAGCAATACTATAGCCGCACCTTGTTTTTTCAGTGTACGCATAGAAACAGTACAGCTAGAAAACTTTGCGATTACCAATTGAAAAAGCGTTAAAAATGAGAGAAAATAGATGACATACATCAACACTCTCAGTGCAAAAATTACCCGTTATGTTTGATTTTCGATTTGCGAGCGGTGCATAACTAAAGCCGCACAATTTGATTTCTTATTCTGTGTTTGCTGGCGGCGAACTTTTTGGCGTACACTTGGTTGAGTAATTATTTGTAACAAATTCGTAAATATGCCAAGTGGGCCAGTGCTGTCAGATGTCGAGAAATGCCAATTTCGGGAGCTTCAAAGTGAAAATTGCTCATTTCGTCAAATTGTCTAAAGAATTGGTCGCTCCGACAAAGTTGTGCCAAAATTTGTAAAAATCGAATTGAATATGGAAAAAAAAACATGGAAGATGTAAGCCGAAGATGAGTCAGCGTGACCAGCGCCGATTAGTGAGTGCTGAAAGCAATTCATAAAAACCGCTAGTGCTTTAGCGGCTGAATGTGGCCCAAAAGTGTCTCGCTGGACCGTTGCACGGCTTTTAATGAAATCTGAAAACATAGTGCTACGAATATTTAAGGTGGCAGCAAGGTTACTGGAACATCATAAAGAAGCCCGGATGAAAGTCACCAGAGATAAAATGGTAGCTGACTGGTCGTTATTAATTTATCTTTTTAGATAATTTTCTCGGTTGGAAAACAGTTTAATTTGGACGGTCCTGATGGGTTTTCGCACTATTGGAGGGATTTGAGATATTTCGGAGGAGGATCATTGATGGTTTGGGCAGCATTTTGTGAGTGTGGATGCTTGAAACTGTCATTTCCAAGCACTTATATGAACTCGAGAAAATACGTGGACATTTTGCAAATAAATTTTTTGCCTTTTCTTTGCGGTCGAAGGCGTCAAATGTTCATTTTCCAACAGGCCAACGCACAAATGCACGGCTTGAGTGCAATAATGTTCGGTTTTTTGAGTGGCCCGCGTGCTCCCTGGACATGAATCCGATGGAAAACCTGTGAGCGTTGCTGGTCCGAAGGACTTATGTTCAAAAAGCTAAGTACAATAGTACTAAGGACTACAAATTGGCAATAATTAAGGCATGAGAAGAACTGTCCCTTAGTGATTTCAAAAACCTCGTAGACAGTATGCCACATTTTTCTACAGTTTATTTAAATTGGTGAAGTGCGGCTATAGTGATGCACCTCTCACAAATCGAAAATAAAACATAACGGTTAATCGCAAAGTTTTTCTAGCTCTACTGTTTTTATGCGTACACTGAAAAACTAGTCGTAGTAGTATTGCTCCAGAGTTTAGTTCCATATTTACAATTCCATAGTCTATGGGTCTAAAACAAAGGTGCCCACAGACTCTGCCCGCAGCATAATTGTTTTTGCAAAGCCATTTGAAGCTATCAGAATGTCCTAGTGAGCAACGATGCATTTGAAGTCATTTGTAAGCATAGAAGGGAAGCATCTCCGACCATATAAAGTATACATATTCTTGATCAGCATGACGAGCTAAATTGATATAGCCATGTCCCTCTATTCGAGTATTTCTATGCTATCTTCTCCGTCAGTTTTAAAGCTATCTTAACCAAACTATGCACGTTGTCTTTAGGTACAAATACTCTGTACATTTGTCGGATCTGGCCGGAACGGATGACTATAGCATATAGCCGTCATAGGAACCATTGGTCGAAAAACTAGTTTCAGTGAGAAAAAGTTTTTTGTTTTAAATGTAATCGATATCAAATAACTTTTCGATATTTTTATATAAAATGCGCCAAATAATTCTGCCTAGTGCGATCCAAATCAATGAATAGCAATAAAGCTACGTACCATAGGAACGAATGGTCTAAAAAGTAGTTTGAGTAAGAAAAACTTTTTTGTTTTCAATGGAAGAGTCTTTGTACTTTCAAGATATGCATATTATGGGCTAACACACAATTTAGATAACAGACTGGCAAGCAAATGGTCAAAGAAGTGGCGCCATCTATTGCTGAGTTTGGTAAATAACTCAATCAAATTGAGTGCGAATTAAATTGTTCTTTGAAAATAATTGAAACTTTTATTTCAATTCAGTTTACGAGCTGCAAAGATATAACAACTTTGGTCAAGTCGAAATAAGATTTCCTCTATTTTTTTAAATTTTTAATTCTTTTTAATTATAAAAATATAAATAAATTGTCCTTTTTTTGTAAGGGGTGGATCTTATGCTATTTGGTTTTTAGTGTACATTTTTTGATACCTCACGTGTGATTTGTAACATGTGGCAACACAAAAATGTTCTTTGAGTCTTGCCATTTTACGATGAATATATTTATAAAACAGGGCTGCAAACCTCATAAAAATCGACAGGGGTTCAAACCCGCGAAATTTTTTGTGTTCGGGTTCACGGATCGGGTTCAGGAGTTCGCTGAACCTAGGTTCGGGTTCGAACCAGTGTTCACGAATAATTTTGTTCAGAAAAATTTTACGTAAATTGAAACAAACAAAAGTTTAGAGGCTTGATAATATAATATTTAAGCTTGGAACATCGAACGTTTAAGCAGGCTCAAGGTCAATAAGTCATGAAGCAATGAGTAAAAGAGATAAAATTTTCGCTGCTCAATTTTGAGCGGTGTTAAGCGATAGTCCGCATTGAGAGTCTTATTGTCCGCATAGGAAATCACAGTGTTTAGAGCGAGACGGACATATTTCAAAATGCTCTCAGAGAGCGCAAGCGAGAGCAAACAGCGGACTAATTTCTGACAGAAACGGAGTCGATTGCGACTCTATTCTAAATTTATGTTTGTTCACAACTTTTAAAATAAGACACGCACACACCACATAGGAGGATGGAGGACTGTACAGCTGTTTCAAGAGCCTCGCGGTTTCATCATCAGCAGGCTGTGCCTATCTTCTGCAAGTTATCGGAGGCCATCTCATGCCAGCATTGCTACGACTGTTTGGGAGTTCCAAAGGCTGCACAAGTGCAAAACAGACAACTCCAAATTGACAGAAGACTTTGTGTATGTGTGTGCACCCATTTCGCCTTTCTTTACTAATGGGACAAATTCTCTACCCTCAGTTAACGCACTGTATAAATTAAACATTAGAGTGTCTTACAGCAATCTTTCATTATTACTGGCTCTAAAGCTGGATAAAACAAATATATGTGTAGAAAAAGTGCGCTAAACTAATACTTGTATTTAAGGAACAGCAGTTCTTTACATGTGTAGATCGTTTTTCCAAAACTTTAAAGCTTAAAGCTTTTCATCTTTATCAGAAGATAAACATGGTAAAGAATCATGTATTCTTCCTTTTGAATATTATAAAATAAAGCAAAATGTTTCTCTGAAAGCTGTTTTTATTCCAAGGCTTAAAAATGGTGGGAAATGGCAAACAGAACATCTTTTTTGAACCGAACCCCTTTTCAACTTTTTTGCTCCGGTTCAGGTTCGGGTTCGGTTCGGACTTCCCAAAAATTCCGGAGCCTAAACAAATAGTTCAAGTGCTGTCAATACACCTCGAAAAATGCACTGCTTGGTGCTTTACAGTTACAGTCAATGGAGTAAAGTACTGCTTTTTTGCTCAAAATGGAAGAAATGGACTTGGTTGGTTTCAACAAGACGGTGCCACATGTCACACTGCGCACGAAACCATGGGCCAATTGAGAAGCGAATTTGATGACTAGTCCATTCCGCCAAGATTATGTGATTTGAACCCACTAGACTATTTTTTGTGGGGCTACGTGAAGTCTCTTGCAGCCACAAATGCAGCCCTGGAAGACAACATTACAGCTGCCATGGGTAAGACACCGGCCGAAATTCTCAAAAAGCCAAAATTAAAGCGTACGAATGGCCAACCCAGGAATAGCCTGATGACATCCATGTATTGGTGTCTGCTCTGCCATCACCATTGTGTAGGCCAAACCCATTTTAAATGTTGATATATTTTTGAGCAGCATAAGTGGTCATATGGCTTATTGCACATTTCACACTGATTAAGCCTTTGCATGATAGCGGCTTCTCCAATTCAGTACCTAATGAAACTTTAATTGAGTGAAATTAGCTTCGAAAAAAATTGGAACCAATTTCAGAGTGTGCATTTAATTTAATCCCTGCCTGTTCATATCCAATAGAGGGAGAGAATCGCACCAACTTTTTGACATTTCGCTTAATTTATGTGGAGCAATTTGTTTCTGTTGCTCACAATGCGCATTGTTTTTTGGACAACATATTGCACCAAAAACTACATGAGGCCATAAACAATCAACGGACACGCACACACACACACACACGATGGGCTGACCCCTAAAAGCAGACAACTCTCGAAATCATAAATTACTCCCCTCACACTCACACACAAACACCTGACAAAAACAAAAGATTTAAATAAATTTACTTGTCAAATATCGCATATATTCCTGAACATAATTTCAAGTGCATTTTAAATCAATCGCAAACGGGCCACACACGCCCACCAAAACTGATGCCGCCTCCCGATGTGTGTAAAAATAAGTCAGTCAGCTGTTGAACGGTGCGGAGGGCGGGGGGCTGGAGTCGCTGGCAACCACTTGCTTGTTCAATATTTATGACAAATGTGGGCGCCAAGCGAGGGTCGTCATGAGTGTTCAAGATTAATGGCGCGTCTCAAAATGCTTCACGTGCGAAAAAATCTATAAAACTGACGCGAGCACAGGCAAGAGGAGGCGTGTCGCTCCCAGCTCCTGCTTGTGTGTGTGTGTGTGTGCGCGTGTTTTTGACACTTTAACTGCGCTTCCACTTTGAGCGCATAACTTGCGTCACAAATGTTGTTTTTGTTGCTTTTGTTGTTTGTTATTGCAGCTTGTTGGCTGTCATTTTGCGTTTATTTTTGCCAGGTTGTAAATGGCAGCGCAACGCCTGCGCCTGCCATTGTTTCGCAGGTATAATGCTCTGCCATTGCCACATCCCCTTTGCCGACTTGCTGTATGCATTTCATTCTAGATGGTAGAATATCCTGAATATACAATAAAATAACTCGCGGTGATAATCTGATAATGGTTTTACTTATGCAGAGTGTTTTTTCTTTTTTATGTAAGTCTCCCACACACAGTGGTTCACACAAGTAGTTTAAGAGGTTTGAGAGCTTACAACTTATGAATTTCACAAGAAAACGAACACAATTTTGAAACTTAATTCTCGGATTTAGAAATGGCAAGTGTTGTTTGAACCATATTCAAATTTACCCAGTTTACACACAAAAAATCTTAGCATCATAAACGCCCTTCAAAGTATGCAAGCTTTATTTTTTTTAAGAATTATCTATTTGAACTTTATAATTAAATCAAATAAACCTGTAGCTCTGCATACTATATTCGAATCGGACAATGTATTATTGGGCTTTCTTTATAGGTTATATATGTCTCAATCAAATGGGCATTACGATGAATATTTATAGTTTTCTTACTCACTTTTGTTATATTTACTCAAGTAGTTCTACTTCATTAAGACGTTCACATACCTGCAAAGAAAAGAATGTGAGAAAATGATTAGTTAGCCATACAAGTATGAGAATGGGTAAAAATAATATTATCCTAAAAGCATCGCATTTCCGTCATCCACTCGCCTGCTAAAGCGGCTTACGGGCATACGGAAGTAACTATGTAAGTATGTATATGTATGACTGGCACATTGATTGAGTCAATGGCAAAACTGTAGCTGCATTTTTGCCTAAGCCAATAAGCGCTTGAGTAGAACAGAGCCGGGGGAGGGGTGGGGGACGCGCATTCGAGTGCAAAAGTGCAAGCAAAGTAAAATGCCACCTAGCTGCTGCTTGTTGCACTCTCTTGAATTTACTTCAATGTCCTTCGTCTGTCGTCACGTTTTAGCGCTTTAGTAGCTGCAATTTGTTGAAGCGTGCGGCCGGGCAAAAGTGCACACATGCATGTGCAAATAACTTTTTACGGTAATGCAAATGAATGCCAATTTACGAGCCAAGGCAGAGGCGGAGACGACGACAAGTTGTCCTCCTATTGCCAACTTTTCAGACAGTCGCTCAATTGCATTAGTCAAGGCAATTTGCGACTGCCGAGGTGTGAACTCAATAAAATAGATTAGGAAAAGGATTGACTGGCAATAAATACATAAAGGTGCGAAATGAAATAAAATATACAAATCAATTGAATTGAATTGAGTTCAGAAAATGTATTCAAAGTATTTAAAAAATATTTTGAATAACGAGGGCTGGTATATTGATGGGTTGTGATGGGGCTCTAGAGGACTTTCGGGTGCTGAGCATCTGTTTTCGAAAATTAACATAAATTAATATAAATTCGAACTTTAATATAAACTTTTTCAAAAGAATTTTTAATATTTTTGTAAACGTGAATCCATCAAGATTTTCTTGATTGCAATAAAGGTACACTCAGAGAAAAAACCAAGCCGATCGTGCTTGATATCAAGCAGTTTTGATATCAAAAGTACGGTAAGACGGATATTCTTGGATCAAGCCAAAAATATTAAAATCAACGAATTTCTGAGACGTTTAAAGTCAAGATTAATTGTCTTCTCCTATTCAAGCCGTTTTCGCCCTAAAAAAACAAGAAGAAAAACTAAATTAAAGCCGATTTCTGTCTCGCTGTTCGTGCGATTTCCTGGGGTATTGAAACGGAAGAAGACAAGAATAAATCTGGCAGAGCTATCAAGTTGATGTCGAAAATTTTTGGATTCCTGCGGTGGCCTAATTGTAGAAAATGCTGAAACATCCTAGACTAAAAAAAATTATTCAGAAATTGTTACTACATCAATTTAAGATTGATTTTATATAAAATCTGAAATCGGCTTTAATTTAGATTTTTTTCAAAGCTTCTACGGGACTCCATCTAACGACCTCGACGTTTTCTTAGCGTATGTCTTGTGCACTCGACAAGAGTGACAAAGTGCCAACTGCTTACATTCTGAAGCAAGATTTTGACGCCAGGTCTGCCTGATAGTCGAGTGAGCTAAGGCGCTGTGGTCTTTGTGTTCGTTCTTTAAGGTCGCGAGTTTAAGTCCCAGTAAAGTAAGTAAACGAAAAGTTCTTAATGGTATCTCGAAAATAAGTTAAGTAAGTGTTGGATGATAGTGTTGGTCGGTCGTGTCTCCTCTTTGCACACACTCATCTCTCAACAGTGTTGTTGTGGGCAATTGCATGCCCGGAGCATGGTTATTTATCATGATTCTGCAGTCAGTTTATCTTTCCATCGCATCTGTGCGCGCGACCTGAATGTTATATTCTATCTGGAAAGCATGAACCGTAACAGCTGATTGAAGAAAAGACACTTGCAGTGATTTTTAGGTGAACTCAGCAGAGCAACTTGATTCCTGATCATTAAAATAATTTCTGTATTAATTTACTAGCCTACTTTTTCGATATTGAAATTGAATTTTCTAAATATGGAAGGAATAAAGCTAAGTTCACACAGTCAAATTAATTTACACAAACTGTCATGGCGGAGTTTGACTGATTTGTGTTCGAATTTGTCTTGGTGTTCACACACACGTCAAATAAATTTTAATCGAAATTTGTCGAAACTTCGAAAGTTTCAATTGAATTTGGCTTAGTGTTCACACTAGCAAATTTTGTGTGCGGTAAATTTATGTTTCACAGAAACTAATGTGGTATGTCGATAGCCGCCGTCAAATTATCGACTCAGTGCGATACATTTATATATGGCTAACGAAATTGTCCAACTGCTTAACATTTATACAAAAAGCCGCTCTCGGCTTGTGAGCCCCAGCTCTCTGTTCTTCGCTGAGAAGTCTGTGGTGTGGTTCGCGAGTTATTCTAACCTATTTGCTATATACGGATCTCCATGGTAATAAGACCGCTAATTACTTAAGAAACAGCTTTTCAAATCCACAAATGACCACACATAATAACATTGCCATGAATTTGACAATACTGAACCGCGATAAATACCATGGAAGACCAATGCAAAAGAATATAGTCAATATCATAAGAATCGTTTAAAACCACTTTCCGTTACTGACAAATCATTAAATCGTGGAAAAATACCCAAGCGGATCAAAAATGGTAACAATTCCAAACAAATTGTACTCCGTATCAAGTGAAAAATGCTAGTATCAATTATCAAGAGCCATTCGCAGCTAATGGTTCTCCTTGGTAATAAGACCGCTAATTACTTAAGAAACTGCTTTCCAATACCACAAATTATAATAACATAGTCATGATTAGGACACTACTGAACCGCGAAATACACCATCGAGGACCAATGCTAAAAAATATAGTCAAGATCACAAAGAACATTTCAAACCCCTTTCCGTTACTGACAAATCATTCATTTGCGGAAAAATACCGAAGAGGATCAAAAATAGTACACAGAAAAAAAATGATATGATCTGGGGCTCTATATTATATTTTTTTCATATCAATAAAAAGCCGATTTGATAAACTTGAAAATGACCTGTTCGAAAATATCAAAGTAAAATTTGCGGCCATATCAAAATGATATTTTTAAGATTAAATTGATATTTTATAATTTCATTATAACAATAACAAAAAAAATAATTACAAATGGCAATTCAATACAACTATAGCTAAGCACTATTTTTTATTGTTTTATAGAAACAGAAAAAGAACGAATTTATAATTTCTTCACCCCTCCGCCTGGACTGGGGTCGAACTCGGAACCACCTGCACTTCACAAATTGGCATGGCATCTTACCGCACTAAGCTATCAGGCATGTGTTTGAATACATGGCTGTGAGCCTACTTATACATTTCTTTACGTTGCTTGAAGTTTCGATCTGAACTCTATCTCTCTCTTTCATTTTCGCGTTTTCTATACATTCCTTTCCCATTGTGAGAGTTTTGAAAATAAAAAATATATTCGTTTGATCTTTTCTAATATCCTCTGACAAATTGATACTATTTTCGGTTAAAATGAAACGATATTGCTTAGAAATGATATGAATGAAATTATATTTGTAAGAATATCAAATTAACCAGCCCATAGCAAATGGATGTTGACCTGTTTTTTTTTCTGTGTAGCAATGCCCTCCCTATAAATCATATTAATTCTTGACCAGTGTCAATAGACGAGTCGATATAGCCATGTTCGTTTTGCATCACAGTTCAAGACATATTGCGTTTTTATTCATTAGCATTGCAATGTAGTTCTGTGTTGACATTGAATAGCAGTTTCTTAAGTAATTAGCGGTCTTATTACCATGGAGATCCGTTAGCTTCAAATTGCGCTCATGCATTGATCCTGCCAGGATTTTTCACTTGATTTGTGTTAACGCTCTTCATTTTTTTTTACTATTTTTTATTCTCTTTGGTATTATTTCGCGATTTTAAAAGTCGACAGTCACGGTAAATAGGTTAGAATAACTCGCGAACCACACAGTCTGTGGCTCTTAGCGTAGAACAGAGAGCTGGGCCCCACGAGAAAAGAGTGGCTCACGTGCTGTGGCTCACGAACCGAGAGCCGGTTGATGGCTCTCGAACCCTGCTTATACCCATGCAGCCCGGACAATTTAATAACAAAACTGTATTGTTTTACTTTATCTTACACCATTATGCTAATTCTTATCCAAATTATATATCCAAACTGATTTCCAAAAGTCCTAGCAATTAAAATACCCGGACAATCATCACAAGTTTGCCATAGTTTGTTCTTACATGCAAGATCAAACTCGGCAAATGCGATAACAGTTTGACAAACAGTGTTTACATAGCGTTCAAACAACACAAAAAAATTATCGAAAACTTGATTTGTCAAACTCGTCAAATCGGTCGTCAAACGAGTTTAACTGTAAATAAATATGGCGTTCACACACAATGCAAACTTATTTTGTCAAATTTCCCATATTTGACAAATTAATTTGACCTTATGTAAATAGTTTAAAAGTTGAAATTTTAATTTTTTATTGTAAATATTGTTTTTTAATTCTTTTTTCTTTTTTTTTTTTATTTGTCTTAGTGACCATCTAAAGTCACATGAGAATTCTAATAACTTAACTGAATTTAAACCGATTGACTAACATGACCTATATAGTATATACCCGTCTTTAATTGCCAACTATTAACAATATTCATGAATATCATAAAATTTTTAATTTTTGGACCGCTTGATCTTCACACTTCGATTTACCCGTCTGCATAAAAATCTAACCGATGAATAATGTTCTTTTTTTTAATTTCGTGGTTTCTGGTCTAAGCCTCCTTTATTCGTGTCTTCCATTCCCATCTATCCAATCTTCATATTTATTTGAGGGTTTTTGAAAATTTTAAGATTTTACCACTGCTCCTATTTACCCGTCTTAATAATAATCTGCACTAGGTGTGCACAAGCCTATTGCGCACGCAGCACATTCGTTGATGCAAAGGGACTCCCTCGCGTATGTGAACCTATTCCCGCTATACGTAGAGCAAAAACGACCCCATTTTATTCCAGTATTCACTTTCATTTTCTTTACAAACTCTGTCCTACAAAGCACTCCCAGCTAACTTAATTGTTAGTTTTAACTGTAGTCTAGATTAATTGAAAAATTCAATTGCAATTGATATCCATTAATTCAACTAATTTAATTGCAAGCTGAAACTAATATTTTAATTGCAATTAGTTTTAACTGCAATTGAATTAGTTGATAAAAACTATTAGTTGATTAATCAAATGAATGAAAATCTAATTGATTAAAGACCAACACTGCTAAATCAATGAGTCCGCAGAGACGCTGTGCAGTGTTTTCGTTTGAAAATAAATAAAGGACTGGGCACGGGACAAGCCATTTTTATTTTAAATGTTTTTGCCAATGTAAATAATTCAACGACGGTAGAAACTGCTACTCGAAAATAGTGAAAAACTGTTAAAGAATTTAAAAGTTTTGACCTAATAAAATTTTTTGTCATATACATATTTTAATAATACATTTTCCAGCCTGTTGAGCGTTTTATATATCCAATTTTCATTTAAAAGTCTTCTCCAACTGGAATGAGTGGCACATGATTAGGGCTACTCATGCACCCATTCAAAACTAGTGCAGAATTTGCATACATATCTCTATGAGCCGAAAAAGAAGGGTTAACCAGGCTATAACTACCAAGACCTGACACATCCCGGTTCGACCCTCACACGAGATAACGAGAAATTGCAAAGAAAAGGAGAACAGAAACCAAAAAAAAAGAGAAAGAAAGAACAGCAACGCAACAATTTTTCGGCGTGGCTGCTGATGTTTTATTTTTTATGCAAATTTTGTTGCATATGAAAAATTGCCAGAGCAGCAGCAGCAGCAGCAGGAGGAGGAAAGAAATTCATATATGTGAAAACTTTAATAAAATACCATACTCGTTGTGGGTAGGGGCACCCTATAAATTTATAGTGCAGAGACCAGAACAAGGGGGCGGCACTTCAAACAAAGCAACACTCAACGTCGCCGCCAGCTACAACAAAATAATTTTGCTTGTAGCTTAGGAGGAGGGGCCGCCGCCACCGCCCCCGCCCCCGCCCGGCATATTAAAAGTCAAAAGTGTTGAGCTGTTGAAAATGGAAGAGCCAGAGTGGCATTGCTTCTTCTACCTTGTTGCATGCTGCACGGAAATTTGCGTTGACAACGCACAAATGCAACCACAACAAAAAAAAAAAATTACTTAATAATAACAATGTTTCCATGTTTGTGTGCCTCACTTTTGCATATTAAATATTTCAGCATGGAGTACCCCACTTGTGTCTAACTTTTAGATTAAGAACTCTTAATGAAAATCATTTAAGCTTTCGCTTTGCATATTTGCCCAAAGTTAGTTCCGTCTTATGCATATGCATAGGATGGCAAAGGTCAGATAAAGTTCTCCATGTTGTATGTGTGTGTGTGTATTCCGTAATGATGTTTTGAGAATTTTCGGCAAAACTATACTTTGATAGTTTATAATTTGTTAAAAGTAAATTTCAACTTTAGTCTGAGTTGGAATATCAAATGAAAACTAAAAAGATGGAATTAGCTTGGAAACGTTTAAAAAAGTTGATGGAACCCTTTTTTATACGACTGTTAAATTATCACATTTAATTTTATTACTGTGAATGTACTTTGGGATAAAAAGTTTCTTAGCCACAAATTTCCAGAAATTAAATATCAGTGACGACTCTACAGCAGGGGTCGGCAAAAAACACAAACACATTTTGGCATGGCGTTGCCACATTGTCAGAGCAGCGACCAGCTAATACTGTCGGTGTGTCGACGTCGCTGCCGCTGAGCACTGTTTTGGGCGCAGTAGATAACAACGCGACGAACTCTGCTCTAGAGTAATCGCAGGTCGTGAAACAGCCATCGCTATTCTCACAGAATTCAAACTTAACGCCCTTACTTTACTTGCTGAGCTAAGCTTCTGGTCCTGGCCTGATTTCGATGCCTACGACGACTGTCATCGATTTGTTCGATAATTTTCCTTGACGGAATAAAATAATAACCAACTTCTTGTTTCTTTTCATTTTTCGATATTTGTTTGAACAAAAAAATTTTGGGATCTCAGCAAAAACGACAGCAAAATCAAGAGAATAAATAAACACAGTACTTAAGTGCACTCAAAAAAAAAAAATAAAGTAAAATAAAAATAAAGCCCCAAAGCAAATAACATGCCAGTCGACCACAAACAAAACGGAAGCAAAGTGAAATCCTGTCTCGCACTGTGCAAACAATGGAGGAGTGGCAATGTGTGTGTGTGCGTGCACAAGGCTAAAGGGTTCAGGTGGGGTCAGCTGTGGTCAGCTGGGGGAAATGCCTGCCCTGCATTTGGTGTCAGGACTACAAATTGTTTTATAATGCCTTGTCCACCCACCCAGCACACAAAAGCAGACCCACACACGCCCCTGGGCCATCCATTTTCGGACTTGGTCCAAACAAAAGCCGCTGTTATTGTTCATTTGGCCTAAGCTCAAATAATTTGCTCGCGCTCCGGTCAAAAGTCACACGACAAAAGGTTCGAAATATTTCCCACAATTGCTTTTTGTTTTCAAGCCGCATTCCCAAAAGGACTTTGAGAGTTCCACTTACAAAAAGCTTTCAAAACGAAGCTCCACTAATTGTTCGCCTCCTCCCGCTCTGTTCAGGGAAGAACAAAACCTAAACATTTGTATGGTGTTATGAAAAAGTTGCCCGTAGTTTTCGGAACGCTGATGCTGTGTTTTGTTTTTTTTTTTTTGCTTTTTTTATTTTGCACCTGCCTGTCGAACAATTTCAAACTAAAAGGCATTTGTTATTGGCCTTTTTGTCTGGTTTGGTTGGTCAAGAAGCAGTTTGGTCAGTCTCCAGTTCAACAAAGCTATTGCATATTTTCAAAATTAAATAGTTTTCATTGCGAGCACAAAAAAAGGAAAGCAAATTGGTTCTGTTGGGTTATTCATTGTGAGATTTTTTCATCAAATGAATTTGTCATGGAATTCGGACGAGGAAAGAAATTAAATCCTTGGCAAACATTAAAAAAATCGTAGAACTCCTAAAGTTTTTGAAATTATATGTTAAGTTTTAAAAGTTTTCAAATTATTCATACGACTCGTTAGCCAGACAAACATTTTGATAGCGAAATCTTAAAAACATTTCAAACTTCAGCTTCTGGTATGCAAAAAAAGCTAAGGTTGACATTTTTTGATTCAATTTAAGTTAAATAAATGTGGGTTGGAATATTTGTTTGATATTCCCAAATCACACTGCCAAGGCCGATGTATATGACACGATTATAATTGCTGTATTAATTAAATGCGTTCACCCTTATTACATGGACCGGAATTTAAAAAAAACAGAGAAAATGGCAATAACAGGGATTGCAAAGAAATCTGCAATTTGATACACCACATAACGCAATGTGACTTGTAATATACAGTTTTATCGTATTTATAACCATATATTATAACCATATATATTACCCAGAGGGAAAAATAATATAAAAGTTTAATATATGGGCATTTCCAAAAAAGGTCCACCTGGGCCAAAAAAAAAGTTGTTAAAGACCCTATATTTGATCGAATTTTCATAGGGAACAAATAAAATTAAATTAACTAAGCAAATCTTACATTTATTAATAACCCAATTGGATATTTTGTTTTACTTTTTCGATTTTTCTCATTTTGACATTAAATTTGCTTAATTTTTTGGAAAAAAGTGACTACAGATTACATGTACTTTCGCTATCTAAAATCTTTCTGATGGAACAAAGGGCTCTACAAGAATGCATAAGAAACCATGGGAAACTATGCCAATGCAATTTACTGTAAGTTTTTGCTTCGCATTATAGCAGAAACCACATAAATATGATAATGGAAAAAATGTCGCGTTCGACATGTCACGTATCGACAGAGATAAAAATTTTTTTACAAAAAATGTACTCAATATTTTTAAATGAAATAATATACATTTCAAAGATTATTCATAATATATTAAGATTATTTGGGCTTAGTTTTTGTGTTAGGTTTCGCTAAGCTTTGTCTTTATATAGCTACTCGCGAAAACCACTTCTGTTTTTGTCACGTTCGAATAGCTTCCAATTTTGTCATTATTTTCGAAACCGAATTTCACTTGATATACACTTTAACACTAATTAAAGTGCTTGCTAAGAGCTATATTATACAGTAAAAAACGAATTAAAAATTCGATTTAATTTGACTTTTTCACTTTCAATTTGTACGACGGTCACGGTTAGACAGAATGGAAATGCCCATATGCAATTTAATTTTAACATTTTCACCATTGATTTAGCGTTAAATATGGAATGGAAAAACGGAAAACAAAATTTTAAAGATATTTATAATCCAAGCGAAAGTGGAAAAATTTTACAACTTTCTCGAAATTTTAATTTTGAAAAACAAAAAAAAAGACTGAGATTCAAACATAAGTCAAATTATGCAGATATTTTCATACATGTGAGTTTCAAGTGAGTTATTAAGGCTACGAGGCTTTTTATTGATTTGAATAATACAGATCATATCATTTCTGTGTATAAACAGCCTTCTTGCTCTCGACTTATCAGCCCAATAGCCGAACATTTCTTGAACAATATATGAACAATGCTAAATTTTACCATTTTTTATACGCTTGCAAAGGGTATTATAATTTTGGCCAGAAGTTTGCAACGCATAGAAATATTCATTTCCGACCCTATAAACTATATATATTTTTGATCAGGGTGACGAGCTGAGTCGATTGAGCTTTGTCCGTCCGTCTATCTGTCCGTCTGTCTGTTTCTACGCAAACTAGTCTCTCAGTTTTAAAGCTATCGAGCTGAAACTTTGCACAGAGTCTTCTTTTTACTGCACACTGCTAATATGTCGGTACCGACCGAATCGGATGACTATATCTTATAGCTGCCATAGGAACTATCGGTAGAAAAGTGGGTTTTATTTAGAAAAATTGTTTGTTTTAATGCTGACGTTCTTAAACTCTGATGTATTAAAACATTTGCAAGGGTATACAAACTTCGGCAAAGACGAAGTTAGCTTGGCCTTCTCGTTTTAAAGTATTTCCAACGCAATTCCGCTTTGGTTTCGTTTTTGTGTTCTCAATTCTGAATGATTATTTACTTTTTTGCAAACCTGGACTAAGCGAGAAATACACTAGATATACACGGGAAGAACCAGTACTCCAAATGAGACATCTAACAACTGTAAGAGAGCGCCATTTCGCAATTACTTCTTATTCCACCGACTAACAAGCATTTGTTTTCAAACGGAAAAACTTATTCGTTTCAGTGTTGCGAGAGCATAAATCTATTCCACTTTCGAAAAGTTGCCGTGGAAGTGGAATTGAGAGCACGCCTGATAGTATCATATTGGCTTTGTTCAGCAGAACAACTTGCTCTCTGATCAAGTATAAATTCGCACTGATCCTTCTGCTGAACTCGAGTGAAGCGGTATCATTATAGCCAATTTCAGGTATAATGATAGAGGAACATGTATCAAAGAAATTGTACACTACTTTAAAGTGATACGGCTCCCACCAATAGTTATTGTATATCGATAGGCATGCTATCGATTTAAGCATGCGCATTTGATGCACTGATTGCAAAGATAAGAATTCTATCGGCTGTAAATTATAACAATAAATTCTTAAATAGAATCAAACCTAACTCTAACTTTTATATGCAACACGGATCGCAAATGTGTCTACGCCGCCATTTCAGAATTCACTCGCCCTGCGGCGTTGTTGAAGAATGTAGCAATTCGTTCAGCAGAAACATACTCATATTTGATGCATAATTTTTTTATTATTATTAAGGCAATCGAAATCTATAAATTCTTTTAAAATTGTTAAATTCAGCAAAAAGAATAAAAAAATTTTACGGATTGTACGATTTACGGTTGTAAAAACATCGATAGCACTATCGATACTATCGATGATTGTGTATTTGGTAAACAATCGATTGTCGTGACCCGCTATCGATGTATCGGAGCAAACTTAATTGTGTAACAAAGAAGGATTAAAATTGTCTTAATCGGGGGTGCCACAAAAACCTCTTCCAACCAAATTCCGAAACCGAATTCCAATTCTTAGGTGCCACAGAATTATTTCATTTGGTTGGTTTTAAACCTCCTAATGTTTTGTTAGGAGATTTTGCAAAGCAAAGCACATGAAGCTAGCGGATTAAGGGATGGAAACTAATAACTCATGTTTGGCGCCATCAAATTTTCAAATTTTGCATTATATTGGTGGAGAATGTGACTAAAAAATCAAATTATTATTTAAAAATGCATCATAAAACATATAACACAATCAAAAATTTCAGTTAATCATTAAATTAACCCACATCTAAAATAAAGGAATTTTTTTTTGATTAGCCCTGTTTTTAGAGATGGAAGATCAATTGGAAATTTTTTTTTTGAATAGATTTTCGAATTAGAAAAATGAATATCTCTGGAAGTTCTGGGCACCAACGAATTTTTCGAGAGATTTACAGACCAACCAAAATCTCTAGAGATTTCTGTAGCCACCCTGAAAAGTCCAAACAATCTACCTACAAAATTGTGGGATATATAATGTTTCTTCAATTTCCAAGGAAGCGCTTGGCGGTGCAAAATTATATTATGGTAATACGTCGTAATTTAACTCTTTCGGTCTCTTAGACTTCGACAGACGAGCGGACGGACAGACTGACATGGTTATATTAATTCGGGTCGGCATGTAGCCTTACGCCTCTTACAAACATTCACAAAACCTGGATAATCCACTATCTTACTACAAACGGGCCAGCTGGATGTAGAAAATAGAAAGTTTAAGGAAAGAGACTAAACTGTTTGGAAATATTAAGTAAAGAAAATCTATCCTTTAATCTATCCGGCGCTTCGTATGTCAGCTAATCATGCTTGAAGAAAAAAATTTTTTTCAAAAGAAACTAATGTTTTAATATATTTGTCTTATTGCCCGTGCTTTCTGATAACCTGATCAACGCTGTTTTTTCGTTGATGTTTTGGCTATTTTAAGAACTTTGATAGCTCGTCTTCTCCTTTGACTAAAAACCAGAATAAAATTTCTGTAATTCTGTTGAACAATTCAAAATATTTTAAAAGCTCTGCCATATGAAAATGATTTCTACGTGAGAAATTATCCGCAAACATAAGCTCAGCTTTTGCACCATCAGCAGCAATATGTTTACATTTACAGTTCAGAACAACAGCACGGAAAAAAGATTGAATAAAAAATGTTGAAAATTGCACTTACTCAAAGACCGAGCTGCCAATTCACTTCTTTTTTTTTTGGGTGATGCCCCAAAACTGTTCAACAAAGGCCGCGAAATTGCAGCCACGTTTTTTTTAGCATAAAAATTGAACATGTGTACGAGTATAGATAGGCGGGGGATATTTGCCCCCTTTCGCAATGCTTTGTGCATGGACTTGTTTGACTTCCATTTTTATTTTTTCATGCACTGCACCGCCTGGATTATCCCTTGGATTATCCTGTGCAGCATGACTGAGTTTTAGTTGCAATTCCTTGGGTAAGGAAAGGGGGCTGGGCTAACCCTTTCACATAATATTTGTTTAAACTTTTGTCCTCCTTTTGCGTTATACAAAACTTTGCCTAGCATTTTTCTTATGAAACAAAAGAGGAAAACTTCCATTTTGACTAATTGAAAATGTGTTTGCAAGTTCAAAACGAAGAAAAAGACTTTCCATAATTTGATTTTGCTCACAAAAAGTTTACAGCAGTTTACGTGGGGCGTGGCCCAAAAGGCGCCGTCATGTTTACAAAAAAGCACAAAAAATATTTTGAAATTAATTAAAAAAGGGCTAATAAAGATGCCTGGTGGTTGTTGTTTTTGGATGCTACGCCAATTGAGATCATCAACAAATTTGTAACGTTCTGAGTGTGTGTGTGTGTGTGTAATACGCTTAGGTACGCGGTACGCGAAGGCTTAAAACTTACTTAAATTTTCCATTGTCGGTCGTATTTGTTGTAATCCAATGCGATTAGTAGCGTGGGGTTTTATTTAGCATGGGAACAAAAGCCTGAAAGTATGCCACACAATTATGTGGCTGCAGCCTAAAGCTTGCTTCAAAGCGGCAAGAATTTGGGGCAGAATGTGGGCGAGATGACAGGTGTAACGGGGATTATTAACCATGAAGGAAAAAGTAAAATAATTATGATTACAAGTCTGACAAGCTCAAAGCAAGAGCTTCGCTTAGTTCTGAAGTAAGTCTCAGTTGAATATTATTCAAAAATTCAAGGACATATCAGAGCGGGAGCTCACAGGTAAGCTTCACACTAGCAGCCACAATGAAATTGCTCTCTGCTACCCATAAAAAATTATGATAAAATATTAAAACAAACCACCTCAAATCTAGCTCTCTCTTCCCGCCTTCGCTTAAAATTTATAACTGTTTTGATTTATTTTACTTTTCTCTTTCTCTCTCTCTGTCTCGCACAGTTTTGCTTCCATTTTGCTGTCATATTTCTTGGACTACATTTCAGATAAATCAAAAATTCCAATGAAAATTTTTCCAGCTGCAGCAAAATAAAAACTTGAAACTTCTAATTGGTAATTGCAGTTGTACTTTTGCTTCTTGTCGGAACTCTTTTGGTTGAAGTAGACGCCAAAAGTTGTTGCCGTCTGCGTAGGAGCTTATAAATTATGTAGACAGTTTTATGCAGCTTTTGACCCGAATCGAGTGTTTTTCTTTGCACAAAAAGAAAGTGGCAAATGAAGCCAATATTGTTGCACACTTTAAAAAAAGGAAGTGAAGTAAAGTATGAAAATTTAAAGGCTTAAATGGAAAGCAGAGACCAGCTTACGGCGGCGTAACCACAATGTGCTTGACAATTCAAACCAAATGATTATGGACCAATCCAATGACTGGGAATTAAACTCGGTACCTTCTGCACCTAATGTATGGAATGACGCGCCAGCATATTCAGCCGTTGCACACTTTTGCAGATTAACATCTGACAAGAAGTTGAGTTGGTAAAAAGAGTGAGATATCAAAATGAGAGGCAACGTTCAGTCTCTCGCCTCTCTCTTGCATATCTCTCTCTGCCGAAAACCGGTTTTGGTGTTGTATAAAATAAGGCTTCCCCAAAAAAACTTGACACTTCACGTCGAATGCTTACCAAAGTCATGCATCATTGTGTGTTAGAGAGAGACACAGTCATATTTTAGCGCTCTCTTCCTTGGGAATCCTATTATAAAGCAAAGATTAAGTGATTGAGAACAACCTTACTCATTCCAGGAACATTTGAACATTTGTTGCTTGCTGTTGTTAATTTTTTGTAAACGGATTTTTTCGCTTTGTGTTTCACATCAGAGCTAAAAGTGCCACCTCTACTTAACTTTATTCTAATCCTCTGGATGAACGATTTAAGAATTAGCCATATTTCTGTAAAAGTGATCGAAGAGCGATTACTCAAGCTAATTTCATACATCAAAAGAAACTACTAATTATTTCGACATTCGCATAATAATTGCCTGTTAGTGTTTAATATATTTTACGAAAGTTTGTTTAATAACTACCATTCACACACCTAAAACGCTACCATCGAAAGGAATTGTTATATTTTGGACAAAACTCGAAGTAGCTAAAAGTTTCATTCTTCATCCTAAGGTGCTCTTCACGGCTCAAAAATTGTTATAAAAAATTGTTGTAGGAGAACATCGTTGATTTCTAAAACTATCATAAATTAGAAAATCTTAGTTTAAAAAATCTTTTCTTGAAGCAGTAGCAATTGAATGCAATAGAATCAAACAAAACTTTACATTGCTTTTCAATACTTCCATTTAATTTAATTTCGTATTAACTGTTTCAAAAACCTCCTGGTTCCATCATCAGTAGACTTTGCTGAGCAGACAACTATTTCAATTCAAGTAACATTTTCTCGCACTTCGATTTCTCTGGCCCATAGTACCATGTGAAAATTTGGCCAAAAACCACAGACAGTGACAGCTGCTGACACACAACACCAATACCAAACAATTTTACCGTTGTCTTTGATTAAATTAAATTTATGCACATTATGGGGTAAAGATGGAACAATTAACATTCATTAGAGTTAATTACGCGTGCAATTAAAAGCACATTTTCATAACTAATTAGCGGTAATTTCCCTCAAAAAAAAAATGTCCCAGTTGTTGTGGCTGTTGTTACAAAACAAATGAACAAAAGTGAAGCATTTTAATTATGCTGGCCCACAGTGGCTTTTATATTTCTTGTTGTTGTTTTAATAAACAACCGGAAAAGTGCTCAAAAATGTGATGCATATCCTAGGAAATTTGCATAAAAAAAAGTTAAGTCTTTTGATAGGCAAAGAAAATGAACAGAACAAACAGAACTTTGTTCTTGTCCAAAAAGAAAAGTTGAAAAAATTAGGGAAAATTTGTGGCAAATTTAAATTCATTTTAAAGTCTAAACATTAAGAAAGGTTGTGTTGGTGGAAAAGTGAGTTGGAGGTGAGCACGAGTGATACAAGCGAAGAGAGTGTACATTGGTTGGTTGTTTGGTGTGAAATAGCCGACTACAGAGCAGAAGGTGAAAGCAGAAGGTAAGTAATTTGACAAAAATAACGAAAATACTTCCGAGGAAAATTCTTCATCAAGGGAATTAAGCCGGAACCACAATGTTTGAGAGAAAAGTGTTCAAAACACCGGGGAAAAAAATTCTTGATTAAGACTCAGGCATTACCGGAACCAAACCGCAATATTTTGAAATTAATTGATTTTTAACGAACAAGATCCGAGAACCGATTTATTCTTGTGAACCGAAAGACCGAGAAGACCGAAAAGAACCTTTAAATTATACAGGTACAGTTTCGGTTCTGAGTGCAACAACTGAACTGCAAAGCTGGCACATAGCCTTAGGGGTCTTTTGCGCAATTTGATTCAATTATAAGCTTTCAAAAGAAAAGTCTGTCTTAGCAAAATTTTGTATTGTGAAAATAAAAACTCGAGAACAGACCCTTTCAAAGTATTGCTTCCTGTATGCTTATAGCCTATATGCCTTTACTATAAAGTCATGCTAATGCTAACTTCAAAATAGAAAATAGTTGTACTTTTCAGTTCAAGTTAACCTTAATAAGGAAAGCAGCACACATAAGCAGGACAATACAAATAGTTCAGCGTTTTCACAAAATTGGTAAAGCATCAATTATGATCAATTTTCTGCAGCTTAAGACGTTTTCAAAATTGTCAAGATTTATAAATGTAACGATATTTTAGAAGGACCAAAAGAAATGCTGTAAATAAAATGACGCACAGTCAGAGAGACAGAAAGAAAAATCCCTCTGACAAGACCGTTTAAAGAGTAAACAAAAATGGTAAACAAAAACCCTACGAAGTGGGTTAAATGGTGAATCGACAGCACCGCAAAAAGTTTCCATAATTGGGTGGCCTTTGAGAAGGGCAAGAAAGCGTAGAACTTTTATTCAGTAATTTCCGTTTCCTAAGAAATCGAATGAAGCATGATCAACGATCGCTTTTTTCTATATTTCACCGGTTCATCATTAACGGTTCAGACCGAAATAAAAATCCAAGTACCGGTACGTAACCGATAACTGATAAAGTATTAGAACCAATACAGAAACTTTTATCGAAACATAAGTTACGGTACGTTCCAGAACAGGAACCGAAACCAGAACCGAAAAACGATTCGGTTTGATTCTCTTGCCTTAATTTTAAAATTCTAGATCCAATTGTGAAATTGTTCTTTATTTTGTTGATGTAACAAGATTTCCAGCGACTGTATCTTTCTACAAGCGTAGATCTTGTAGAAAATCTTAAAAGAAATTGACTTACAAAACTGTAGCAGAAACTTTTCGAAATATACCTTTTCTGAATATCCTGCTCAGCGCTCATTCTGATGGTGATAAAGAGAAAAATTGACAAGGCGCTACATGAAATAGAATGCATCGATGGTAGGAGTACAAATCAAGCTGGATATGTTTCAATTTATTAGTCAAATGCAGGAATACGGATATTTGATTTGAATTATTTTGGTGTGACCGCATATTTTAAAGACAAAAAATCCCGAAATGGCTCGATAGCGATTTCTTAAGCATACCCCAAAAAAGTTGGTAATTCTTTCTAATGTTTTTTGTTGTTGTGTCATAAACTTTTGGAGTTTACCATTTTCGATTTCCTATTTTACGAGGACTGATGAATACCCTAAATGGGACTTTTAGTTTAATATCTAAACATCTATAAACAAAGTGCAATGTAAATGTGACTATGTAATATGCATCCATCATAATAAAGTTTCGTGGCTGCCGAACTAACTCTTTGACCCACTCTGATACAAAAAAATGGACAAATTTATTTCGATTATTATGTATTTTGGTTTTAGAACATGATCTTCTGTTTTTTTTTATTTCAGGGATGACTAAGCTATTTAAACCTAATCTTCTTAACTCAACAAGTTTCCCACTAAATGATATATACAAAAACACATTAAACTTTGGTTGGAGACACAAATGTACGAGTGCTCATGTATGCGTATGACATCGTCATTCTTGCGGACAAGCCCTAGACACTGCAGGACATGATAAGAAGACTAGAAAGCTACTGCACTATGTGGGGAATGGAGGTCAACAGGTGAAAGTCGCAAATTATGGTATTTCGAAAAAGAGGAAGACTGGCATCATCAGAAAAATGGTTCTTTCATACGGAGGCTGTTCAAGTTGCTTCGGAATTTAAATACCTTGGAGTCGTAACACCCACTATGAGCTGTAAAAACATGTGGATGCCAGGTTAAAAGAAGCAAAAGGAAGCATAAACACCGTATGGGTAAATTCTTAGGAAGCGATAAGCTGAACCTTAGCGCAAAATTGAATGTGTTCAATGCCATAAGTAGAGCCGTTCTCTCTTATGGGGCCTCAAATTTGGGGAGGAGAGGTAAGCGAAGAAGCAGACCAACTGCAGAGGTATTTTTAAAACGAATTCTTGTTGCCGGAAAATACGTCAAACTACCTATTAGCGATTGATGCAGTCCTAGAAGACGGACATATTATATTTATAGCCTAAATCTGCACCTAAAATATATAACGAGAACTCCTTTCGAGTACAACAGCACCAGATTGCCGCATATTTTGTCTCGGTATTTGCTCCGACAGGGGATTGGATGGTACGCGACGCTTAGAAGAATACTGGAGGATCATAACATCACCCTTAGTGGAAATGCAATGCGGAATGGATTTTAGGCAGTGTATCTCTACTCACAGCCATAACAGAAGAAACTAAGAAGGAACATGTGAACATGGCCAGATCGAGGTGAAGTTCGCATATTCAAGAACTTAAACTATGCGGTAGGGGCTGAGTTCTGCAATTACGGAGATATCTAAATAGCAACCCCAGAAACACGGTAAATGGTAATTGACGCTTTGAACTGCGGAGATAGAGACATGCATAATTTTATCGGAAGATGCCCTATTTTGAAAGTGTTCCGATGTCAATATTTTAAGAGGGAACTCCTTGAGGCAGAGGAGGTCGTCACGGCTCTGGATGGAGCCATGGGTTGGGCAAACCTGGCGGATTATATTGAGGGTGCTATAGTATATAGGAGGAGTATAGTAAATGAGGACTTTTAATATACTTAAGTTCAGCACAAAAGTTCTATTTTATTAATGTCAAGTTTTAATATTTGTGAAATGTTGTCACTTTTATAGTTTTAAGAACCACGGATGGCCCCCTTAAGAGTGAAAAATCTGCTATCTCGCGACGAGCGGGGGAAAGCAGGTGGTGTAACCTCTGAAGGGTAAATCTTTCTGTAGCTCACTAGATTAACATAAATGCCATGTATAATTATTTGATTAAGGCTGACGGCAATTAAGCCATGCCTAAATATGCTAAATGTTCTTATTTTATTTTATTAATAATAATAAAGAACCACTACTACTACTACTACATTAATCTTTTTGTCACTCAAAATATCTCTTACAAAGTAAAACAAGCGAAATTTGTTTATTTATTTTCCATAAACTGAAAAAGCCTTCATAAATTAAGCCTCTTCAATAAATTGCACACAAAAAAAATGGAAATAAATTTTCCAATCTGTGCCTGATCTCTTAATACTCTTAGAACATTTTGTGCCCACCAACAGGCGACACCCAGTACCGACACAAATGCAAAAAACGATAAGAAAAATGCGTACTCAGCGAATACAGTAAACAACAATTATAAGCAACCACAACAACAACAAGTACCAGCAGGAAAATTGTCTAGCCACGTTTGCGACTTTTGTTTTGCTTCGTTAGGCGTTGGCTTCCTCATTTCCATCTTCATCGCTTTTTTTTTGCGTGCGGTTTGAGTTTTGGAGCAAGTTTAAGTGGATTTTCATAATTTACGCGCAGTGCGCAGTAAAAAATCATAAATTATTACTGTTTCCCTTCGTCTCATCCTGCTAACTTCATCGAGAGGGGTTTTGCTCAAACAATTGCATTTAATTGTAAGTAAAATATGTGAAAAGTTTTCCAAACAAAAAAAAAGAAAAACTTTTTAAGCGTCTAAAGTGGATAGGCGGCACCCCAGAAGAACATGTCAGCGACATGTTGTTTTCATGTGATTTTCCACTGAAGCAGACAGCTGTGTGGATGTGCTTGTGTCTCCATATTGGCTGTCTGGCTTTTTTTGTTTTGCTTGCCATGATGATGATTTTCCAGCTTGTGATTCTTATATTTGCCTTTCGTCAACGTTTATGACAATATATCAAAAAAAAAAAGCCCAGCTCCATGAGCAACTTCGTCTGGTACTTTATGCTTTTATTGGTTACATGAGAATATTTTCAACTTGTTTGTGTTTCTGTTTTTTTGTTTTTACATCCACAATTGTCAGCCACAGAAGTTTTGAAGTATTTTTTCTTGTTTTTTTTTTTTCACTTTTTGAGAGTGTTTGAAATGTATTTTCTTGGATATTTGTTGGATGCAAAAACGACATGTTGGTCTAAAGTTTTTAATTAAATTGTTCGATTTTTACATCGTGGCAAGCAAATTGGGTTTTGCTTGTCAAATAGCTTGAAATGTAGACTAGAGTTGCTTCTTCTAATGAAAAGCTGTAAATTGAGTTAATAGTTTAACAAGGCAGAGAAATTGAAAATAATCAGTCGTTTGTGTTTGTTAAGGGTGTTTTTTATGGACAGGAATGAACTAACATTTTGTTTTTTTTGGACACTTGAACCCAAACCTTGCTTACGGCGGTGCAGACACCCATATATACAAATTTAATTATTTGTCAAACATTAATAACCTCATTAAAGATTAGGCTAGGAAGCAGTCTAGGACAGATATGCCTCGCCTATGCCAGCGTGTATTGTAAAAACAATTGTGCAGCTTGGGTTATGCCCAAGAACACCTTGTCAGTAAAGCAACTGAATATCTAAGCATTCACATAATAGAACATTTTACTTAAAGATATCGGCTTACGAATCTGCAAGATCACAATGGTTAAGGCTTGATTCATATAAATCACTATTAATACCATGCTCCAAGAGGAATTTCAGAGAATTTCAGGAATGTACAGTTCAAAGTAAGTTTACTCCCTTCATTATTTGTACTCTCATCATTCCTAGTTGCATTTTGACAGCCAAACCACCATCTTATCGCCATTGGCACACACCTGTGGGCAATGAAAGTTATTCTAGACAATTGGGTACCAAAAAATGGCACTGACTTGCCTTCTGTTGCTGACCTCTGCCGATAAATGTGCGAAATGTGCACGGTTTGGCAATATTTTGAATTTACCGAGTCAAAGGAGTGAAAAGAGAGAGAGAGAGTGTGTGTGCTGTGGTCTCATGATAAAGTTGACACTTTATGCGTTTTGGCGTGGGTTCAGCGAGCATCGCCATGTGGCCTGTGGGTCAGGATATGCCACTCTATGCAACAGCAAAAATACTCATATGAGAAGTTTTTGCCATAAACTTGACGCTTTTTGATTTTGTTTGGACAGTTTTAAATGCAATTTTTTAAAGGCATTTGCCAAGCCCCAAAGAGAATGCCCATAAAAAACCGAAGCAATTTGGTGTCCAACTTCTAGTTTAGTTTTATTTACACAATAAATTTGTTTATTTATATCCAAAAATCTCAAAGTTCCTGAATTAAAATGTTGAAAATTTAGGGCATTGTGGAAAAACAATTAGATGAATGGAATAGACAGAATAGAAGAAGAATCTGTAAAAATGGATGAGCTCTATCAACAATTGAAGGATTATATTGAATATATTTAAGTTTCAACATTTAAAAAGGGTATTTTATGCCTCAACCAAAGCTCCAAACCGCTTTTGAACCGATCTGCAGAGAACCAGTTCGGTTTGGATTGTTGATTTTATCAAACCAGACCCACAACCGAACCTCCTTTACCTGAAAAATGTTTCGATTAACAGAATAACTTTGGTCACTTTTTCCGCAACTTATTAAACTATTACAATATCCAATAATTTCCAAATATTATGACTTGGAGCAGAAAATAAAGCACAAGTCAAGTTGTTAAATAAAAATACAAATCTGTATTTTTATGTACAAAAGACCTCCAATCAGTTGCTTTTTGGTTTTAGAAAAAAAATTTATACTCTGTACCAAAGGACAAAAAAGCATCTCTGACTCTATAAGCCAAAGAGACAGTAACCTCGGCAGCTATATTTTCCAAAAACGTATTTGTCTTTTTGAATTTCAGAAGATGACAACGATGAACATATTCTAAAGATTCCGTTTAACAAAATTTTATTTGGCGAACGTGTCGTATGTGTAATTTCATTTCACCTTTCAATTTTTAAGGTTCCTTTTCAACTTGTAGGGCAAAAACAGGCCCATTATGATACTGCCCAAATAAAACTAAAATTAATTATTTTTATTTTTCGTAATCCCTAATTTTTTAACAAAAATACGCTTTGGGAATGCTGAGACCTATGTATTTTCGTTTTGAGATTATGAAGTCAGCTCTTATTTAGATTAAAGGTGAGGCTTTTTAGCTTTCTATTTTAAAGTCCAGGCAATTTTGAAAGCCATTGAATGATAACTTTGTCGAATGATGTTCACTTACTTCCAGCGTTAGACTTCGTCAACAAGATCAAACTACCTTGTGTTTTATTAAAAAGTGTAAAATAGCAAACAGTTTCAATGGGAGACGCAAGTGCTTGTATGAACATTTCTAAAGATTTCTGGGACATACCCGAATGAGTCCTTTCAAGTTAATAAAAACTACTGAATCATATCAACTGGTATGAAGACATAAACATTGATAGAAGCACATTGTCGAAGGTGTTTGATGGCATTATAGAAGAGCTTGAGAATAACAAATATCGAGAGTGGATAAAATTTTTTTTATTTATAACCCATTTTATGCCGCGCTGCATGAAGAATTTTACTTAAAGGTGAAAGCAACTTTTCTTAAGTAATTAGGACTCAGTAAACACGAATATGAAGACAAAAAAAATCAATCCATAATATTTTCGTTAGGTGAGACTGTTCGACTAATCGAACAACGGCGGTAGAGCACGATTTAGATAACATGTATAAATTTGGTTCGCCTACACCTAATGTACTAATATGTTGCTTGAAGATGTAAGTTTCGCTTATTTAAATATATTTTTATAGAATACTACTAATTATATATTTTAAATATTATTATATAGTATACAGGGGGGTTGTCCAAATTCGTACGGACCCATCTTAGCAACGCCATAAACTTTTGACAGAGATGTCAGATCGCTTAATGACATACCGTGTTTGAAGCGTCAGTCCAAGCAGATTTTTACCATGGAACAGTACACGCCACGCGAGCGCTCTGAAATAGTTGAAATTTACATTCAACAGAACAAGTCAATTGTTGAAAACTCAACGTGCTTTTGAAAAATTTCACAATTTCACGTTTCATTGAATGGGACCGTAAATAAGCAATTGCCGTTTACGACCACTGACGATGCAAGGACGTTTGACTCAAGAAGTGGCTCTTCAGTCTCATGCGACGATAAGAGTCACAGGTGTTGTTCCCAGTTCAGCCCACGTTATAAAACGGTCATTGGGCGTTTTCTTCCAAAATAATGCTGTAACAACAGGAGCGTTGTCGCGACACTTATATTTGTGATATTTTCGTCGAAAGCGGCGTGAGGCAGTTCTGGTTTCAACAGACGGCGCCCACCGACCAGCAAAATCATTTTTAAAAATTGTTTCGGGCCGTTTGATGTCAATATGATGTGGTCTGGCCACCCCGTTCGCCCCTTTGACCGACTACTTCTTCTTGTGGGGAATTTGAAGTAAGGTTTACGTTAACAAGCCAACCGTGAAAGAAAAACATTCGTGAAAATAGCATTCGCCGAAATGTTGGGAAATCGATGGAAAATCTGCAAAAGGACAAGCATCAACGCCAGAGGGCCATTTAAATAATTAAAAATTATTAAAAATTACTTGAAAAATTAAATATTAAATTGAACCCAAATTTTATTTTTTTTGACTTTTTTAAAAAAAACATGGCGAGCAGGGAGTCCGTGCGACGATTAATAAGGCCAAGCCGTATTAGCTTACTGTGGTGACCATACGCATGAGCAGTACTCAAGTATAGGTCGGACAAGTGAGATGTAAAGAAGCTTAGTGGTGTATGGGTCATCAAATTCCTTAGACCAAAAGCAATTACCCCCTTGGCTTTGCCAACGATAGTCCCAATGTGATCGGAAAAATTCATATTATGGCCAAATAATACGCTTGAGATTGTGCGGGCCAAGAGAATAGTTGCCCATAAATGGGGCAGAGCGATAGAAAGACATGACACTACATTTAGAGTGGTTAAGGTGCAGCAAGTTGTTGATGCACCAGGATTGAAGGTGGTTAATGTCATTTTGTAAAAGACAATGTGAATCGGCGTCTGTTAGCTGCATACAAATTTGTAACATCGTCTGCATACATCAACACGTGAGAATTTAAAATGACGGAAGGAAGGTCGTTTATGAATAAGCCAAAAAGCAACGGTCCTAGGTGACTCCCTTGTGGAACTCCGGAAGTGACATAAACCTGCTTTGAGAGGGTGTTGTTAAATAAGACTTTCTGTGTGCGGTTTGCCAAGTATATTGAAATCCAATTGACCAGGAGAAATGGAAAGTCTTGTCAGCTGATTCTTCAGTTCATAACGATAAGAAAAGGTAATAGCTATTGACTTTAGAGCTACCAGCTCCTCGCAATTATAGTTATTAATCTAATTTATGTAATCATCTCAATATAAAATGGTTCTGAGCCTGATATGAGGATTTATGCATAAGGTTGCTGAATTATCGATTTTTCTGTTTTCAAAAAGGCCGGGAAACAGTTTGAATCAGCTCAAAACATAGTTTAGAAACATATCTCCAAACTTATTTAAGCAATTAACCTGGAATTTGTTATAGGGTTCCAGATTTCTCCTAAAATATTGAATTTTGTTGTGCAGTTTGGTTTATTAAATTGAAAACTGTTTCCAAACGAGTTCAAAAGTGGTTGCTGGGCATTTTATAAAAATAAGCTATGAACTTGAATTTGATAAAGTAGGGTGAGTTCTTAGATTAAACTATTTCAAATCAGTCTCGAGCATTTTATATAATACTATATTTTCCCATTTTAAGTCAGCTAAATCGACTTCAAACCGCCACAAACTAGTGTTTAGAAATGGCTCAAAATATTTTTCGAACCCTAGCGCCGCCGTTTATTTGGCCAGTTATTATATAAATAAAATTGTTTCAACTAATAAATAAAGATGTGGACATGTCTGCGCATATAATTAGGGTAATTACATTGCCGAAAATTGATTCTGTTTTGAATCAGGGAGGGCGTTCATACACGTACTGGTTGTTTAAGTCGATTAGTTGTTTATGATGTTGTTTTCCGTGTTGTGTAGAAACACAAAATAAAATAAACCCCACAAAAACACAACCAGGTCAGGGAATGAAAATATTGCGTATACGCCAGGTGCACACGCTAAGCCCATTTAATTGATTTTGGAGTGGGGAAGCAAAGCAAGGAAAAGGGATTTTTTTGAATACAAATTGGGCTTACAAATTCGTGTACCACCATAAGTCACATGTCAACAAAATCGTTAAATTTCCCTCTATTTACACAGCCATTTTTCTGCTATGGCCCGCAATCAACTTGTCCAATAATTTCGAGTGCATTACAGAGAGCGAGAGAAATGAATTGAATTGGATTGAATGCATGACTGACTGACTGACTGAGTTGATTGAGTTGAATTGTGTCGGTGTGTGTACAGGGCGTGGCCTAAAGGAATTTTTTTCTGTTTTTCTGTTACCGACAAACGCAACGCCTTTCAATCAAACGCGGTTGCAGGTGCATACGCGGAATTTCCCAAACAAACCGAAGGTCTATCTGACTTACAACCCCCCCCGCTCCCGTCGTTGCCTGTCGCTGCCTGTGACAAATGCCGACAAACGATGGTTTGAATATTCCTCTTCTTGCGCTTCCACTTCCTGCTGTTCTCGTTCAATATTGTTGCCAAGGGGATGCTGCAGCTACCTGAAGTTTTGGTTTCTGGTTTTGGTTTTGACTTTGTGTTCGCGTAGAACTACCCACTAATTTGAATGCACTTTTTGCCCCATTGGGAAAATTATCTCAGGGAAATGTAGTTGGCCTTCCTTTGTGGATTTTTGATGAGTCAGTTGGAGTTGGCCTAACCTTTGGGCTGATTAATTTATGCAAATGCTTTTCGGGAAAATTCAAGTGGCCAAACAATGTAATCATTGCTTATCTTCATCATTATCATCATCATCCACGTCCTGGCGCCAACAAGTAGATTTCCATCAAAGGCAAAAGGAAAAGAATAAAAGAAAGAAAAAAAAGAATCCTACAGGCCAAATCGCTGTCATTAATCATTTGGCCCAAAAAGGTGTCAAGCTTCGTAGGACGTGGACGTTAATCTTCGGCCAAGGGCATGAAATAAGTGAAATTTTTAGTTAAGCTTGGCTGAAATTGAAATGCTCTTTGGTTTTTTGAGAATTCAGCATTATGAGGAAAGATATTTATCTGGGACACTAAACCGCCGAAAAGATGCAAAGACTTCCTACTGTTTTACCTTTCGAATTACGTCAAGAGGCGAAAGGAAGTAACACCAAGGCTTAAATCAAATTCTTAGCACCGATTCAGACTCTCTTACCTCTTGAGCATGAAACCACTTAAAAACTAAGCTAATGTGGCAGAAATTCACTGAAACGAGTTTGCTTGACCAGTCTAATGAAGAACAGAAGCCATACGCGGCAACACATATTTATGATGACATACAACTAAAATATAAAAACTAACACCCCCCTCAGTATCCAACCGAGCGAGCTTTAAAACACGTGGGAAAGCCACTTTACAAAAAAAATAGAGCCAATTAAAGAAGAACATGTTCAGAGTCTAAACAAGCCCAACCTCGGTCAGGGGTGCCCAGACTGAGCTTACGGTCGCGTGGAATGAAATACTAATGCTCAAAATATATTTAAACAAGAACAACTGGAATAAATTTCTGTGTGTGTGTGCCGCCGTAAATAGCGAAAAGAGCTCGGGCGACTGCGAACGAGGCGAGTGCCGACTACGGTAAGCAACTTTGTTGTTACGTTCGAGTTTGCGAGAGACATCGGAGAGAGAGAAGAGAGACATATATGATGTTGCTGTTGCAGGAAAGAAAGAAAAAGCGGAAGGAAAGAGAGGAAAGCACGCATATGAATATTTTCTTTCTTTATGAAGGCTTATGGCTCCCATCGCTCGTAAACGCGTCCGCTATTCCCTTTGCGCGAAACAACAACAAATGCCTGGCTTGCCGAATGGGCATGGGCGCCCCTGGTGTAAATTGTCTGCAAAGCTTTTTCGATTCTATCATTAGCAGAATCGACTATCGTCTGCAATTTTTTAATTGCCTTACAATGCAGACGGAATCAAATCCCAACAAATGTACAATTATTCAATGAATAATTTTCGAAATGAAGTCGAGAAATAAACACGAGTAATAATTTTCTCACTATTTCAACGTAAGCTTTGACGAGTTTGGAAACTTATTGTTAAGGTGCTATTACATTTTCGACTTGACTAGAACCGAACAGAAACACAACCGATTTAGTTCGAGATTTGTTTAGTTCTTGGAATTGGAACCATTGGGCGGAACACTGAACCAAAACTAGATCCCAGTATTTATACAAGCATTCTACGATTAAAAAGCATTTCCTGATTCTCGACGGAGATCGCAAGTCGCTTAAGTATCTACTAGGTGACTGATCACCGTAGATTTTCCATATGCACTCACTCAGCACACATGTGTATAATAGTAAGTCAAACAGAGCTGCAAGCTGCAAATGGTTCGGCAATGGTCGGAATTCCGGGTTTAAAACGGTTCAAATCAAAACCGGGTTGCAGCCCTGAGGTTCAAATTTCCCCTCAAAATTTTCCTGACATTAACTTCTATGGCCGATACTCATCTTAGTGAGATCTTTAGTCTTTGATAGCAGACAGGACCTAAGTAGAAGCGCAACTCAACGCCTCTAACCATCTCATCTCATTTCCAGGTCACCAAAATGAAACAGAAGGGTAAGAGCTTTTTGCTTTCTTTTCTCAACTTGCCATTCGTAAATGAAATACATATAGTTTATATTGGGAAAACAAATTCATTGGCGTCGCCGGGTACTAGCGGTGCTTGTATTTTGTTTTTGGCATGCTGAGACCGCCGAGTATTTTGTATGCAGAATGGGGTAGAGGGCCAAGCGGGCTTTGCGTTGCCCAACGCAGTTCTAGAGCATTTAATTGTCAGAGTTTAGGCAAATTGGTCGTCAAAGCAGGGCATAATCCCGAAACGAATTGCGGTTCCGGTTCCGATACCGGTACGTCCCGAAATGAATGTTTCGGTTAAAGGTTCCATTTCGGTTTTCAATTAATTTCGGTTTTCGGATTCGATACGGTACCTGCATTTTTATTTCGGTATACCGGTACGTACCGACATAAGCAATAGTTATTTTTAATACTGAAAAAACTAAATTCTGAGATTAATCTAAATCATTTAATCCTGTTTAATAAAACTAATCAAAATTTAACACAAAATGAATGGTTTCACATTTCAAGTAAAATTATTTAATGTCGTATTTTTTTACATAGTTAACACGTAAGATCTAATGATAACATTACATGCTCATAAATATTCTATTATGTATTACTAGTTTTCGAATTTAACTTTTAATTTTATACGTCCACTATATAGCGTTTTTGTGATATGCTCGTCCATCATGAACTCAACCACATTTAATGCAATTAAGTCACTCCAACTCATTACATATTTAACGCCAGATATATACGTTAAATACGCTGCGTAGCTGGAACAGAAAGAACGACTTTTGAAATCGCACACAATTCTGGGAACTTTGTAGAGGATTTTTACCAAGAATCAAAATCAATATGCCTCAACTTCGTCGGCTCATTCAAATGAACCAGAATTTGAACTGCAGTTCATTAAGCAGTGATTGATTAGCAAACGACAAAATTTGTGCAAAAATATTATGTAAAAGATCGATACAAGTATTTTTTTGCTCAGTACTTAGCGTTACGTTAGACCTAGGGTCCAAAAATATTGCACATAGAAAAGCATTGTTTTCAAAAAGGGATTTCTCTCGCTTTTCTATTTCCTGAAAAACGATTTCGCAAGAGAGAACGAATTTTTGGATATTTCCAATTTGCAGAGAATCCAAATGGAATAAAAGTCGCTCAAAACTAGATTTTCGGCTTAAAGTTTGGTTGTGTCCGCCTCCGCTGATTCTAATAAGCATACAAATTCGCGAACTAAGTCACACACTTTCCGGTTCAGAAGAAAGTCCTTATCTGCAGCCGCAAAATTGGAGCAAAAGCTGAAAATGTCTTCCGCCAGCAAATATTTTGGTATCCTGTAGGTTGAGGTCCAACGAGTGGGGCACTCGATGGTGCTTAAGTGTTATGACTCCAAAAAAGTTGAAAGAAAATCTGGCAGCGTGTAAATTTCATTTTATGATTGCTTTTTGCATTACAAATGTCTGACTAAAACTACGATGCGCTCTAAAAAAAAAACCGAAACTGTACCGGTACCAACGTTTCGGTTTCGTTCCGGTTCCAATAAAAACGGTAAACGGTTTTCGGTTCACAAAAAAAAATATTTGTTTCGATTCCGGTTCCGGCTCCGGTACGCGATTTAAAAAGGTTTATTTCGGTTAACGGTTCCGGTTCCGGTATTATGCCCTGCGTCAAAGTGTTTCTTTTTTTCCAAGACCCCATTGAGTCCCAAAAATTTTTGAAAGTCGAGAAATAATACAGATTCTAAGGAATCCTAAGCTCCCATTTTGATTAATCTCAATCGGTGTTTAAGTCTGCCTAATTTCGCTATATGTTAATGATATTGGTTGTTGGACGTTTAACTGACTATAAAGTGATTATTTCGGATGATATACCTTCTTAGGGCACCCTTTTGATAGTGTGCGTAGTGTTGTACATTGCGGAATTTGTAAGTAAACATGTTCGTACACTTCGCTCTAGAGCAACGATTGTCAACGAGACATCGAAGGTTAACCAGCGACTGAATGCCTGTTTACTCTCTTGGCCTCAGCATGCGTTCGGCTCGTGTATGTGTAAATAGCGAAATTTCTTCGGCCTCTGAAGCATCCGATGACAATTGCTGCTCTAGAATAAGCGGTATGTAAGGTCGAACTTTTTCTCCTAAGACAGAAACTGACAATCATACAAAACAGTTCCCACTTCTCGGCTCAATAAATTTTTTTTTGCTCTTTTTACACAAAAAGCTTTAGAATTTGATTGCGATTTGCGACGAATAATTGTCATCAACGAATCGTTCAAGTTCATGTGACCCGACTTTCTAAGTGTATGCAATCCATATTCCCGCTCTCTCTTCGCCTGCGAGTAAACAATTAGAGGTGTCTACGTGGTCGCGAGCTTTCTTGTTGTTGTTGTTGTTGTAGTTGCTTCCTGCGAGTGACTTTTGACACGTGTCATTTGTGTTGGTATGCGTCAAAGTGACTGAAGTGAGTGCCAAGTACTTGGTAAAATGCCTCGCATAGTTGGCGGTCAACATGGTGTCGCAACAATTACAAATTACCAGCATTCTTCTGCTAATTAAAATTGTTCAAAGGCGATACAAAATTTGTTTAATTAGCCCAGGGAAATAATTGCTGTTGAGTGCGATTCAATTTGCAAACGGTTCATCAGAAAACGCTTAGGTAAACTCGATTGCACAGACCCGAAATCTGTTGGCGAATGCAAACGGTAATTTATTTGCACTTTGATAGCAGCAAGATGCAACGGGTGGAGGAGGAGGAGGAGGAGGATGGGGCGAAGGGTGAAACATATAAATCACACCGAATGCTGGGAAAGATATGGCCAGCGCGTTGCTTGCCGGGCAAGAACCGACTAAGCAGTTTATTGAAAAGTGTTTGCAAAGGAGTTGGGGGAGCCATAAATATGGTCAAGTGAAGCGCGCCCACCAACTGACTTGCCAATAATTTAGTGCACCCAAAGCGTGTGACTTTAAAGGGAAAGTTTTTCCTTTCATCAGTCAAGGTCACTTGAAAATTGCATACAGACATGCTTACAATCATGATCAAATAACTCTTAACTTTCATTTGCTTTTCATTCACACAAAATTCACATTGCATTTCGTTGCATGCGCTTCGATGGACACTCAACAATTCTCAACAAGCGTACTCGAAAAACGCCAGGAACACGGCACCCAAACCAGGCGATTTGTATGTAAGAGTCCTTCTCCATTCACATACAAATTCACATTCACACACGAGTGTCAGTTCAAAGACCTGTCGAAAGCCGGCATTTCGTTGGCACTGTTAAATGATAACAGCTAACATAAGTTCCACCCACCCGAGAGAAGAGAGAGAGACTCCCAGTGGGAAGCTAACATTTCGAAAGAGGTGGAAACAGTTTCTGTAAAGCATTTCGAATTGAATTTTAGAAAATGTTAAAATTTTTCTCCTGGCTGTTATAAAGGAGAAAAAGCAGAAAAGGATATCAAACCATGAGTCCACAACAGTGTTTTGAACTAGATTGAGTAAACTTATGCTTAAACTGAACTAATAAATACGTATCCATTACAAACTAGTTAGCATTGGTTTGACTGTACAGTACTGTTTCAAGGGCCTCCCTGTTTTTTTCAGCAGCTGTCACACTGAAACAAAGCTCATTTATGTGGAAACCACTGATTTTCTTAACGATTTCTTTAAAATTGCATCATAAACCCAGGAATAAAGGCAAACCCACATTTCTGAAGGAGAAATTTAAATCTTACGCTAAAAGTAGGGGGAAAACATTTTGCAGAATCGGGCTTAGCATAACAGAATCAAAATACTGTTAATGGTTTTAGATTTTCGGAAAATGTTACGGCTCGAACATTTAACTTCGTTCGTGTTTTCCCCTTCTGCAAAGCATCGCCTTCTATTTCTCTGTATGTTAAGTAGCTCCTTCGTGCTGTTCTCTCACTGACTGTTCGAAATATTCTCTCTTTTTGAAGCTTCGAGTAATTAACGAAGTTTTGCACTTCGTTTGGCTGCGTGTGGATTTTAACCTCGTTTTGCCAAAATAAAAAAAAAAAGGAATAGCCGTATTACTATTGTCTGAGTTGGCTGCTTGTTTCAGCGATTCTCAGTGTATTAGTTTGGCAACTTTTTTATTTTTCGTTATCTTCGGTTGCTGTTGCTCTCTAGTCGCGGGAAAAGTTGTTGACAGGCGAGCGAGCAGCTCGGCTTGAAATAGTTTTTGCTTGAAATTCAAATAATCTCCAAGATTTATAGCCTTTGAGGGGGATGACGCCTTTAAATATGCTTTAGTATTCATGTGAGGCTAACCATTACAGAAAACTGCAGCAAATTGGCCCAAGTACCCCTACAGCCTTGTTTTATGGCTGAAAGTACACAGTTGTCCTTCTCACCCGCCACTCTCCTTGGCTTTCCATTTGCTTCAGGGCTTTTGGGCATTTCTCAAGAAGTAAATGCAGCTGCCACTTTAGCCAACTTGTTGACTTGTTACCCATACACCAAAGAGAGAGAAAGCCATTCGGCAGCAGAAAAGGAAATGAAGTTGGCAAGGCGGAAATGCTATTTTTCATGATTTGTGCCAAAACGAAGAAGTTGTGTGTTGAGTGAAGTGTGTTTTTTCCCCCGCAGTTGCTGTTCTTTGACAAATTGTTTGTTGTATGCGGAGTGATAATATGAAGAGAGTGCAGACAAAAGAAGATGCATTTTTTAGCACAGCATACTTTTAGGGTGCGAAATGAAATTAGGTTGGCATACTTGGAGGGTGTGGCAATTGTGGCGTAGTGAGTGTTCTAAGTTTCAGTCATGCAAACTTGTTGTAATTTCGACTTTATCAAAAGTTGTTTGTACTTTTAGGTACACTCAGAAAATTATTTTTCTATATGTACAAAAATATTCCTAGAATTGAAATTGTGTTAAAATTTAAAAAATCGCCCTAAAATTAGGAAAAATAATTTAGTAAAATTCGCTTAGGAGAGTTTCTTACTTTCAGGGCAAATTTGAGTAAATAGCTCTTAAATGAAGTACGACCAAACTCAATTAAATCTTACTCTTAATGAGTATTAACTAATTCCTAAAACTTGAGTAGAACCCAACTTAATGATCTGCGTACGGAAGTACTAATCGAGTTGGATCCTAAAGCTAGACTACAAAAAAATGTTTCATATTTTTTCAGTATTTTTCTTTTAAGCATTACGCGTTAGGAGTGGTTTCAGTCAGCGCTTTTGTAACCTTCCCTACTTATTTTACAATTTATTTAAATTTTAGAGTTACAAACTCTCTCACTCACTTGATTATGTTCTTAGTTACAAATCATCAGAGAACCTTCGTTACGTACCTAAAAATAAAAGAAAATAGAAAATGTTAGTTTACAGAGCTATTTACAAATAGTTTGCCATCAATTGAATGCCCAACCGAATGTGTCAGAACATGAAAACATTATCAAATATGAGTGCCCACTTCCTGATATTGTTATTGGTTTTCGGGCTTCGGATTTTTATGTGCAAGTACATTTTTTACGAGCACTTATTTCCGCCCCAGAAATTAGGAAACTGCTTTTTTTTTTTTTTTTGCTTGTTGTTGTTACATTTTATGCCCAACTGGCCCAATACCTAATAACTTTTTGGCTGTCTAAGTAAAAGGGGAGGCGGCTAAAGAGTTGCGGCCTTTGGGCGGTTCTATATTTTTTTATTCTCTGCATTTCTAGGAATTTATGATGTGTGTAACAATTGGGCTTTACTTGTCTGCCCGTTCCGCTCAAGTATGGCATGCAAATTTTGCTTATTTTTATTTAATGCGAATTTTATGAGTGGCCAATTTTGTGATGGGCCACTCGAAAAGCAAAAGGATTTAATATGTATTTTGGTAGTGGCTTTATTGATGCATTTAATGGCAATAAAGAACTTTAGCGGAGATACAAGATAAGAAAGGTTAATGGCGGGAGCATAAAATTCCGTGTACAACGTTAAAAAATTCTACACTTTAGCACTTCATATTTTATTTGCATACAAAATTACCCTAAAAACAAAACGATTTGAATATAACCCAGTTAATAGGCTTAAATACCATTAAGTATCAAATTAATCCATGTCACAGAAATCTCTTCCAATCAAATTCCAACCCAAAACCAATTCTCGGTGTCACAGAAATCTCTTTCGGTTGGTTTCAAATCTCTCGTGTTTTGTTAGGAGATTTAGCAAAATTCACCACCCAAACAATTTTGACAAGCAAAACTAATTTTGGAACTGTAAACAAAATTATTTTTCTGGATAGGTTGCATAAAATGAATAAATTATTTAATTAGTTTAAACATTGAAATTTGCGTTTCAATAATTATTATTAAAAACCAACCAAAATCTTTCATGTTAATCTAAACCAACCACATCTGTGGCGCCGTTTAGCGATTGTGGCGCCATCTGGTTGACAGCCAGCGCATTAAGGGCTGGCAAGATTTACCTCATGCTTGGCGCCAACAAATATTTAAATTTTTGAATTTTAATTATGAAGAATATGAGTTAAATTTGAACTATAATTTAAAAATGCATCATAAAACATTTATCACAATCAAAAAATTTCAGTTGAACATCAAATTAACCCATAACTAAAATTAGGGAATTTTTTTGCGAGAGATGCAGCCCTGTTTTTAGCGATGGAACTTTAATTGGAACAGTTTCTGTTCTAACTAAATTTTCAAATAAGAAAATGAAATCTCTTGAAGTTCTGGGACACCGACGGATTTTTCGAGCGATTTGGTAACCAACCGAGGTCAAAATTTTTAGAAAACCACGAATATTCGCAGGGACTTCTTCGAAAAGTTCAAAATTGGAAATTTAAATTTAAACTTTGATTTTGGATTAGTGTTTTTCAAACAGTGACTTTGAATCTCGTTTAGTATCAACACACGCATTTTGCTGAATATGTTCCACCCGCAACCGTACATCCAATCAACATACCTCTTGATTCCTAAAGTTAGGGAATTATTTTGAGGTAATTTATTATATGTCGAACACTTTTCTTGTCATATACAAATTATAGCAACCCTCAAAGACTGTCTTAAAATATAGTAATTAATAAATAATTAGTGACCAAGTGTCCCTGGTGATTGCGTCCATTAATTTCTTTGATTGATCGACTATCAAGCTCAACAAGTTTTAATTCCAAAAAAGTTCACCCAAAAAATATATCTCTGGCAATTAGGCATAGCAGCACAACTTGATTTATGTTAAAAAAAAAAATTTTATTACCAATGACTTCATGGTTTTCGATTCTTAATTGTGCCGAAATTTCACACCAATCGGATGAGTGGTTACAAAGAATTAACAGTGCAACAAAACAATATAACTTCTGATTGCTTAATTTTGCAAAAGGCAAAGCAGCATTTCTCAGTTGTGTTATTTTTCCCTGTTGGGCATCTACCTAATCACAGAATTGCTAATTGTATTTTAAGTCAAAGAAAATGACACATTTGAGATGTGCTTATATTCCAAATCACAATAATATTTCAGCTAAATTAGGCTTTTTATTCCATATTAACAATTTTTTATTTTAAAGTTTGAAACTCTAAATATGCGATTAAAAAAAAAATACTTCTTTAGCTTTCTGGTACACATATTTAGTTGTGCCTTGGTGCCAAAAGCAGTTTGCTGACATAAATACAAAACTCGTTGCGTGCTGTTAAATGCAAAGACCAATTAATTTAGTCATACGGGGGCCCCTTGATTCGTTGGCTTATGGTGTATATTTAATGTGAAAAAAATAATAACATGAAAAAGTTATGTTTTAATGGGCGCGAAGAGGCTTAAAACTTTTCGATATTACTCATTCGCAGTGTTGACTGTGGTTTTCATATACTTTTGTAGTTGGCGTTGAGCTTAAACAATACGTTTTCGTACTGCAAAAAGGTTATTCTAATTAAACTTTAGTTAGCAAAGACTAAGGGATGATACCAAATAAAATGATTTATGCCTTCTGCTCAATTAGTAAAACCGGTTGGAAGAATTAATTTATTTATACACTAGCAGAAAACTAGAACGAATAATTTGAGTTCGAACTAGGGTTGTCGATATTTCTCAAAATATCAATATCGATAATATCAAATATCCAAATTTTCAATATCGATATATCGATATTATCGTTATTTTCTAAAGCTTAAGAAAGCTGAAAAGCTTTAAAAGAACGACTTCACCATTAATCTGCAAGTGAGGATTTCTAGAGACCGTTAAATCTTATCTTTTCAACAGTTTCCAATAGTTTTCTAAAACAACACTGTACAAATTTTTTTTAAACATTCATAGTCAGAGTTTCTTTTTCTTTAAACCTTAAAAGCGTGTACTCAAAAGAGATACAAATTTAGGTAGGCACATTACTTCGTATAAGAAAGGCTTCTGTTCAAAATTGTTCTGATTTCAAAGCAGTTCAAACGTTTTTTTTTGTGTTTATCTGAGTGTTGGCTTTAAAGACTTACAGATTATGCTTAAAAAAAAATATCAAGTGAAGAATTTAAGAGAACCCGCCTAATGTGTTCTCCTGTCATTCTGCTGCGGGTGTCTGTTAGTCAGCGATTGTCACCTGATACCCTTAGGAGCCGAAGACATTTCGCTCTTTACACATAAACAATTTAAACGCTTGCCGAAGCTGAGGCCAAGAGAGTAAAGTATCGATATGCACTGCTAAGACTTAATATTGCAGCGTATTTCTGCATCCTTACGTGTATGATTAGTTCTTAAATGCGATTTTAAGTTGTATTACCAGATGTTTTTCCATAGTAACTTTTCTGATATATCGTTTATAAAAATATCGATAATCGCCCATATCGGCATACAAAATATCATATCGGAATAACCCTTATCGTCCAACAAAAATATCGATAAAATATTGACAACCCCAGTTCGAACGCTCTTGAAAAAAAAGGTGTGAGTGTCGCTAGCACTCACGAGTCTTTGATGTGAAACATTCAGATCCCATCAATATCCCGCCCAGATCCCAAACAGATCCCTTCCAGGTCCCATCCAGATCCCACCAAGATCACGCCAAGCTCCAGATCCCACCCAAATCCCACCCAGATCCCTTCCAGATCCCATCCTTATCGAGCGCAAATCCTACCCAGATCCTACCCAGATCCTAGCCAGATCCCACCCAGATCCCTCCCAGATCCAGCCCCGATCTCGCCCAGATCACACCTAGATCCCTTCCAGATCCCACCAAGATCCAGCCCAGATGCCACCCAGGTCCCACATACCAACCAGATCCCATCCAGATCCCACCCAGATCCCACCTAGATCGCACCCAGATCCTGCCCAGATCTTTTCCAAATACCACCCAGATCCCGCCCAGATCCCACCCAGATATCGCCCAGATATCACCCAGGTCCCACCCAGATCCAGATACCACCAGATCCTATTCTACCTCTTCACTTCCCCCATCTGACAATCCTCTTATGTCTGTGTGTGTTTGCCGGAAACTCCACAAAACAACAACACAAAATATAAATGACGTCAGCGTCACGTGACGCTTAAATCAAATTTTACTCCTACTTAAATCGTTTGTACCGAAATTAAAGATGTTTCACATCAAAAAATTTAATTGTTTTTGAATTTTTAAAAATTTCGCTCTTGGAACCGAGCTAAATTCTTTCTCAATTTGGTTCTTATAGGCAAGGGGAGTAAGGGGAAGCAAACTTTGAGAGAATAGCGTTGAATGAAGATTGTCGAGATCAAAAATTCACTCTTGCATCAAGAATTTTGAAGAATTTTCACTCTTACCGTACATGTGCACGAATGCTATTGATTCAAGAGTGAAATTCTTTATTTTTCCCGTCGTCTTTGATATAAATAAAAGCAGCAAGTAGCATTTCATAGAGCAACTCATAGTGCTGGAAGGTACCCGTGAATTGAACACACAATTCATAAAAACAAACAAAAATTATTTGGAGAACTTCGCTGAGGACTAACATGTGGCGCTGATCAAATAGCAACACATTTTATGAAATTTGTGCCATAAAAACGACTTCAATGCTAACCAAAATGCGACCCTCTTGTGTCGGAGAAATCTTTGCCATTTCCCAATATGGAAGACAACCTGTAGCGCTACACGAAAGACCACATGAATGGTGGTATGAATTGAACTTTCCACATATTGCATTACATTACGTATTAAAATGAGTGCACAAAATGTATCAGGTTCAATAGTTCATTTGGAAAATTGAGATTTTAGAAAATGGCCTGATGTCAGAAATTTGATTTATTTAAATTTGATGTATTTCGCTGCATAGGTTACACTTCACATAAAGCGGATGGTTCGTCACGATGGATTTTTCATTTGGGTTGAAATGAAAGCGTTACCAACGCTTGCTATGTACAAAGCGGTCGATTAAACATTGTCCTAAAGCCCATTATATTAAACTTAATCAGGCCTGTTGATTTTTCTAGCCGCATCAAGTTTTATTTAATTTCATTTTCATCTAAATTTTCACAAGTGAACGGAATTCGAATTGAGCCCTTGTTAGCCTGGAAATTGTTTTGCACAGAAACCTTAAATTCATTTTTCTGACATTTGTCATGTTTGTTTGTTTGTTTGCTTGCCAATGTGGTTGCTGTTGTTTTAGGTTTGCCCCTTGGCGCAAGTTATGCATGAAAAAGTCAAAAGCCTGGCGATACGTGCAGGCGGCAAAACCTAAGCCTAAAAGTATGCATAACTAAAAAGAGCACGTTTCACAGATAACAAAACAAAAAGCGAAATACAAAAAAGAAAACATGCTATTGATAACTGAATTTCTGGGTGTGTGTGTTTGTGAGATGTTTTTGTTATTTAGGCAAATGATTTTGTGTTTGGGTCAAATATCGGGGTAACCAATGAAGCGGCAAATGCAAGACGCACACAGCTGTGGCCACAATTTAAACGGATAAACAGAGATGGAATCAAGTCACGGCTAAACGGAATCCAAAGAAACCTCAGCGAAACTGCAAAACAAGTGCATTCCAAGTGCTATGACACTACAACCACTTTCAGCCAAGGTAAGACGAAATTGGAAATGAAAACACATGGAAACACAAACAAAAGTCAAAAGTGGCAAAAGTGAGCGAAATAAATATTGTTGTGAAAAAGCCAGAAAATATGCATTCACCACTCAAGAGATGAAACTAAACTAAGTCAACATGGTTGAACAATAGAAAGAAATGAGAAAATCGTTTGGCGTTTTCTTTTCCTATTTTCTTGCTATTGAACAGATTTTAAATTTAAGTCATTGGCATTAGACTTAAGCTTTTGTCTTACAAAATGTATATTAATATCCACAGAATAATAATGAAATTATTTTGCCAAGTCCCGAATTAGACAACACCAACAAAAGACAAGTTAAAGCTGTGCACTTTTCCGAAGGCTACGATTTTTAGGAGACAAAATTAATTTGGTTTATAGACATTGTGGGATGATCATGCTGCATGCAAGCAAGACACTTAAGCAATGCATTTGTTTTCATATCAGAAGCCTACGCCCTTTGTTAGCATCAGAGTTGTATTTGTATTTTTCCATTAGTCCTATTCAAACCTGCCATCATAAAGAGCTTTGTCAGATAATCCCAGATTTTACTCTATTATTTGTATATTTATGTAGAAGATGAGAAATCGCCCCTTGGAATATTATGAATTTATACACAAATTCTCTTCAATAATTGGTCTTTGTTTGTGAAAGTTGTTCGAATACGTAGACTGCTGGCATAGCTCGTAAATATTAATAAAGAAAAATAACTGAAACTGAAATAAAAACTAGCAAGCGAAAATTCTTTCAGCATCGGAAGCTTTTACATTCAACTCCCTTTTTGGTGTGGAAAGAGTTGCTCTGCACATTTTGGGGGTTTTATTTGGGCGTTGAAATGTATAAAATTACAATTTCAGCATTTTTTCAACAGTATTTGTTAGTGAGCACGGTGTAAATACAAATAGCAAGCAACGCCAATTAAAAACAATAAATAAAAACCAGCTAGCCGGCAAATTTTAGAGCCCTTAGAAGCATTCATCTGCCTCCTGTTGGGCGCAGAATGCACTGGATGCTTCAGTGAGTGTAGAAGGACAACGTTTCCAAGGGATACAGAGAGAGAGAGAGAGAGAGAGAAAGGCAATGACAGTCCTGGTCATCTCTGTAATAGTGCGTGTAATAGGCTATAGAGACTAGGTTGAGGGCAACAATCAGCTGTTCTCCATACAAAAGTATAGTTTTCAGGAAAATTTGAGTTTCGTTTGTATGCAGCTGCGTATATTCGTTACATTCGATAGTTCTTGCCCATTTCTGCCTATCGTTCGTGTCAACTATCACCACTAACACAACAAAAAAGCAATCAAAAACTAATCTCTTTCCTAGCATTATGCAATTGCATTACTGCCAAGAGCACCCTCTCCTTCGCCGTGGCTTTTCTCTATGGGGAAACTACGCTTCAATTAGAATGTTCTACCCATTCTGAACACCGTTATTGTTATGGGCTCCACATCGTTGGTGGACTTCAATTTGGCCGAAATCAATATGGTCTGAAACTGCAAAGCTATAGCTCGCCCGGGCAGTTTAAAACCGGATGCAGCATAACTCGATATATTCAGTAGATATATTTAACCGCTCTACAAATGTTTTTTACTTGATTCGTTTATCATAGCATTCTTATCGATATCATTACCGAAGCAAAGTCCTCATCGAGGCAAAGCAAAGTCCTCATCGAGGCAAAGCAAAGTCCTCATCAAGGCTAAGCAAAGTCCTCATCGAGGCAAATGAAGTCCTCATCGACAGATGTTCTGCTCCAAGAATCTACAAAATTGCACTCAAGTGTTTGAGCGTGTAGCTGCTGTCAAGAAACCGTTGGAGTGACTTTATGCTGGCCCCCATAGATTAGTCACCACCGATCTGTCATCTCTTCATCGCCATGATCTCAATGAGGATGTATTTCTGACTTCGTTCGTCACTTACCAGATTAGTAAGCGCTAGGAAAGATCCAAATAATGCAAATTTCAAAGTTTTGATCCATTTATTATCAAAAATTTCACCATTAATCGCTCTAGATATGTCAAAGTAGAAGGTTTTTGATATCGTAATTTATCACTAAAATGCCATTTTCTCTGTTTAGTCAACCGATGAAAAACTAAACATAAAGATATAATTATTCTTAAACAAATGTGTTTAAAATCCAATCATATGACATATATCAAGTTGTTTTTAAAAATTTTGTATTTTATTTTTGCTGCTTTTTGAGCTTTTTTCAATCTTACCATAAAAATTGCTCAGTCTTAGAATTATTGGGTATCTCTACGAACTTTTTGCCTTTAATCAAATCGGAGAATACTTTTCTTTATATATCTTCTTATTTTTATTTTTTTTTATCTTTTACATCACTTACTAAAAACTACATACCACATCCGACCACAAACATACCACATCTAAAAATACTCCTCTATTCTCTTTACGCCACTCTTTTATATTTCACTATTTCATTCACCTTTTGCTTTTTTGTGAGGATTTTTATTCGTTTTTCACGCATTTTTTTTTATATTTGATCATTTGTTCTTTTAACACATCTGCACAACGAGATATCGCTCTTACCGCTCGATAACCCTTACTCATGAATTTTATTTCCTCGTTCCTTAGTTGCCTCATTATTATGTTTCACCTCTAATACTCTTTGTCTAACTTTGAGGTACGATTGTCTATTTTAAAACTGTAAGTAGAACTTTTTCCTTTTTATCCCATTACCTCCCTTACCTCCTGAATCTTTCAACCAAAAAAACTTTCTTATTCAATGATCCTATTCACGCTTTAGTATACCCTTTTACTCTACGGTAACGTGAACGCAATAAAAACTCCTAATTCTCAACGTTTTTCTGTTAACTAGCAACTCGATTCTATCATATCTTTAATCTCTCTTATTCCTTCCTATTGATTGCTTATGAATAAATTACTTTTTTTTTATCACATGTTATTTCGTCTTTTTATTTTTTTTTTTATTCGTACTAAAATGGAATAGTTTACTTTCTAAAAACTTCTACTTTCCAAATATTACATTTGAATTCTTAAGGCCCAACTCTTTTAAAATAAAATTCAAACATAATCAACTAGCTGCTACGGAAATAAGTGTGACCGTTTGCATTTTGTTGATTGGCCTAATCAAAAAAACTTGACAATTCTGACAAGGAATCATTTAAAAAGAGAGTTGAAAATCATAGCCCTTTGGTAAACACTTTACAAAAATAACCCCCCCATAGTTTTTGCTTTGAATTATTGCTGAAAATTGCCAAACCATAAGCTCTGGCCACATTCACCACAAACTTTTCGGATCCACTCGAATAAATATCAATATTTGTAATCTCCGGTTTAGTCCAAAAACTGTTGTAATTTCGCACATTTCCCTTGCCCCCTGCTCTAACAATGAAAACTTTTTAATTTTCGATTTCATGAACAAAAACCTCGTCCTCTTTCTCTCTCTCCCTCTCCTTACTCATCATTTTCAATGAAGCCGCCGAATGTTGAATTTTTATTTTCCATTTACCACGAGCTTATGTGCGGCTCAGTAGCATATTAAACAATTGAAAAAACATCATTTCGAGGGGATCCAGTGGGTAACAAGCACAAAAAACAACACGGAATTGTAAAAATTGCAGAAAAATCAACGCTAACCACTTAAAAATGACACAACAAGGGCGAAAGCGAAAGCAGCGCAGCGCCAGCACACAAATTGATTGCCATTTCAGGGGCAACATTTTTAATGAACAGCAAATAGCAATTGCGAATGGAGAGAAATTGGGTGCAAAAAAGTTACAATAAAAATGTTGTGCGTTGATATGTCTTGACATGCGTTAATAATTGTTTATTTCTGATTTTATTTTGACAAATATCTGTGGGGATTTCGGACAAAATTGAGAAAAAATGATTTGGTTTTTGTGTTGTGGCAAATTGAAAGTCAAACAATAATGGAAAGGAAAAGAGAGAAGGAGAAATATCCACCTAATTAGAGAGATTTAGAGAGAAGGTTTTCCATTTGACTTGTTACTATTTCTAGCTGCTTATACGAGGGTTGTATTTTACTATTTGACTAACTAAGATGAAAGGATATGAAAAAACTCATTTGGACAATGTTATGATACATTGGATGAAAATCTAAGATCATTTTAACATTAAATGGATATTATTACAATGAAGGACTATGGACTATGAAGGAAGAGGCAAACAGGGGAGACCAGGTGCGGGCAGACATTGCCCAGCTTGGTGTGGCCAACTGGTTCCAGCTCGCACGGAACAGAAGCGACTGGAGAGCTCCAATCGCAGAGGCCCAGACCGTCAAACGGTTGTGATGGCCAAAAAAGACGAAGAAGATTATCAAAAAAAATTTTTTTTTAAATTTTGGCATTATTAAGTAAATTTTGTAATATGGTCACTCTGTCTATTGTGTAACAGCTCCGTTCCACTCGACAAGTTTCCTAAAATGTTCTGACTGGAAGTTGAACTGAAAGTCGCAAAATTTTTGCAAAAGCGGGTGTCGAAAGGTCATGTCACTGTCACAACATTTAGCTATTTTCCGCCAAATGGCTACATTTTCTATCGATATGTTATCGAACAGAAAAGTGTCAGCAATAGGAACAGCTGATTGAGTTAAGGGCGTTATTATGCATGACGGGAAGAGGCTTTTAGAACAAAAGAAAAACAAATCCGCCCTTTTTATTGAAAACTGACCACGCCCAGGTTTAATTATAGTTTAAGTTAAGAATGAACACCTGAAACTGGCTTTAACGTGCCGGAACTACTATGAGAGCATGTATTTTGACATGTGAAAGGAAAACTTTGAATTAGAAGCAAACCAATCAGCTGTCTTTGTTTACTTTGGTAAAACCGTAATCATCATTTGTCAGAGCAACAAGGAAACATTGACATTTCAAAAATGTTGGAAATGTGGAAAATTCTAAAATTAAAATATTTTGTGAAAATGTTCTTCCGTTTATCAAGGTAAAAATGCATCGATCATTTTCAAATCATAGCTTGCAATTTGAAATGAAGCCCATTACAAAACATTGTGACCATAATTTGTATAGATTTACTAGCTGAACCCGCAGCGACTTCGTCCGCGTCCAAGATTTTAAGAAATTGTGTTGTGTCCCGTCCGGAATTATATGTTAGCCCCTGCCAGTCAAGTGGATGCTGAATACATACCTCTCCCGCACGACCACATAGTGAATTTCGGTTCTACCGATATTATATGAAGAATGTGCATTTCAGAGCAGCATCAGCACTCTTCAATTATAATTCAATTCAAATTGGTTTTCCCGTTTTTACCCCACCCCCGCTTCACCCGCTCACCACTCTTTCCCCACCATCCTTTCCATCTTCCACCGCTCTCTCTTTCCCCTCCCCCCTCATTCTAACACATGTGTCATCTGTCTCAGAGAGCCATGGCATATTTGTAATACAAACATACCTAATTGGTGAGAGTGTGATACCTCTAACGTTCACTCTCTGTCGCGCTCTCAGCTAAACAGCTTAGTCCAAAATATTATCTGAGCGGCACAGATCCGTTACTTTTCGCTGTCGTTGACTCTCTCACTCTTTCTCGCGCTCTTAGCAAAACAACTTAGCATGACATGTGTCCCATACAAACTTTCTTTGGCGTTTTCACGTATTTCGCGGTGAAATTTTCCAAATTTTCTTTCTTAGTGCGCGCCTGCATAACTAAACAAAGGTCTATGCCAAATCTTAGATCGGTAGCATAAGCAGTTTTGGATGTGGGTTGATAATATGTCAGTCGGGCATACAGATTTATATATATAGATTAAAATCTGGCCACGCTGCACCTAAACAAACCCAAGTTTTTGTGGTGAGGTGAGCACTAACGTTCAGTATTTCTCACACGATGTAGTTTGTACTTTTTATAGAATACTAAAATTAATTATCGATACTCCGAAGAGTATGAAAGGTGTCGACCGATATTCAGCTCAGTGTATAAAATACTCAAAATATCTTTGATTTTTTTACACTTAGAAAGAGAATCAAGAACTTTGTACTAGAATCAAGTACAAACGGTGTTAATTCAGTACTGTAAGTATGTAAAGTATAAAAATGTACTTGAATTAAGAACAAAATTCTTATTTCAGGTATGATTTTTCAGTCCCGAAATGCTTGATTAAAGAAATATTTAGTACATTTTGAAGTAATTTAAAATCTTTTGGATTATACTGCAAGGTTTCCCAATTTGTTCTTGATTTGTTCTTCTCTGTAACAAATCAGAAATGTATCCGCACTCCATAACCAAATTGTTAAAACCAGGGGGAATTTTAAGAAAAGGTTCAATTTTAAATAGTTCGCACTTTCTGTTGCACACATTTTTGGGAGCTTGCAATGTAAGTCTTTTTTGTCCTTAATCCAAGATATTTTGAAAATTCAAGAACTGATTGTTCTCGTTTTTTATTCTAGAATTTTTCATACTTAATTTAAGTACAACCAAGAACAAACATTCTTGAAATTTGAAGCACAAAACGTTATAAACTGTATCCCGATCGACCGAGAACTCTGCCAGTCGTTTTATTTGTGTTTGCTTAGGAGTTTAGCTTAGGAGTGTTAATCAGTGCTCGCATTCACACTCGAACACTATGAATAAGACGAACGAAATAACATTGCTTAATCAACGAGAGTTTTTGTTCGCTTTCTTTGAACGTTTTTTTGCATGAGACACTTTGATGGGTATCTGAAAGTGTCTTTGGCGTAAGTGCCTTAGTAAACTGCAAGTGTGTATGCGTGCTTGTGTTCTATTTGTTCTCTGCCTGCGAAAAATAACAACAACGCTGACAAGCGCGTTGTTTTCTTAGTGGCTTATGCCTAGATGCCCCGATTGTGCATGTTAACAATTCGAACTTCAGTCAATGGAATGCCTAATTAATTCTTCTTGTTTTCTGAAAAACCACAAAAGGCAACCCTCGCAGCTTGAACCGTCGCACACAACTCCATGTCAAATATTTTCCCTCGCCCACAACTCTGCTGGTCAATTTGAACTAGTTGTGGCTTTGGGCTGTTGTTATTCTGCAGCTGCCTGTTTTTGTCAACGGATGGAAAAATGTTTTTGATGTACGCACATTTATTTGCCATACTCAGAGAGCAGCGTCCACCGAATGTGGCAAATGCGTGGCCAACATGGCGCATAAATAAAAGCCGAAAATGCACTTGGCTAAGCACACACACACATACACAGAGACAGAGTTCCTGCTTTTGTCCAGTGCGGACATTCTACGTGGCTTATTTGGGTCGCACCGCGTGGCCAATATTTATACAACAAACAGGATTTGGGGGGCTGCCATTTGGGTTAAACAAATTTCGTGGCCAAAGTATAGGCAAAAATTGGTTTTTTGCCTTCAACTCAGCCAAATTGTTCTTTCACTATTTTGTACAGAATTTATTTTTACATAAATGCAAATAACTGAAAAGTTTCGCCAGATACAAAGTTTTTCTTCATTTTAAGGCAATCAAATAGCTGACCAAACAAAGTTTCACTCACCTGAATTGGGTCCATTACTGTTGGGCCGAGCCGAGGGCGCGCCATCACGTGCCTCCACCTCCAGGGCGTAGGCACCCTTCTTCTCCCTGTCGAACACGGTTTTGGTGAAGATTTCACCGCTTTGCAAATTAATTTCAAAAAATTCTTTGCCCTCATTCCGCGGCGAGTCCACGATGTAATAGTAGACCTTAAAAAAAAAACAAAATGCGAAATGAAAATGTTAAATTTTTAAAACATTTCAGCAAATAGGATAATGATCATTAAATACCGCCCGTGACACCCACGAATACCATTTCTGAGTTAATTAGTGAGGACATGCAAATTACTTGGCTAGAGGACACAAAAAAAAAACGAAAAAAACACAAGAATAGCCAAAGTGGCAGATTATTATAAACGCGACTCTGCGGCTTGAGGGCCGCATTACACAAAAGGCGAATACCCTTCAGGACTTGGCACTTTTTTGCATTTGTTTTTTTCTCGTCCTTGACGCAAGAGAAAAAAACTAAATGTTACCTCTTTGACATTTATTAGCCAGCTGCCAGATGTGGAGCTTAAACAAAAAAATTGAGAGGGAAGGCCAAGTTTTAGCAAGTCGAATACTGTACACCCTAGCAAAGCACTGATTATGGCTTTAAGGCCGAAAGCAGACAAGTGTACAAGGGATGTCGTAATATCGATATCGAATAACTTCTTTTTTATATAAGGACGAAAAGGAAGCGCGGAACAATCAATCCGTAACAAAAACAGGTTGCCAGGATAGATGAGAAATGCAACACTTGTTATTTAAAAGCCAATAGGGGTGAGCCAAGGAAACGGCCTGTTGATGGCCTTTCGTGAATCCAAAGCCCGGACGAAGCTCGCCTTTGGAGCCGCCTTCGTATCCTCTTTGTTGCCGGCTCATTGTGGGCCACCAAGCGGTCTCTATATCTGCTGGTGTGGCAGTTGATCCCGGGAGCAAATATAGATGATAGAGTGCAAAGGCTTTTTAGGGTGCACCGAGCATTCTGCGCAAGATGTTGCTCTGCATTGTCTCGACCGTTTTAAAGGGGGAGTGTCAATGGCAGTACCCGAGAGGCAGATACCCCAGGTCCAGATCGGTATGATTATTGGCCCAAGTATTATTATCTTTGCGCGTAAGGGAGAGCCCTGATTTCGATCTAAGAAGCCAGTCCAATTTGTTAGGCTTTGCATAAGTGACAGCCACAGCTCGTTTTATTTGATAAGACCAAGTAAGTCTCCAATCCAGTCTCCCTGACAGAGGGCGAATGTGGCATGACTGAGTCGTTCAGCTTAAACCTCGGTGTGTTGCCTGTTTTTATTCTAAAGGTGCTGTGCTGACTTTAATCCGGGTTGACAGCAATATTCCAGCGGGAAGCTCAAGCACTGAAGCCGTATAAGAATGATTGTACTGTGGTTGACGCTTTACTGGCGATGGGGCTGGAAGCCAGGAAGGCGGTGACATCAGTATAAGTGGCTATCAGTGTGTTTTGTGCGTCTGGAACCGGCAAGTCAGCGGTGTAAACTTCCTTGAGGTACACCCGGATGTTTGAGAACTCGTCCCTCAGCTGGTCCTTAAAAGGCAGATTGTCACACCATACGCGAGAGAACGTCCAGCGTCCAGGAAGACTGCAAAGCAGTAAGAGTATCCAAGAGAACGGAAACCTTCCTTTTTGTGGCCGAAACTAACAAAGGTATCTTCCAAATATATATTCAAAAAATGTTTGATATCGATACTCGGACATCCTAAGAAAAACCCATTTAGTTGGAGGATAAATAGATTAAATATTTGATCATATATTTAAAAAAAATATTACCTAAATCGAAATATGTGTTACCAAATGGCGGCGGGATCGAAATCATGCCCCTTCAAATTATCAAATAAACAAGAAAGAAACAGTTCTAAAGCGAAGGTTGAAAACGAAAAAAAATAACCTTGAATAATAAACAAAAGAAATAAGGCTGTTAAGAATTTAAGATGACGATATACTGAAAAAATTTAATGGCGGGAGGGAATCGAACTTAAAACTTGGTTTTCGGGACTCATCTCAAGCCTCAACTGTTGAAGCGTTCTTCATGAAATTCTCACAGTTTGATTATGTCGATCAGAAATCAATTCGAAAGTGGATATTGGACTTAGATATTTTTGCGGTTAGTTTGAACCGCCTCAAAAAGTTGCTTATGGCCATCCACTTGAAGTTGGAAACAGGAAATTTGATATTTTTTTCATTGAGAATCGGTTCCGTAACTGTTAAAATCAGTTCAACGAGGGGTTTAGAACCATAAGTCTTCTAAGAAACGGATTGTTCCAACAATACCAAGACTACATAAGGCCATGGGAACACCACTTTGCAAGATGAGGCATTTTTGGGTTCCATCGAGTTCAACAAATTCAGTTTCTTCTTCTCTCAAGGTCTGACTTAATAGAAGCTGTGTGAAATTTATGGAAAAGAATATTAAGCATTCGCTGCAAAGATTTGGTTGATATGGAAAGCGTGGAGTTTTTTAAAGCTTGGAATAAACTTTCGCACACCAAGTCAGCTTATTTTGCCATTTTTAGTATTGTTATGAAAAAACAAGTAAGAAAGTCGTTCAAGTCCGACTGTAATATACCAAAGACCAATATAATCTCTAAGATACCGAACGGCCTTATATTGGTTTTGCACTAAGCAGCTATTTTTTTGGTGGCGACGAAAATCGCGCTCTCTCCGCTCATACAAAGGTGAGAGCGTAAAAATCTACAAATAAAATGCACTTGCTTGTAATGCTTGAGAATACGTGTGCACACTTACAGTAGTCGGCTGTCGCTGTATGCTTACAAAAACGCGGCTGGCTCTAGAGCGCCTCTCTCTCTCTGGCCTTTCAAGAGAGCCAAAAGCCAGTTGAAAAGCCACCTCCGAAAAATCGTGTGCAAAAAAATCGTACGGCGTTACTTATCTTCATATTCTAATGTCTTTGAATATACTCAGTACCGAGTAGCTGCTGAAAATAGCGCTGCTGCTGCACTGCGACAACGAATTCTCTTTTGGTCATAACTTGAGTATCGTTTATCATAGATGGAGCCACTACTTGTCTGAAAAAAGAGTAGCCAATAGGGGGCGCAACTAATGTGACCATGCGTCTAATGTGACCATGTGTCTACACAGATAAGGTTTAAGTTCGGTTCAGTTCACAGAGTGGCAGAGAGTTAAGTGTGTGTGTGTGTGAGTTAGAGATGTAAGATACATAAAAAGGCGGGAGTATCGAGCATCGATAGTTGTTAGTGATGGGTGAACTAGATAGATGAACTGGATTTGTGATTGGAGCTGGATGAACTGGGAATGGAACTGGAACCGCCACAGCCATTTGGCTCCGCTGCGACAGCGAACTTTCAATGGGTCATAACTTGAGTACAGTTCAGTACAGTACAAAACTGATCATTAACATTTTTTAGCCAAATCGTTAATAAATCTTGATTACTAAATATCTTCAAAAAGTACGAACCATCTGTGGCAGCTGTGGGAGATATGACGGTTTTTAGAAGTTGCGAAAGCGGAAGGGTAAGTGGCAAAAAATGAAAAAAGAACTTGATTTGCCTGCAAGGATAAGAAGTAAATATCCCATTACATGTTAAACCTCTATCTCTTACCGTCTCAGACATGTCTTTGTACGGACGCACAGACGGACTCGGCTTTTGATGCTGATTAAATAATGTATACTAAATTGGGTCGGAAAATACTTTTGCACAAACCTAGATATACTCGATAATATCTGAAATCAAAATATACAATATCGATATTTAATATATCGGGTCCAACAAACATCGTTATATATCGTTATTTTATAAAGCTTAAAAAAACTAAAAAATTTTTAAGAAACGTCCTTATCACCAAATAACCATTCCTAGTCGCCGTTATATCTTATCTTTCTAATGGGTCAACTTTAAGATTTAAATGACTTAATTTTCTGAATCCAGATTAAAGTTTTAGGCTTATATAGGAGGAAAAATATCAACAAAGTGTATAGCAAAAACAAAATCCACGGAAAATTCTAAGAAAATTGAAAAACCAGGAACCCATGGGTACAAAATGAATTCCTGCACGAATTTTTAAATTCTGCAATTTTTTCTGAATATCGTTTAAGAAATATCGAAATCAATCTTGTTAGGATAATATGCTCACAAAATACCATAGCAATATCGTTAAATTGAAATTATCGTTTAAAAGAAATATCGATACAAAATTTATTTTATCGGAACTAACCCTATCAGGCAAAATATTCGCCAAATTTTGATAAATTCCCAACTTGAAAATGATTTTGCACAACTTAAACTCTAGTCCATGTAAGCTTTTGTCAAAAGTAGCAGAGTATTTCAAGTTGGCCTGTTTAGTCATTTTTCATCAAATTTGGGGAAATTAGTTTTAGCTGTGGGACCAAGCTTAAAACTGTGATCTAAAATAAATTTAGGGCTTTCTAGAATGTTCAGCAATGCTCAGATTTCCACTTTCGAAAAACCCGGTTTGAAATCGCAAAAGTATTGCGAAAGTGAAAAGGAGACTACGGCTGATAATCTTTTATGGGACTAAGTTAACTTTAATAAAGGGAATCAGTTTTAGTTCGACAAGGCTGAGACCGGGATACAAAATTTGTGATTTCGCTATTAAAAAGTCTGATTAAGGTTAAATCGGGTTAAAATTTGATGTGTAAATTTGTAGTACGGATCGCTAAAGTAAAAAGACGCCACTATAAGTAGATCCCTCACATTTTTAACACATATGAAATTGTACCAGCTACAAGGATTAAAAATACATTTTGTATCGAGCTTTGGTTTTTTTTTCAATACCAGGCCAGGCGGATTAAAATACTTAACACAATTTGGTTGATTTGGACATTATTTTCTGAAAAGGGTTTATGGACAACCTTTTTTTATAAATATATTGTCCCGCTCTTCCTTTAATGGGACTAAGCTCGTCCTGTAAGTCATTAGGCAAATGATGCTTTAAACACTTTAACCCGCCAGCAACCTTTCATCTGCTTTTTGTCACTCACTGCTCTTCGTCACAAGTCATTAATTTGCCAGCAATCTGTTGGCATTTCCGCCCGCTTCACTCATCACTTGCACAACTTGGCTGGCTGGTACTCACCTGATTATTTGGGAATGTGCCATCCTTGTCAATGGCGTTCACTTGTGTCACTTTGGTGCCAATCGGTTCACCCTCCAGCACCGTTTCCTGTTCGCGTTCGGTGAATAAGGGTATCTCGTCATTAACATCCTCGAGCATTATGTAAACGGTTGCTTCCGATGCCAATTGCTGGGCACCATTATTCTGTGAAGCAGAGGAGAAAAGAAGAGCGGAAAAGATTCGGTTTAAGCCTTGAACAAATTGTCTAAAAATATTTATTCCTACATATGGGCAAGAAAACTGTTGCCCAACTTCTTATGATTGATTAAGCAAATGCAATCAATCAGCAAAACGCATGAATTTGATTACTACGAAATTTTCTCAATTGCCTCCAGTGATTCATGTTAATATTTCTTCGTTTATTTGCACAAAACTCGCTTCAATTTCGTATTATTAATCAATGCACATAAATGAAATCAATACATGAAACACATGTTTACACTAACTTTGACATGGTATTGGAAGAGAGATAAACTTGTCCCTGACAAAATGAATTATTTATTTTGTGGTAATTTCATCCTTCTGTGTGTGTGTGTAAGCACACACACAACATTTGGCTAGTTTTGTAATTAGAGCGTTTTATTGGCATTCATATTCATGGCGTTGATTATGTTTTGTGACAAGAAACGGATGTTCATTTGTCTTGAGCCTACTAAAATAAAATCACTTAAATAAATTAAAAGTGGCGCCAATTTGACAAATATTTTCTAAATTTTAATTACAACCGCAAAGTATTTGTGCGGAATATGTGTCATGTATATTTAACCACAAGGAATATCAACTTTTGAATTATTTAAAATATTTCAGCTCATTTGCACATTTTGCACGAATAATTTAAAATTGTTAACCGCAAAAAATATTTGTAAATTCATTTGAATATTCTCTCTAAGCTGAAAATGTAAACAAAAACAATCAACGCAAATGTACATTAGCTTTTAACGAATCATTTGAATGCCCATGATATTCAATTACCGGCATTTAAAGTAAATGGCGGGGAAAGTTCTACTAAAGCAATTTGAGTTTTATTGCATTGGAAATACAATGTGAATTGCTTATTTAGAGGAACTGTTGACAAATTTTTGGTGGAACTTTAATCTGAAAACCTTTTAACCGTCACTTCTTAAACAAGAAAAACAACTTTAGAAAGTAAATTTAAGAACAAACTACCTTTAATTTAGACTCTGTGTGGCTTAAAGTTCCCTTTTGACTGGGTACTGATCAATTCCGAGTCTACTTTCACAGAATCACCTACTAAATCCGACATGAACTGATATGTGTTTTCCGATTCTGCGAAATGCTTCTACTTATGGCGGCAGAGTGAAGAGCTGAAGCCTTAAAAGAGCACTTTGCCCTACTTTGCCGCACTTTGCATGATTGGTTACAAAATAATATCTCTCCGATCCCAAATAATATCACTTTTTCGAGTTGATATTAAAACGTTTCAGAATGATCCATAAAATTATATAATGATCTTTGTAGTGTTTACCAAACAGAGGTTGTAGTTATCCAGGAGGCTACCAACACTCTGGAAAACCTCGCAATCCAAGGAACCAAAGTATTTATTGTCTTAGATGGTCAAGCTGCATGAAAAGCCCTTGACGGTTATGTTAACAACACCGAAACTCTTACGGCACTTTGAAATTAATCTCATTTGGATGAACAATGCAATATTGAAGGCAACGAGATGGCTGACCAGCTGTGACACATGTGAACTATCCAAGCTTACATGGCCTACTCTTAACTTAAAAAATCTAGGTCGTTACTCCGTCAAGAAAGATTAAACACTTCCCTTTTACTAGGGGCCCTTACTGGATCTTCTGTTATTGTTTCACTTAGACCCATAGCTGCATCAACTACTGTCCCCTGCTATAAAGTAGCAAAACACATAGGACACATCTTAAAAAACCTAACATCCGAAAATTACAATAAACAAAATTGAACCCAATTAAAGCACAGACTTTGAGACCTGCACATTGAAAAGGACGAAATACTAGTAGCATTCGACGTAGTTTCATTATTCACCAATATCCCGACTAAAGTAGCACCACACACAGAAATACCCAAACGACGATTCAAGGAATTGCTAGAGTTCTGCTTAATAGAGAACAACTACTTCACGTACAATGACACCGTATAACAACCAAATATTTGGAATGCCAATGGGGAATCCACTGTCCCCAACAATAGCAAATATCATTTTGGATAAGATACTGGACAATACAATTGTGAAACTGAACTCAATGAACATACAGATAAAACACCTTTCAAAACACCTTTCACAGCAGGTCACACAGCTGACGCGAGATGGAAGACCAGAATGCCACTAGAAAGCCTGCGGATCCAAGAGAGAGCGGGGCAAACCGTAAACAATAGAGACGACATGGAGCAAACAAACTTCATATATGCAGCGGCACTGACACAGAGAAGAAGCGAGGCCAACGGGGAAAAATCTAATTAAACAAAATTAAATAAAGTGAACAGAAATCAAAAGCATGGAAAGACTGATAACAAACGACAATTAACTAGTACAATACAAGAAACAAATATGACAACAAGCTGTTAGGTATTTAAACTTAAAATAGTTTTATATAAATGTAGTAAATTTTGTTTGTATTTATGTTTGTATGTATTCTCCAAAAAAATTAAAACAGACTCCCTGAAGAAGGCAGCAAAGGCCCGCCGAAACGCGTTGGAGGACAGCTGAGTTCAACTATGTTTTAACTGCAGCAAAATAACCCCAGTGGAAGAACATAGAACCAACGAAACAGCCCATTTCAAAAGCAACACTCAACTTGTTAATGCCTTGTTGTTTTAAAACAGACTTTACTTCCTTTTTGCGTCCCATTTCCATTGCCAAAGGCTGAATGCTAGGAGCTCCTAATGTTCATTTAAAGTAAAAAACTTGACCAATCAACAAAAACTTAACATCGGAATATTAATAATATATATTTTAATCAACCGCCGTTTTTAAACCGAACCGAACCGCTTCTTGTGCTCGTGAACCGAACCGTAAACCGAACCGGTGTGTTTTCAAAAATGTTGAACCGAACCAAAAACAGAAAAATAAAATGGTTTGGTTCGGTTCACTTTGGCTAGGTATTGAGTTACTGGCATATAGTGAGCAAAATCTGCAATTAGCTTTAAAATATTACGAAATTACTTAGAGAATCAGAGTTGTTGTAAAAAACTAAAAACATCAACTGTTATCCAACCAATCGACCCAAAATTGTAATAAGCTAAGTCGTGATTGTATTATCCGTGAGATTGGGTTGAAATAGAAAATGACTATGAGTATTTCTATGGCTGGTAGGCATGCAAAATTAAGGATGAAAAAATAGAGGAAAGCCAACTTCGGCTCGACCGAAGTTTATATACCCTTGGAGCATGATATATTTCTGCCAGTTTTATATAAATCAGCTATACGATATATTCATCCGATTTTGATCAAACTCTCTAAAATTGTGTTGAGACAGATAATATTTATAACTATAACGTACAAACACGCTACCATTGAAAACAAAAAAGTTTTTCTTACTAAAACTATTTTTCCGACCGATCATTCCTTTGGCAGCTATATGCTATAGTCATCCGATTTTGATCAGACTTGACAGAATTATGTGTTAGCATATAATATTGATCAGTAACGAGTTTGGGAGCGATAGCACCGAAAACAAAAAAGTTTTTCATACTAAAACTTTTTTTCAGATCTATCTTTTGTATGGCAGCTATACTATATAGTTTCCCGATTTGCATAAAACTTGCTGAAATTATGTGAAAGCGTAAAAAACTTATAAATTCGAGGTTTGGTAGCGATAGCACTGAAAACAAAAAAGTTTTTCTCACTAGAACTACTTTTTCAACCGATCGTTCCTATGGCAGCTATATGCTATAGTCGTCCGATCCGGCCAGTTCCAACAAATGTGCAGCGTATTTGTACCAAATGACTTTCTGCAAAGTTTGGTTACGAAAGCTTTAAAACTGACGGAGGAAATAGCATAGAAACACGGACGGACAGACGGACGGACAGACGGACACGGCTATATCAACTCAGCTCGTCATGCTGATCAAGAATATATATACTTTATGTGGTCGGAGATGTTTCCTTCTGTGCGTTACAAACATCCGGACAATTTTAATATACCCTCTCCAGGGGTATAAAAACTTTTTTTGTTTTCAATGCTATCGCTCCCAAACTCGTTACTGATAATATGATATGCTAACACACAATTTCGTCAAGTCTGATCCAAATCGGATGACTATAGCATATAGCTGCCATAGGAATGATCGGTCGAAAAAATAGTTTTAGTGAAAAAACTTTTTTGTTTTGAATGGTAGCGTCTTTGTACGTTCCAGTTATGAATATTATCTGTCTCAACACAATTTTGGAGAGTTTGATCAAAATCGGATGAATATATCGTATAGCTGCCATATAAAAACTGGCAGGAATATATCATGCTCCAAGGGTATATAAACTTCGGTCGAGCCGAAGTTAGCTTTCCTCTATTTTTGAATTTGATTTCGTAGATTCTAGGAATCAAGCCTGCTATATTATTAATGGTAATATACAACAAAATTCCAAACGATAATGAAAGCATAACGGATATTCATTCAATTCCTTAAAAAGTAAAATATCGATTGTTAGCGTTTCCAAATATGTCAGAGATTACTTGATCAGCTCAAAAGAAAATTGTAATTATTTGACGATTTTGATCCGCTTGGCTTTCAGTAGTCGATTTCAAACCGTGAAAGTTTCTAAACAACTCACAACAACGTCACTTGATATGTTAAGTTGTTGGATTGCAAAACGAAATGAGAACGTTTATACGGAATTTGCCGTCGAAATTTTGAACATACCCGATTAACTGAAAACCTAAGTCTTTGTTAATGAATAACACTAGTTTACAAAAATAAAAAAAAAATTAATGACCCATTTCAAGTGAAATATTTTTGTAGTGTAGTTTGGAATGGTGATCTTAAAAATCAATTTCAAAATTTTTCATGGCTCCTTTTTGAAATATGAATTTTTTTCACTTTTTTCGGTATGTACTCTTACATTTTAAGCATATCTGACTTCATAATTGTCAGATAGAGTCAAGCCAGATATGAATCGAAAGGCAATTCAGCTGTCAACGATCGCGTAGAACATTGTCTTAAAATCGGTTAAGTAGTTTTGATTCAACAACCAAATATATTTCAAAAAATTTATTTTTTTTGCACAAAAATGCGAGAAATTTCATTTTTGAACGCCTGGAAAAAATTATAAAAGTCAAAAAAATTATTATTTTTTTTCTACCTTAGAATCGCACTTTTCGAAGACAATAATGTATTGGTGAGGAAAATCGTGTCACACGTACCGATGATGGATCAAATTGAGTATAAGGACTAACAGTCAAATTTGAGTATTTTGTGTGTTCACAAAAAATAAACTTGTTATTTTCTTCGTCGTATGGTGAAGTTAGCGAAAAGCCAGAACAAAAATTATAATCAAGAACCGAACAAAAAGTCGAATCAAACGAAAATTTATTATTGAATAATCACGAAAATACCACATTTTTTTGCACTAAATTGCTCACCAGCTCCTGTGTTTGTTCATAGATTATGATAATCATTATCTGGTTTTCTTTGTAGGAGTACGATTCTTTCGTAGAAAAAATAAAATATTTTTTTTTTTTTTTTTTTATATTTTTTCCCGCCTTCAAAAAAATGAAATTTCCCGCATTTTTGTGCAAAAAATTAAATTTTTGGAAATATTTTGGTTTATTGTATTTAAACTACCAAGCCGATTTAAAAACAATGTTGTACGCAATTATTGGCAGTTCAATTACCTTTTAATTAATATCTTGCTTGCTTTATTTGACAAATGAGAAGTCAGATATGGCTTAAATCGTAAAAGTACCTACAAAAAAATGAAAAAATCGAAAATCGAAAACGGAGCCATGAAAAAATTTCTGAAATCGATTTTTGAGATCACCATTCCAAACTACACAAAAAAAAATTACTGTAGAAATGGGTCTTTTTGGCTGTAAACTAGTGTTATTTGTTTGAACTTGGGTTTATTGCAGATAAAATAAAGAGAGTAAGCATTAAGCTTGAAAGAAGAATAATGTTTGGTATACGAGCGAAGCGAACGACCTGTTTTGGTTAAGCCATCGATAAAATAATACATTAATTGGTTCGCTTTTACCGGCTGTCGCAATCTAAAGCCTCTCGGAATAATTAAGGAATTTTCAATTTTTTAAAATATTGTTCAGCTCCCCTTAGCTGAGTATAAAAACTCACACACAACACCAGAAGTTAATCAGCTTTTGACATTTCTTTTCCCTCTCTATCTTTTCTTTAGAGGAGCATAGGTGTCAGCCATTCGGCACCCCTGCTTTAGATATTTATACAGAACTCGCCATTTGGCCACCACTGTGCGCCAACACACACACAGCGAATGCATGGAGCGTTGGCATTGGCGTTACTCATTTGTGGTCTCATTAATATTTTAGCAGCATTTGTTTATGAAGCTCTGAATAGTTCTGCTAATGAGTGCAAAATCTAAAACTTGACATTGATTGGAATCCAATTGAAACTGTCTGCCTGTCGGTTGGTTGCTTAATGAGAACCAAAAACCCCCTTTTTCAACCATTTGCATTTCCGCACACTGCTCGCGGGGACGGCAAAGTAATTAAAACTTTTCAAATCAAATAATTACAAATGGGAGTCGACTAGAAGTCAAATGCAAACTCCCGAGGAACGCTTAATTGAGACTCACCTCCACGCGTATGGTTAAATTGTATTCCTTGATGCTCTCGTAGTCCAGCGGATGATTGACTTTTATATCGGCCCAGGTGTCTCCGTTGTCCGGTCTTTGTTGCAGGTAAAATGTATGAAATTTGTTCGTTTGCGCCGTCGACCCAGGCATTAATCTATAGAAAACTGTGGGATTGCCTTCAATGCCCGAACTGCAGACGACGGGGGCAAAAAGAGCGTTTAGCATATAAAACCAGACATTAGTACAATTTGCAATGATAAATGGAAGAGTTAGGTGATTTAGATGAGAAGAGTTTTTTGGTTATCAAAAATCAAGTTGTTTAATACTACATGAAGAAGTAGAAGAAAATGATTTCAAATCAAAAGGAAAGTCTCTTATTTCAGAGCCTTTCACACACATACACGCACGCACACATACACACACATGCCATTTAGCAAAATTCAAAAACAAAACAAAACAAAAAAATGGCTTCAAAATTCTCTAATTGCCATTTGAGTGTCAAGAAAAGTTGTTCTGTTCTTTTTTTGATCATGAAAAACAAATTAAGAAAGGGAAAATATGGACAACATTTGTGGCTGACAGTAGAACGAGAAAAACAAAAACCTTAAGAACTTGGTCTTAAGCAAATACAAAAAAAAAATAAATTCTATAAGCTGTCAGACAAAGCCAAAATGTGGAAAAGGTGAGTGGGGGGGGGGGGTTAAAAATGGTTGGGAAATTTGTGGATTGCATGAAATTTTGTTGGAGTTTTTTTTTTTTTGTTGATTTGATATTTCTGTGAATTTGTATGTGTGGGAGTAAGAGTAAGTAAGTAGTTGGTGTAATTTTGGAATTTTTGTGTGAATAAATGAAAATATATATAGTAGACTCTTTTTATATTGATGATAATTGGTAACATGTAGAATTTGTTTTTGGAAATTTCGTTGCAGTGTTGCAGTAAAAATACCTAATTGCTAGCTAACAAAATCATAAAGTTGAAGCTTGAACCGGTTCCCTCTTAAACGCGCTTTTTGTTTGCCCTAATTCCTGCTTGTCTAGGTATATACATACATATTTTTTTTTAAACATAATTTTGTGCTGGGACCAGATAATTGCCAAACATAAAACAAAAAGAAAACCAAAAAATAGGTATACGGAAAATTATTTGTCACACACAACAAAGAAAAACAGAAACCAAAACCCAAGCACATAATTTCCTAAAAGAGAAAGGAAATGTACTTGAGGTCACTAAACTAACTTTAGATAGGTGCTGTAAGTGATAGTATAGGTGCCTAGGGGGCAAGTGGGGGAGCTTTTTAAAAGTGCATTTGCTTTAAGTGCAGTAGGCAAAATAGAACAGAAAAAAAAAACAAAAACAAGGTAAATAAGGACGAGGGCAGTTTGTTGAGTCTGTGACTATTTCAGTATCCTTTTTTTTGTAAAAGGTATAGCCAAAGACATTAGAATATGAAGATGAGTAACGCCATACGATTTTTTTGCACACGATTTTTTGGGTCTGGCTTTTCAAGTGGCTTTTGGCTCTCTTGAAATTTTGTCCAGAAGCCAGAGAGAGAGAGAGCGCTCTAGAGCCAGCCGCGTTTTTGTACGCATACAGCGACAGCTGACGACTGTAAGTGTGCACACGTATTCTCAAGCATTACTCACACAAGCAAGTGCATTCTATTTTTAGATTTTTACGCTCTCAACTTTGTGTAAACGGAGAGAGCGCTATTTTCGGCGCCACCAAACAAAAACAGCTGCATACTGCAAAATCATTGTATGGGCGTTCGGCATCTTAGAGATTATATTGGTCTTTGGTAAAGCGGTGTAGCCTGCCTCTGTCTAATTCTTTGCTACAAGCGAGAGTTTTTTAAATACCGATTTAGTCGGTAAAGTTTTCTTCAGAAATCTCTCTCAACTTGTACATGCTGAAATTCGACTCGGGAAGCTTATCGAAGTTATCGATCAAAAATCGCATCGAATCTAGCGAAATGATGCAAGTGGAAACTATCGACAAACTTTATGGCCAGCTAGGCTATGAACCCACTGAACTAAAAGCTAGTAAAAATATCGCTAACGATACTTAAGCGAAAATTAATCACCCGTCACTCACTTTGTGGCAGAGAAAGTTTCGTTCTCGATAGCTCGCAAAAGATTCGTTTGCAAGCCTTTTTCGATAGTTTTTGCAAGCCTTCTTCGATACAACAGGCGCGGTTGTTCATTTTCGTCAAAATCATATTTCTCCCGTATTTCGAATGCGATAATTTGACGATACTTTCGCCTGTCGTTTCACTTTTGAGCTCGAATGCGATAGTTTTACGATATTCTCGCTTGACGTTCGCTTCGTGGTGCAGTGGGAAGCTTTGCCTGCATAAGTCGGGACTTACGCGATGAATCAACTTTCAAAAGCTTTGGCTTGTAGGCAAGAGATAAAGTGGTATCGCTTGGCTCTCTACACTTCTTTCCGTGTAAATCAAGAAGGGAACTTCGTCGTGTAAAAGCTCAAAAAGCTTAACACTCTCTGCCATGAAACTCATTCGGTAATTCATAGCATAACAGCCGAATGCCAGACGAAGTCGTTGCTCACTGAATGTGTGAAAGTCAGTAGCAGTCAGATTTGGTCGGGTTTTACACTGTGAAGTTTTTCAAAAAAAGCTCTGGTTTGTAGAATAGAGCTGAAGTGGTGTCGTTTGCCCCTTTACACCTTTTTTCTACAAACGAAAGCTATTTCAAAAGCTTCCCAAAGTCGGCTAAATCCCGATTAACACGCTAAAAATACATACTTTCTTATTGAGGAATTCTGTAACAAGTTACAAGGCTGCAAACCTCTAAAATTTTGCAGAAGGTTCGGTCCGGGGTTCGAACCCGTTGTAAAACTTAAGGTTCGGTTCGCGGACCGGTTCTTGGAACTCCTGAACCCAAGGTTTTTGGTTCGGAAAAGAATAGTTTCGGTTTATAAATACTCATTTGTTTAGCTGTGAGCTGTTTAACTAGCTTCGCTAGCTCTTAGATCAGAATGATCAAACTTATATGTTGGAAAGGCTCGTTCAACTGATACCTGAGTTGCTGGAACATCAAGTATAGTTAAGGCAATTTGTTTCAAGTATTTTTTTTTTGACCTTTCCAAAATTTTAAAACATTTGTCGATGTATTTTCTCTTGGACAGTTGTCAAAGGAATCTCTAACATCATTTACAGATTTTATATTTGATATTTGTTCATTGCTTTCTATGGCTTTCATAAACTTCTCTTCTTTGCAATCAAAAGTTGATTCATTTAAAATTGAATTTTGAAAACTCTCATTAAGAATTTATTTTTGGAGCTTCAGCAGAAGTTAACAAAGTTCAATATTGGCACTGAGCTTATAATAAAAGAACGTTTATCGAAAGTTTATAGTAATAAACAAAATATTTCAGAACAATTGCTCGAAAAGAAAAGCCAGCGGAATTAAAATCACTTAGTAGTAATTGTGAATCCTGCAGTTTTCAATTCAAACGATTTTAGGCTTCTTGAAAGAACTCTGAATACATAAATCTTTAATTGTTAGTAAACGTTAGCACATTTTGTAGGTTAAGTTCCATTGCGTCTCACAATCGAGCAATAGTTTTTTTTTTGTAATTTTTCTATAAGCAAAAGATTTCATATAGTGTGAGTACGGAGAAGTATGGGAACTCTATAGTATACTAATGTCAAACTTTCCCTAAAAAAATTCGTTAATTACTAAATTTAAAGTTTGTGCAGCACAACAAACAAGAAATCTATTGAGGTAACTTGGTCATATTCCAAATCAAGAAATACCTTTATCAACATTACAGTCTTTATAGTTGCATTCCTGTTCTGCTCTTTAGTTGTCATTCAAAAGTTCTCCTGCTCGATCCATATTCGCATCATTATCGACATTGATAGTATAAATCTGACCTAGAGAAATGTCGCAGGATTGGAAAGCTTATTGAATGAGAGCAGTCAGATTACAAGCAATTTCTATAGTTCCCTGTAAGTGTCGTTGGAAGAACTGCATAATATGTTGAACCGAACCTAATTTTTTGAAAAAGCGGTCCGGTTCGGGTTAGGGTTCGAGGAGTCAAAAATATATAGGGGTTCGAGGGGTCGGACCCGAAAAACACGAACCGAACCGGTGCATAGGGGTTCGGTTCAGGACCGGTTTGCAGCCTTGACAAGTTATGGCTATTCATAGCCAGTTTGCAGGAGCTTTCAGTAAAAGCTCACTATTGTCCATATCAGACAAGGGATCCCCAGCAAGCTTTTATTGCAGCGCCTTTGTCAAAATATACAATGAAAAAGTTTGTCATGTACTGCGCCAGCAAGAGAGAAAGCTTCTTGTAGACTGAAAAGTGTTCGGACTAAAACAAAGTGTGACCTTCTGTTTATAGACTACTGTCACATTTAAAGTTGCATTTTTGTAAAGAAATCTTCACAAAAGAAGTCGTCAACAAACTCCATTGACTGATTGCTTGCGGCTTATCGCCGTAAGTGTTAATCCAAAAAGAATATCATTTTCGTTCTCAAACTGCCCTCGTGAGTAGCAAAACTGACGCATAATTAAAATGTCACTGCCATGTGGTTGGCTTTATATACCGTATATATATATTTTTTTTTCTCCTACGGAGATAAAACCGCTTGGCCGTTATGTTAATTCCAAGCCAAAAGTCATTTAAGTGCTTTGCTTCAAGGATATTTTTTTTTTTTTTTTTTTTTTTGGAATTGCAATTAAACAAAAACTTTTGCCTTAGCGTAGGAAAAAAGCCTTCGTCCCGTTGAAATGTTGTAATTATTCTTCTTTTTTTTTTTTTTTTTTCCTACTAGCAGGTAATTGAAACTGACCTAGCTCCACTTAATGCAGCAAAAGGTCACTCAAAACTTTATCAAAAGTTGCATATGTCAGACTAGAGAAGAAAAAAAAAAAGTAAAACGTAAACTATAACTAACTAAAAGTGTTGTGCAACATTTTTTGTGTGGCTTGTGCTGAGGTTTCAAGTAGCTTTATTAAGTGTTTTTTTTTTTATTTCTTTTACTGGTGCTTGGTGAAAGTGCTTTATAAATGACAGGAGCGGGATAACTAGGGGAATGTTATGCTTATGAATGGATTAGGGGAAAACTACTTGGTAAAATGATATGATTATAGAGTGCGATTGTGGAAGACATTGCAGGAGATATAGCAGACTTTTTGGAATATTTTGGTTTTAATTATTCTATATTATCCTTTATCCCTTTCAATTCAATTGTTTCTGGTGTACAAATCGTTTGAAAGTAATTATTTAAACTATATAAAATCGAAAACTTTTACCATCGCCCTTTAATATACAACTTTAAGTTCCGAATATAACAAAAGAAGATTGCTATGCTCTGGTATTTAAGGTTTTTTGATGCTCATCTTGGTCTTTTTCTCGAAGAGAAGGGAGTTTTTAATATACCATCTGGGATCTGAATCTGCATAGAATGTAATTTGTTGTAAGTATTTTCGTTTTTTGCTTCCTTGATAAATTGCTTTTAATTCTCCCGGATTCTTTTGAGTAATGTCTAGCCTAGTCAACACTGTTGTTAAATTTTCTATTCGTGCTTCTTTTCATCATCTTTCCTTATCCCTTGCTTCTGCCTTCTTTCATTCTTTACTCCTTCTTCCTTAAATCCTTCTTGCTTTTCTCTTTTCTTTTATCTTACTTTCCTAATTCTTCCCTCTTACAGTTGTCTTCATACCTTCTTCCTTCTTTCTTCATTTCTTCTATTTTGCTCTTTCTTCCTTCCTTCTTTTTTTTCCTTTCTTCCACCTTTCTTCTTTTCTTCTATCTTCCTTCTTTCCTTTTTTTCATTTTTCTCCCATCCTTCTTTATTCCTTCCTTGTTTTTGCGTCTTCCTTCTCCTATCCTCGATTCTTCACTCCATGTACCTCCCTCTTTTTCCTTTTTTATTTCCTTCATCTTCTTTCTTCCTTCCTTCCTTTAATCGTTCTCTTATCATTTCTTCTTTATTCCTTGTTCCTTCTTCTTCTTACCATCATCCTTCCATACTTCTTACTTCCTTATTCCTTTCTTCTTTCTTCCCTTCTTCTTCTTCCCTCTTTCTTCTTTCTTCCTTATACTTACTTACTTCCTTATTCCTTTCTTCTTTCTTCCCTTCTTCCTTACACTTCTTCCTTCCTTATTCCTTTCTTCCTTCTTCCCTTCTTCTTCTTCCCTCTTTCTTCTTTCTTCCTTCCTTCCTTCTATCGTCGTTCTCTCTCATTTTCTTCTTTTCTTCCTTCTTCTTCTTTCCATCATCCTTCTTCTTCTTTCTTCTTTCTTCCTTCTTCTTCTTCCTTCTTTTCCTTCCTTTCTTCTTTCTTTCTTTCCTTCTTTCTTCTTCTTCCTTTTTCCTTTTTCTTCCTTCCTTCTTCCTTCTATCTTTCTTACTTCCTTATTCCTTTCTTCTTTCTTCCCTCTTCTTCTTTCCTTCTTCCTTCTTCTATCTGTCTTATCCTTTCTTTTTCATTCCTTCTTCTTTCTTCTCTCCTTCTTACTTCTTTCTTCTTTATTCCTTTCTTCTTTTTTTCTTCCTTCTTTCTTCTTTCTTCCTTCTTCCTTCCTTCCTTCTACTCGTTCTCTTATCATTTCTTCTTCATTCCTTGTTCCTTCTCCTTCTTTTCATCATCCTTCTATACTCCTTACTTCCTTATTCCTTTCTTCTTTCTTCCCTTCTTCTTCTTCTTTCTTTTTCTTCCTTCCTTCCTTCTATCGTCGTTCTCTTATCATTTCTTCTTCATTCCTTGTTCCTTCTTCTTCTTTCCATCATCCTTCTATACTTCTTACTTCCTTATTCCTTTCTTCTTTCTTCCCTTCTTCTTCTTCCCTCTTTCTTCTTTCTTCCTTATACTTACTTATTTCCTTATTCCTTTCTTCTTTCTTCTCTTCTTCCTGAAACCTCTTACTTCCTTATTTCTTTCTTCTTACTTCCCTTCTTCTTCTTCCCTCTTTCTTCTTTCTTCCTTCCTTCTATTGTCGTTCTCTTAACATTTCTTCTTCATTCCTTGTTCCTTCTTCTTCTTTCCATCATCTTTCTATACTTTTTACTTCCTAATTCCTTTCTTCTTTCTTCCCTTTTTTTCCGTCCAATTTCTTACTGTCATCTTCCTTTCCTCCACCGTCGGTCCCCTATCATTACTTCGTTATTCCTTGTTCCTTCTTCTTCTTTTCTTCCTCCCCCTTTTTTATTGCTTGCTAATATATTTCTTCCTTCTTTTTTCCTTCTCTTCTTCTTTTCTTCCTTTGCTTCTTCCTTGTTCCGTTTTTTTTATCGTTTTCCTTGACTCTTTGTTATTCTCTTTTTGTATTCTCCTACATCCCTCCTTTTAATTTCTTCTTCTAAAGCTTAAATCAATTTTGAAAACCATATCCCTAGCTTCCATAACCGCACTCGTTGTTAAGGATATTTCTAAGTATTCTAAGAGAACATCACTAAGTGCATTTTAATCATCAATGCAAACAAACATTCCAAACACACTGAAAACGTAATACACAAAACATTTACAATACCAAAAACCGATGGAAAGCAAAAAAGAAAAAATGGAATAACACACCAAGAAATATATTTTGAAAACAGAAATATATTAACGTATTCTAAGCAAAATGGTATGACTTTCATAGTAGATAAGTTTTCGGGTTTAGTTTTATTGTTCCACTAAAAGCAAACAACAGACCTGGCTTTGATCGAGACGACTTTGCCGCCAACGGGCATATTTTCCTTGACATAGATCGGCCCGTAAACGACATGATCCCAAACGGGCGGATTGTTGGCACGATCGACCACATCGATTTGTACCTCAACGGTACGCGATAATGGCGGATAGCCCTTGTCTTGGGCCATGGCCTCTAACTTGTATGTCTCGCGCTGTATGTACATTCATAAATGTGTTTTTTTTTCAAAAATTCGTTTTCAAAATCAAGCAAGGCGTTGCAAAAATACACAGAGAGACACGTTGGTTGTTGTTGTTGTGGAAAAGGCAAAAAACAAAATACATCAAATGTAGTTGAGACATTTCTCTGGTGTGGTAAAAAGTGTTTAATATTGTTCGGTTTTCGTTGGGGGGAAAGTTGTTAAAAATCAAAAAATATGTAAGATAGTATAAGCCAACACCTTAGAAAACTCAAAACGAAACAGAAACTCAGAAACTGGTTCTTTAAATAATTCTTTTCTTTTTCCTTTTCAGGAGGCAGTGCAAATTGTTTTTCTTGTCTCGACCCTAGCCTTCAAAAAAGGAACTGAAATGGCGTATTTATATATGGGTAAGTATTATTGCGGTAGGCATCACAAAACTAAATAACAAAACTCTTAAATTAAGTTCAAAAACAACAAATCATATAGGATTTTGTGCATTTTGGGAATACAATTTTCATAGCATACTTTTCAGCAGTTTGCTTCTCGATTGCTTTTTAACATTTTTGAACACTTTGTGTGGATGGGCGTTAAGTATTTACCTTGTTCTTAGTTCCTAGAGCTTACGAACTAAACTGCAACCTGGTTAAACAAATTTAATCCAAATTAAAACCAACACCAAAAAATTTCATTACGATCCTCACAAATATTTCAAATGTTTCAGAGAGGTCGGGGGAGAGAAGCAAGTCCAATTGGCAAGTGTATTGTTTTATTATGGTGACGAAACATTTGCTTCAAAATGCAAAATGGGAGCCCAAGCCCGCAGGGAGGGTGGGGGGGGAGGTGGCTTCACAAAAAACACACCAACATAAGTTTAAATTAGAATTTTGCTCGCATTCAGGTAATCAGTCAAATTTTCAAATTTCCGTTGGGTTTCACTTTTGTTGATGGGGGGCACCTCCAAAAATGTTCAGCTTTTACGATAAAACCACAAAAATGCATCAGCTCGTATCGCAAAGCTTTCACAAAATGTTAACCTTATGTTAGAAGTAGAAGGACAGAGCAGACCGTATGTTAAGCTTAAAGCTACTATGGGTTAGCAGAAAAAATGCTGTTATTGGTTAAAGTTCTAAATGTTAGGCTCGCTGCTGTTAGGTACTTTCGAGAAGGTTAAGGGACTGTTAAACAAATACAAATACAAACCTTGCCTTAACCGATGTTACAACCGTACCCACAGTGACATTCTCATTTATACGTATGGGCCCGTAAATGCTCTTATCCCAAATGGGTGGCTTATTATTGCGATCGACGACATCTAACTCAACATCGACATCGGCAGAGGAAGGCGGATCACCACGATCCGAGGCGCGCACACGCAGGCGATAGCGATCGCGCTGTTGATTGATTGATTGATTGATCGTTTGATTGAAGTTTTTGTTGTGATAGCCAAAAAAGTTATGCATATATGTATGTGTGTGGGCCAAAGCAACTATCTGCCACTTTCCACACAAAAAAACAATGTTAGCATTTAACAGACTGGGTTGTTGTATTAGCAATGTGGTAGTTAGTGGCAGTCGATAACCAAACCCAAAATGTTATAACTTGGGTTTGTGTCTTCGGTTTACAGTGGTCGGCAAAAGTCATGTAGATATTGTGTAGAAGCCCACAAGTATGCAAGTATTCCGACCGATTTCGCCATAATTTCGAAAACCCCGCCCCCGCCCCCAGTTTTGAAGATAGACGATTCGGTCCTTCTAGAGATAATTAGTAAGATTATGTATCGATTTGCCGAGGAAAGATAAAGATCGGAGGATTATGAGTATCGAATTTGCCGAAGAAATGATAAAGTTAATTCGAAAGCATCCACATCGAATTTTTTTAAATTATTTTATTAAATTTATTGTTTTCAGAATTTATAGCATGTTTTTTATTGAGTCACAGCCCTTACAGTTACAACATACAAGTAATAAGTTTAAACTATAAATGGAGAGCACCATGCCATACATGTGTGAACGCCTGACAGAGGCAGGCTTTGACTAAGCTCAAATCAAATCAGCTGAACAGAATTTCTGCAATTTTCACATATGGGTATGTCAGTGTGATTTCAACTCCATTGAAGGCAATAAAATACAATCAGATCACTTGATTTGCATAAATAAAGTCTTTCTTTTAAAATTTCAAAGAGATATTTCAAAATGTAAAAAAATTTTTGTGAGTAACACAGGGAAAAAACCTGTTCAGAATAAAGTTGCTTTTAACCTCAAATGAGCGCAATATTCTCTAAATTTTATGAGGCAAATCTTTTAACCTGACAGGAAAGTTTGATAGTTTTTTTCTTGTAAAAAATTACTTTTAAAGCCTATGAAAACATACAAATGTTTTTTTCTTTTTACTTGGATACATTAGTCGTTGGTTAAAGGATTTAATGTTCCTTGCACCACAAAACTTCCCATCAATTTCTCAGTTCAACTTGTAAGTAGCATATGAATGGCAAGCAAGTACTTTTCTGTCGCAAGGTTCAGGAAAATTACTTTTGGCCCCTGATCGACGAGGAAGCGTCCAGTGGATCCAGATCATAAAGAAAGTGATTCATGACAATGTTCGGCCTCGTGACCTTTCGTCTTAAGCCAAATGGAAACTCTAAAATTTGTTTAGTTTTAAAAAAATTGGCAACTCTCCCTCCATGCTGCCCACAGATGTTAAAACTGTTTGGATATGATAATAAAATGTTAGCTGCAGCAAATACCATTTTATTTTTTGTATTTTGGCTATTTTTATTGAGCAACTTAAAAGGAGCAAGTGCAACTGAAACAAAATTTCGGCTCAAACGGTTAGTTTAACCTGATGGTTTGAATGTACAAGAAGGGCTACGTGCAACAATGAGTGGCTCAGCTGTCAAAATAAGTCCCTAAGCCTATTTACATAGACTCCACAATTGTGCTGTTAAGCGTAACATGAATTCTTAGCTGCGATTAAGCAAAATGTTAAGTGTGGTGAAATCGTTACTACTGCTTCTTCTTCCCTCAATTTTTGTACAAAACTTCTCGTTACTTTGCACGTCCAGAGAGTCTTTTAATTTATAATCTTATAGTTTACAATCCCATAAGCTTTCCGAAGTAAGTTTTTATACCCTCGCACACTGGCCGGAATTGCCAAAATATTGTCATAAAGTCAAAAGTGAAAGTTGGAAAATATGTAAGTAAATTCTTTTGGATTTGTGTAGAACCATGAACCCTGAAAATAAGTTTTTTTTTTCAACCAAAATTGTATTGCTCTGGTGCCATTGTACGACCTGTTCTTTTAAAATTAAAAACAGCCATAAATGTATAGAGCAATTAATGGGCTTGTTCAGCAGAATAATTGATCCCTGAGCAGGTACCAGAAAAAATTTTGCATCTAGTAGTTTTTGCTGTTGGAGGTAGCAGTATCACTTTAAAGTAGCATACTATTTCTTTGATACTTGCTCCTGTATCATGATACCTCAAATTGGCTATTATGATGCCGCATTACTCAAGTTTAGAAGGAAGACTATTGCAAATGTATACTTGATCATGGAGCAAGTTATTCTGCTGAACACGGTCAATGTTTTAATATGCCATAATGTTGCAAAAGGCATGTTAAAAGAAAATAAAGCAATTGGGTGCTTTTTTATATTGTGCCTTTGTTTTTATGTGAGGTTGCTGTTGAATTTATAGGCGAATCTAACCTAAATATCACTTGTTCCGTGGAGTAAAAGTGGGCAGCTCCTCGTAGCTTCTCCCAACTAAAGATGCAATTGTGTCCATTAAAATGTGTACGACTTAATGTAATTAAAACATTTTGCTCGTTTTCGAAATATTTGATATTGTTGCAGACGGGAACAGTGTATTTTATTATTTTTGGCTAATTTTGCAAAAACAAAATATTAAGAAAATCGGCCATCCCGACTGTAATATACTCTGTACCTGCGACGGAGAATGCTTAGAGTATATTTTGCAGCTGTAGCAACACCAGAACGCAACGGAGCTGCAGCGCTGCGACATCGAAATTTCTATTGCTTATAACATTACTATCGATTGTCCGATCTTTACCATTCCAAGGCCTTGGAGAGGGTATATTGAAATTGTCCGAATGTTTGTAACGCACAGAAGAAAGCATCTCCGATCACATAAAGTATATATATTCTTGATCAGCATGACGAGCTAAGTTGATATAGCCATGTCCGTCTGTCAGCCTGTCCGTTTTTTTTCTAATTATAATCCGACTCGGTTGAAAATTCCGCTGTAGAAATCGGAGACTATAGTATACGCCTGTTCTGAAAAAGTTTTAGTGAAAACATTTTTTGTTCTAAAAATGCTATCTCTCCTCCGTAATACGTTTTTAAAGCTATAGCAACTTCAACAACTTTGCAAGGTAAGTAACTTTTGGTACAAATACGCCCCACATTTGTTACTGATCAATTCTGCCAAGTTGATTCGGATCGGATGACAATAGCATATAGCTGCCATAGGAACGATCGGTCGAAAAAATAGTTCTAGTGAGAAAAACTTTTTTGTTTTCAATGGTAGCGTCTCTATACTATTCAGTTATGAATACTAACTGTTTCGACAAAAACTGGCAGGCATATATCATGCTCCAAGGGTATATAACCTTCGGTCGAGCCGAAGTTAGCCTCCCTCTATTTTTTCAAATTAAGATATTGAAAATCTTTTCAATATAGACACAGGCCGTCGGTTTAATTCGAGGTCCATCATGGCAAAAATAATTCCCGAATATTCGGTGAAGCATTTAAAATGAATTTTCGATAATTTGAGAAGTCAAAAACGCGGTCGATTCGAAGTATCTTCAAAAATGAGAGGACAGAAAGTTGGGAAAAGAAGTTGGAAGTAATTCACATAACAAATATGTAATATTCGGGTTCATTTATGTATTTTCTTTTAGGAATTTGAGTGGCCAAAGGAATGTTAATGACTTTTCTCAAAGGAAAAAAAAAAATGTATTTACCATTTGTAAATGATATCACTTGTATGTCTATGTCCATTTAGTTTCATACTTTTCAAAGTCGTCAATAAAACCACTGTATGACCAACTAGCCTCCTTTGTGGTGTGTTGTGTTCCTGCTTTTTGAAGTTATGTGCAAACATAACGAGTCCTAGAGTCAGCGTACTATTGATGGTTTGATTATCATAAAGGTCGTTAAAGCACACACATGTCGTCGGATTCTATTATAAGCATTTCCCCTTTCCTTGTCTTTTTCCACATTGGATTTAAGATCAGCTTATGGTTACTTCTTAATTTTTTTTGGTTTTGTTGTCAAAGGCAATGTCCGGAGCTTTGTTCAAAGTTATGATATTATTCGGACCTTATGTCTTGTCACCTTAATCTTTGCAAAAAACTTGTAATATCATGTATATCACAAAGTTTGGTACTCTGTTGTAAGTTAAAAACGTCTAATGATATATGTAGATGAATCCATGATTGAACTAATTATGCAAGAAAATGAACACAATCCATGCTTGAACTAATAATGTAAGATAATGAAACTTACCAACAAAAAAATTTAGGCGCTAAGCTTTAACATACTATAAATCTAAGCATAGATGATGATTTGGAAACAAAACTGCACTGAACTGTATGAGTTTTGAGAATCGAGTAAAATCCCTTAAAAGAGTTTAACTTTCAGTCTAAAAACTGTGTGAAAGAGCTTGTGTAGATCGGTTCGCCTGCCAAGTCAGATATCATTACACCACATTTCTTTTAGGTCCCATCTCTGTAACCACATACTTTTGCCGACCACTGTACCTAGATGGATGTTACTTTTCACGATTACGTTTTTGATGGCATCGTTGTACGTTATCGTTCAATATTAATTAAATGTATTTTAAATATATGAAAGAAAAATTATAAAGCAAATAAAACTACTTGAAATATTCACAAAACATAATGGTTATAGGCAAAAGGATTAATAGGTAGGTAAACAAGAGAGAGAGAGAAATGCATTGGGAGTTAGAGTAGACATTATTTTTTTCAGAGGTCACATAAATGTTGGGATTTTTGACGAGACTATTTCTGACTTTATGGAGAGATTCCCTTGAACATTTCAATGAAGTTTTTTAAGAACGGAAATTTAGTTTTTAGCTTACAGTTTGGAGTGCTTTTTAGAAACATTTGCTGGGTTAGCACAAGAAACACTGAATTAACAAACACTTTACTTGTTTACTTACAGGATAACAACCCTAAATTGTCGTTTTCGAATTTTTCGCATATGAAAATAAATAAAAGAAATTAAAAACAAAAAATATGAAAATTTCCTGCTTGAGCTAGACTCACAACAAAATCACTTGAAACAAAAGTATAGCATAAATGGTGCAGTTAAATAAAAATGTTAAATAGAAACAAAATCTTTTCCTTTAGTTCCAAAAAATTAGATTGGAGCCCTTGCTGTCTTTAATGAGCATGCAAAAAAGATTTGCTCATAAAAAATTAGAGACCTTCAAAAATTTGCATAGTCTCGACAAAAAGTGTTTCGGTGGGATTAATTTTTTGGGAGGGGGTGGAGTATATGGGTTGTAGAAACTCAAAATTTGGGGGCTTTTCAAATAAAACTACTTGAAGAAAATATATAAAATTCGTTTGTTAAGATTTAGGCCATCAAAATATTTATACAACGATGCTCAAAAATGTGCGTGATCGTTTTTTTTTGGGGGAGGGGCTGTACCTTTTTACATAAGCTTAAGCCTAGAGACCTAGCACCAAAAAAGTTTGAATAACCCAACCCTAAGCTGATGGAACATTGTCTATTTTTGTGTAAGTTTGATTTGTTTCAAAAAATGTTAAAAATCAATTTGCATTTTTTTTTTTGGAACTTTGGCCAATTTACGCACTATAAACTAAACAAAAAAATGTAACAAAATTAAATTAAACTTTTTTTTTTGTTATATTTTGATGTGGCAAAAAAACTTGCACTGCTTGAACATCAATTTCTATTACCTAAAACTGGGCTTGTGAAAATTGGTTAAGAAAAAGAAATCAACCGAACAGAGAAAGGTGCAGTTTGAATCGAACTTAGAAAACTTAGTTAACAAATTGTAAGAACAAGCCGCTTAACTTTCTATAAACTGTTTTGATCGGATGCTAAGCATCTTTTTCTTTAGAATTGTTAGTAAAAACCAAAAACGAAAAAAAGAGATTAAAAATAAAACACTTGGTTAGTTGGGATATTTGGCAAACTCATAACTAGGGGGAGGGTATTGACGAATTGTAAGTTTTTTCGGAGTGAAAAGCTAACACTTACGTCAAGCGGCTTCTTCAACACTATCCAACCGGACTCGGCTTGAATATCAAAGTATTCCAAATCGTTGGGATTGAACGGGGCACTCAGGCTATAGACTATGGCTCCATTATTGTCGGCATCTTCATCGGAGGCAGAAACGCGTAAGATATTTGTGCCTATGCTGGCATCTTGCTTGACATTTTCCACATATTTCTGCAATCGAATTGATCAGTTAAAATTTGCTGAAAAATCCAATCCAAATAAACTCACCTGACGATCAAACAGCGGCGGATTATCATTCACATCCGTGATTTCCACCGTAAACGAGCAAACTCCCTCCAGACTGGGATCACCCTGATCTGTGGCCTTGACGGTAACCGATACAAATTTGCCATCATCGCCCTCGCGATCAAACACTTTATTGGTAGACACTTCTCCTGTTTCCTCGTCCACCGTGAATTTGGTACCCTTTTGATTTGGTTGCTGAACAATTGAATATTTCACCTAAACACAAAATAGAAAAAAATGTGTAAAATTATTAATTGTCAGGCGACACGACACACTTGCCACCTCGCAAAGGGGGCTGCACTTGGCAGTGCATTGAACTTGGCCACACTCTCTACATGAAATCACTAATGCTCACACGAGGCCAATACAATTAGCTTATAATCGTGTTATGAGTGGCCTAAATATACAAAATGAACTATAATTAAGGGCGAAAAACCTTTAATTTTCAAGAAAGCGAAAATATATATAATTATTGCGCTGCAAAAGGGGGGAGCTACATTAAAAAATGGCTAGCAAAATGAGAAATTAATAATTACGCCTATTTGTGACTTTACACCAGAGACTGACACAGTTTTTGAGTGAGAATGCAGGTACAAATTCTGAGGGCATTGTTGATTGTAGCTTTCTTATACTTTGTTGACGGGTGTCATATTAGAGCTGGAGAATCATCGATGGTAACATCGATGCATCGATGTTTTTATCTTAGCTGCAGACATCGATAATTTTTTTCACAATCGATGTTATTGGAGCCCTACATAAAGAATAAACGGCCACGTTATTTTCTTATAAAATTTTCTTCGCGTCCATAGGAAAGGTATGCAATATGCAATATGCAACTATCCAAAAAATGTGATAGGACCAAACCCTATTATTTATGAATATCCATTTACATGCTATAATCAAAAAAAGTGCGATTTATTAAAACTCGCAAATTTTCCATGATTTGAACACACACTTCCTCTTTTAGTTCAAGACATCTTTCGACTTCCCTGTGATTTCCAAATGTTAGCGAATTGTGAATAACTAAAACAGTCCAAACTAAAAATAATTTTTATAGCATTATTCGAGAATTCGCCTCTTGGTGGAATAGGTTATATGTAATAATATCTCGAATTTTTCTTCTGTCTGACCATTTATCCACAATTTTACTCAATCTCTAAGCAACTTCAAAAGTCCCCAAATAGAAACTTTACAAGAAATGTCAGAAGTCCTTACCTCTTAGAAAAGGTACAACTTTTTGCAAATTTCTGGAGAAAATATGCCACTATTTCACTAATTATCCCACTAATATGCGAGATGCAGCGAAACACAAAAAAAATGGGAAGTGAACTTAAGTCGGTCCAAGCGCTTTGAGCCCACTAAAAGAAGCGGCTAAAAAATCATCATCCACAGTTTCTGAAAGGACATTCAGTAAAGCTGGACTGACCCTGTCGGACCTTAGAGCCAAAGAAAGGGACATTGGTCTTATAATTTTTATAAAGATTCTCTATTTATTTTCAATTTAATCTCAAGCAATAAAGTGCTTTGGTAAGCTACATTACCAGACTCTTAAAATTTTAAATAAACATCGATTAAACATCGATGTTTTACTGCTAAAACATCGATGTACGTAGACATCGATGTTTCTCCAGCTCTATGTCATATGCGTGCTTACACTCAGAGGCAAATTCGATTGTAAATCTTCTAAATGAAGCCCATTCGATGGCAAAAGTAGTGTTATTCCGCTTTTTCTTGAACCGTGAACAGCGGGTGTCATACTATGAACATTTTGTGCTGACTTTATAAATGGCTTGGGCATGTTTCACATTTTGTGCTTGAACTAATCTGAAAAAAAGTGTTTTTTAATGTTTTACTTTTGTTTCGAAAGTAAATTAATTATACCCTTGGAGAGGGTATATTGAAATTGTCCGGATGTTTGTAACGCACAGAAGGAAGCATCTCCGAACACATAAAGTATATATATTCTTGATCAGCATGACGATCTGAGTTGATATAGCCATGTCCGTCTGTCCGTCCGTCTGTTTCTATGCGATCTTCTCCGTCAGTTTTAACCAAATCAAACTTAGCACGAAGTCTTTTGGTGCAAATACGCTGAACATTTGTCGGAACCGGCCGGATCGGATAACTATAGCATATAGCTGCCATGGGAACGTTCGGTTGAAAAAGTAGTTTTAGTGAGAAAATCTTTTTTGTTTTCAATGCAATCGCTCCCAAACTTTGTACAGATCAATATTATATGCTACCACACAATTCTGTCAAGATTGATTTAAATCGGATGACTATAGCATACAGCTACCATAGGAACGATCGGTCCAAAATGTAGTTCTAGTGAGAAAAACTTTTTTGATGAATATATTGTACAGCCATATAACAAACTGGCAGCATATATCATGCTCCAAGGGTATATTAACTTCGGTAAAGCCGAAGTTAGCTTCCCTCTATTTTTTTAATTAATTTGGCAAATTTACACTTTTAATATATTCGACTATTTATCCAATATTCATAATAATCCTATACAATTTTAGCAAAATTCGCGATTTTTTCGACCATTCGATCTTCACCTTCTGTTCTGTAACTATACATTAAGTGCTATAATAAATGGTCTTATACGGGGGTGCCACAGAAATTTGTAGAGATTTTGCTGACGGTTGGTTTGTAATAGAGCCCTGCATGAATGGAGTCAAAGGGCCCTTTGATTCATGTTTAAAAAAAAAAAATGGTTCAAGTATGTCAAGTCAACAATTTTTTTAGTTCAAATTACTCAGCTCAAATTTCCAGTGACTCCAAACAGATCAAACTCAAAACAGATCAAGTTCCAAACAGATCAAGCCCAAATAGATCAAGCCCAAACAGATCAAACTCGGGTTGAATCAAGTCAAACATTGAGCCCATCAAAAGAAATTTTTTTTTTTCGCAAATTCGCTATGCTCGGCCTTCCTCGCCGCTCAAATATCTGCCACATTAGAGTGGGTATGACCCAAGAAAGAGTAATTGAACTAGTACTGTGCATTTACTGTGTATTTTCGGTTACATACGCCCAAAACACTTAGCTGCCAGCCGTGCTAGACCTAATATATCTGCCTCTGGGGTACTGCCTGTCACATCCATTCAAACGGTTGAGACGGTGCAGAGCAACATATTCGCATAATGCTCGCTGCCCCCTGGTATATATGTAACTCCAGCCTTTAGAGAGACTTTGGCTGCAATTTCTGCATCCAACAAACTGGCCGACCTCATTGCTTTCCTTATCTAATATTTTTCCAAAGATTTCCCACACTCTGCTTCTTCCATGCTTTGGGCTAATGCTGAACTCTCAAGAAATAAGCTTCTTTTTTATATCTTCTTGGGTTGATATTAAAGCCTCCGTGGAACATGATGAAGACTATATATGAATTAAGATAAAACTTTAACGTTAGTCCATACTTATTTCAAAAACATTTTACCTAATTTTAAACGTTCTAAATATTAAACATATACTGATTGGCCCAGTGCAATTTCATAATTTTGCTCCATTTCTTTTCAATAATTTTTGAATAAGAAAAGAAAATTAATTTTGTTCATTTTGCTCAGAAATGAATGACAATTAGGTTCTAATCTATTTGAACTATTCATTGAACCCTTTGAGCTATTTGAGTTGAGCATGATTGATCTAGTTGCTTTGTTGAGCTGATCTGAGCTGAATCATTTCAAACAGATCAAACAGCACATGGCTCATGTCATGAGCTATAATTTAATGAATCAATAATTTTGTGAGCTATGAGTAGAAGTTCATAGATAGTTCAAATCAGTGGCGTACGCAAACCCCCCCTTGGGGGGAATTTTTATATGCGAAATTTTTTTATACAAAAATTTTTGTTCTGAAAACCCCCCCTGAAAAAATCCTGCGTACGCTACTGGTTCAAATCGGAACCAAATCAAGGGAACTGTTGATTCATGGGGCTCTAGTTTATAAATCTTTCGACAAATACGTTGGTGCCACAGAACTTCTAGAGATTTTATTTTCTAATTAGAAAATCTAGTTGGAGCACCAGATGTTCCAGTTGATGTTCCATCTCTAAAAACAGGGCTGAATCTTTTGCCAAAAAATTTCCCTTCTTTAGATGTGGGTTAATTTAATGATTAACTTAAATTTTTTGATTGTGTTATATGTTTTATGATGCATTTTTTAATAATATTTCAATTTTAATTCTCCACCAATATAATGCAAAATTTAAAAATTTATTGGCGCCAAACATGAGGTATTAGTTTCCATCCCTTAATCCGCTAGCTGTCATGTAGAGGGCGCCACTTCGACAAAAGGCGCTAGAGAGAACAGAGCTTTGCAATATCTCCTAACAAAACATTAGAGGTTTGAAACCAACCAAACGAAATTTCTGTGGCATCTAAGAATTGGAATTCGGTTGGAATTTGGTTGGAAGAGGTTTCTGTGGCACCGCCGATAATAATTTGGCAAATTTCGCGGTTCTTTGAACAATTCAAATAAAAGCTATGTAGCCTAAGTTCAACTCCAGGCTATAAGCTATCTGTGTACCAAGTTTGTTTCTAATCTGTTAAGGCTTTTGTGCGTGAAAGCGCTTTCATACATACTCCTATAATAATTTTGATAATTTCGCGGTTTTTGTTTTTTTTTTTACTGTTGTGATTTGAGCCAGTTTCCGTGAACGTCGGGCTTGTTTTGTGAACGATAATTAAAGAACGATCGTTCAAATAGGAGCCCGCTTGCGCTGGGCTTTGGAATATAGCAGAATTAGAAAAATCCATGCGCACTTTCTGCAAAAACAGTTCTGTTACTGACAAAACTCAAGGGAGAGCGAAATGTTGTGTCTTTCACTGACCCTGTTGTCGAGTGTAAACTTCTAAAGTGTCTTTTGCGTATGTATCGTGGTTGTAAGCGCTTGCTCAAAAGAGTCCATTCAACTTGTTATTTGCAGACAGAGAGAGAGATTTGTGTTCTTGTTTATTGTTTTTTTGTCAGTGAACTGATCCAATAGAAAAAAGTGTTCACACTTATTTGAGAGCTATAGAATCAGTTTGGATATCTGAGTAAATATATTTTGTCCATTCTTTGATAATGCATGTGTTAAGGTAGTTGGCGGCTTGCTGAAGACAAAGCCAATGGGACAATGATCTCCGAAATAACTTTGGGGTGTGGTAAATTTTTTGGAGCAATCCAAAGTCAACTTTATTTACTGAAATAAAATCCCTTAGTTGACTAGACTAAAAAAGATCTGAACACAGATTCTTTTTTATCAGATTTTGTGATTTAAGAGTCTGTGATTTGTTGAAATAAACATAACATTCCCAAATAACTTTACTGTGTTGGCGACCGTGAAAAATAAGTTAAAAGGCAAATTCCGTAATCGGAATTCCGATTGCTCACCTGTCCATTAACGCCCTTATCCTCATCGGTGGCCACAACCTTAATCACTGGACTACCATTGGGGGCTCCCTCCTCCACTTTGGGATAGTAGGTGCCGCAATCCTTAAACACTGGCTTATTATCGTTAACATCTGTGATGAAGACCACCACCACAGCCGTGGAGGTATGTATAGTCTGATCGCCATTGACACAACACGATCCATCATCCATGGCCGTCACATTTAGCTCGTACTTATCCCGATCCAGAGATATGGCCTTATTATGCAATCGTATCACACCCGTAATATCCTCAATCACAAATTGGCCCGAGGAAGTGCCACCGCCGACAAAACCGAAACGGACATTATCACCATCCTTGTCGGAGGCCACCACGGTGGTGACCAAAGTATTTGGGCCAGCATTCTCATCCACATTCGGGGTGTAGACTTGTTGTGAGAACTTGGGCTCCTCGTCGTTCTTGTTCTTGGTGTAGACGCGTACAGTGGCAGTGCCTGATTTGGCTGGTTCTCCTTTATCCTTGGCAGTGACTATAAATTCATAGTAGGCATTGTTATTATCAGCATCCAGTTGTTTGTTATTGACAATAATGCCATTCGAATCGACAGCGAAATGATCATCAGAGACCAAATATTCTATTTCAGCATTAGCGCCAGAATCAGCATCCATGGCTTTGACACGAAGGATGGAGGTGCCCAGGGGTATGTCTTCGTCGACATTGTGAGCTTGGTAGTCGGGTAGTTCAAATTTGGGAGCATTGTCGTTGACATCGGTGACGCGGATGGTGAGCTGAAGAAAAGAAGAAGTGAAAAAAGTTAAGAGAAGTTTTACCTCTCTTAATTTATTAAAACTTACCTCAACCGAGGTGGAAAAACCACCCGAATCCTCTGTAGCTGTCACAATCAGAGAGTAAACATGCGGTTGTCTCAAATCCTCAAAGTCCAATTCCTTGGCCAATTTAACAATGCCCGATGAGGGACCAATATTAAAGGTACCCGCTCCTTGACCCTGAGCCTTTAACGTATAGCGTATCTCGCGGTCGGCAAATGATTTTGCCTTAACCGAAATGATGCTGAAAGGGAAACAAGTGCATAATAAAAAGAAAACGTTAATTTTCCATGCATATTCCAATTCAACATTTCTGTTCCTCCTGTCGCTCGCTCGACTGCCTGCTGACAGTTGTTATTCCTATTACGAATTTCAATGAGCAGCCGCCACATGGTCAGAGTCCAATTCCTCACACATTGGCTTGCATAACTTTTATTGGCAGCCAAGCACAAGAAATTTGCATACTTACTCGGAGTCCTTTTTCTGGTTCTCTGGTATTTCCGCCTCATAGCTGGGCATATAGAACTGTGGCGCTCGCTTGCCACCCACAATGGACAGACGCTCCTCGGGTGTGCTCTGGAACCGGCGGTCATCTACCTTGCCATTTTGATCCTCGGCCTTGACATACAGCACATACTCCATATCCAGTTGAAAGAGATCCGTGCCACGAGTGCGCACCACACCGGAACGCTCATCCACCTCGAAACGTCCGCCCGTGCGATCTCGCACTATAAAATAATGTATATTGTGATCGGTATCGGGATCACGGGCTTGTAGAGTAAAAACTGGAGTATTGGGTGGAGCATTTAGCTGCACCACCGCCTGCATGGGCAGTGGACGGTTGATAAAGTAGGGCGGCTCATCATTGACATCCTTGACAAGAATTATCACACGCTGGTTATCGGTGTACTTAATGCCAGCTGCAACGAGACAGAACAAAATTGGAAAGAGAAAATGAGAATTTTTGCATGTTGGCATTTGCATGTTGAGGTTTGGGGTGGGGGCGACGGAAGAAGTTTTGTGCCATTGTTAGTAAAACTAAAGGCTAATGGGACAGAAAGCGGGGTGGGTAAGATAACACATTATCCCCAACTGCATGTCATTTTAGGCTCTCAAATTTCATTTAAGCCATTCGAATGCAATCAACTGGAAAAACAGTCCAAGCAAACTGAAAATTAGTTTTTAGAAAATAATTTTCCAGTTTGCTGTTTCTGAAGGAAAACGCCCAATTTTTTATGTATACGAAATATCATCAATAACATTAATCAGGTTACTTATAAGTAATCCCAAAAAAGGACAATGCTAAGCATAGCTTCCTAATATCTAATGACAAGTCCTTATTAACTTAATCTATGCAGATCAGCAAAAGGAACCGTATGGCCCGTTATTTCTCACAAAACAAAATACAAGCACCAAGACTTTGCTTCGCAATATATCTTAAAACAGGTGGTTTTTCTAGCACCGTTTCCTTACATTTTGTTACAGATCACTGATAATTAATGCTCACTAACGCTCAGCTAAACACTGTAAGAGCTAGCATACTTAAATTTAAACAATAGTTTACATTTATGGTGAAAGAGAGCGCTTGGAAGGTATTCTCCAAAATGTTGTGCTCAAGCGGTTGAAAATTTATGGAAAAATTCGTAAATTTGGTTCGAAAGTTGGTCGTGAAAAAGTTTTGAAAAGACCTATTGGCCGTAATCGACGGACCCATGTTTTTTGTTTTTTTAAAGATCAAAGAAAATCCCCATTTTGTTCTGTTCGTGATAAAAATCATTTAATTCCGTTCAAGTTGAGTTGTTTACATCACTTTTTGAATATGATATCTCGTAAATGGTAGCCTTGTAAGGCTACGGCGTATTGACTCCATTTTGCAACATTTTCCTTGGTAATTTCTTTTCGTATATTGTTTCTTCTAGGGTCCTTGGCTTGTTGATGTAAACCTTTGATTTCAAATAGCCCCACAAAAAAAGTCTGAAGTCGTCAAATCTGGTGAAAGCGAAGGCCAGACAAAATCACTGTTTTTCGAAGTAGAACGGCCAGGGAACTATGACCTCACACAATCGGTTTACCGGTTGTTGTTGGTGAGCATGCTTTCAATTTTAACGTTCTGATTGACGGTAACCGTTAGGCCATTTTTATCTTCGAAAAGAACGGCCCAATGACCATTAGAGCACAAACGCCGCACCAAGTATTCACTTTTTCATAGTGAAGAGATAACTCTTGAATCGCTTGTGGATTTTTAGTTTAGTTATTCTTTTAAATACACGCTGAGTTCTCACAATTGACTTGTTCTGTTGAATGTAAATTTGAACAATCAGAGAGCGTTGGCGTGGCGTGTACTATTCCATGGAAAAAATCTTCTTGGACCGACGCTTCAACCGTGCTATGTAATTAGTCGATCTGGCATCGCTGTCAAACATAATAGTGTTGCCAGATGGGTCCGTCGAATATGGCCAACCATGTTTCGATGTTAGAAATATATAATATTTTGGCTCCGATCTCTAGATATTGAACGCAGCTTGCATTTAGTTTTTAAATACCTGAAATGACACCTTAATTGATTTGTTTATTGTAAAAATGAGTCTATTTTTAAATATCCATATATATCGATAAAAATCTTTTTTTAATATCGAAAAATATCGTAGTAAAATATTTCGCCTAAAAATATATAGCCATGCAAATTCCAATTATCGCCGTAAAAATATCCCGTAGTAATATACATATATATATTTTAAACAAAAATATCGATATTCTCCAAGACTTATTTTGTAGCATAATCATAGTGATAATGAAATGATAGTGACAATTACCATGACAAAAGTGGATGGGGCTTTTAACGTAAACCTAATATTTAAGATTGATTGTGGAACTAAAAATATAAATTATATTGAGCATTAAAACAAGATAGGAAAAATAATCATAAACTATTGCTGTAGGTTAATTTCTATTAATTTTTTTGTCATGAAAAACATCTTTAATTTCGGTACGAACGATTTTAGTGGAGTAAAATTTGATTTCAGCGTCACGTGACGCTGACGTCATTCATATTTTGTGTTGTTGTTTTGTGGAGTTTCCGGCAAACACACACAGCCATAAGAGGGATTGGCAGATGGGGGAAGTGAAGAGGTAGGATAGATGCTGAAAAGGGGCAACTGGGTGGGTTCTGGGAAAGATCTGGGTGGGATCTGGTGGTAATTGTGGCTGGGATCCGGGTGGAATTTGGACGGGATCTGGGTGGGATCTGGGTGGGATCTGGATGGGATCTGGAAGGGATCTGGTTGGATCTTGGTGCGATTTGGGTGGGATGGGATCTGGATCTGGGATCTGGGTGGGATCTGGGTGGGATCTGGGTGGGATCTGGATGGGATCTGGAAGGGATCTCGGTGGGATCTGGAAGGGATCTGGTTGGGATCTGGTTGGGATCTGGAAGGGATCTGGGCGGGATCTGGGTGGGATCTGGGTAGGATCTGGGCGGTATCTACGTGGGATCAGCGTAGAATCTGAGTGGGATCTAGTCGGGATCTAAATGGGATCTAGCTTGGTTGGATCTGGGTGGGATCTGGATTTTCTGGATTTCTACTCCCCGTTAATTTTCTTCTTTCGAAAGAGTGCCCTTGCTGATTTATATACCATTGAGAGAGCTTGTGATTTGAAAATAAGCTCTTAAACTAAGCATCATGTTTCACATCAAAGACTGTTTCACATCCAAAGAATCCGTGTGCTTGTTTATTTCATATGGGAATAACATTTTTTGTTCTTCGTGACGCCAAGTCTAAACTAGGTTTAGTTGCTGAGCTCAGTATGCCAAAAATCAATCACAAGCTTCACAAAAGAGAAGCTTCAACGAGTTTTATTTGCATATTGGATAAAAGTTAGCAAGCGTATTTAAAAAAAATTTCAGCCGGATGAGGTTCAAATACTAAATTTTTCCGTGAAAACAAACATTTAACTTTTGACATTCTATTGTAAGCGAAATAATTGTTGCCATCAACTGGGCATGTGTTGATTCAAGTCAGTTCTGTTTTTTTTTCTTAGTTATTATTTCTATTGAATCAACTTAAAAATTTAACGCTCTTTATTGCTATTGATTTGTCTTTTATTCATGGGTTGATCCCTGAAAGGCCGATAATTAATTTTCAACTTTTTTGACTAGAGTACAACAAAATTACTATTTTTGCGATTTAGTTCGGTTAAGCTCCCATAAAAAAACCATTCCCATTAAACACAGTTCCAAGGAGTTGCCAAAAAGTAAATCTCAGGTTTGGTTTTTTTTAAATTTTTTTCCAGAGTTAATTACTTCTGCCAAGCTAATTTGAGTGAATTTCCTTGCCAAATTTTCTTGTACCTTAAGACCCCAAAAAGCTGAACATAAACAAAACTAATTTGAAAATTTTCACCAGTAATTTACACCCAAAAGCATAAAATTAAACTTTAAAAAAATCAATAAGCAAGCGGCCTGCTGCTGCCAAAGGGTCAAAATATCAAAGAAAGGGCCGCAAAACAAGAAGGCGAAAAGAGAAAAAGAAATGCAAGGGTCGCTTTTGCTACCGTTTTTTATAAAAATGTCTGCACCGGAAAATACCAATCATGTTGTTGTCGTTGTTGTTGGTTAAGGCAAACACACACACAAAGCCAGGCTGATGCTTATTAGAGAGAAAAGTGTGTGTGTGTATGTTTTGGAGGGGGAGCTGAAGTAGTAGACAAATAAGACAGACGATTTACCTGCCCTTTTAGCCAAGCACACAGCAAAGTACAAAGAAATTCGAGCGCGATTAAGAAACAGAAACGAAGGGAGAAACATGTGTAATTTGTGAAGTGCAACAAAGTGAATTGTAAACAAAAGACCAACCCCCATGAAAATTCTGTAGCTTGCCAAAAAAAAAACTCAACAGATTGCACTGAAAATGCAACAAACTTTGGCCAAAATATAAAGCATATTCCGTGCGAGCCAGGGCCAAACTTGGCCGCTTCTTACCCAACTTGTGTAACGCTTTTCTATGGCTTATTGTACAAGTGCCAAAACAGGTAAAGCAAAAAAGAATAAGTTGAAATTTAAATAATATGAAGTGGAGAAACGGAAAGAGAGTTTTATTGTTGTACCATATATATTGTGTGTGTGTGTGTGTGTGTATTTGGGGGGAGACGAGAGAGAGAGCTAGGGGTTAATGTGCATAGAAAAGCACCAGCCAACATGGCGGATATCCGTGGCGACAATGCACATGATGGGTGAATGTGGATATGAAGCGAGTCTGTGACTGGAAATGGCTTTTGTAGTCTAGCAAATAAAATGCACTCAGAGCCAGAGCAAAAGATTTTTTTATTATACAACCATAAATTTAAGTGATGAGGAAAGATGATTAAACTTCAAGAAAAAAACTCATTGCTGAACTTAAAACTATATTAGTTCTGGTTGTTTCTGAGCTTCATAACGAAAAGGACACAATTGTCACGAGTAAGCCAAAAGCGGCACAAAACCAAATACTCGAGGTTTTAGAGGTTTTATGTTGCAAGATCCAAAGAAACTACAGGATTAATATTAAGTTTGCTCTTTCTTGGTGGTATTAAAAAAAGGTTCTTAAAGACTGGAGTAACGGAACTGGAGTAACGGGACGAAGTCACGACAGCGAGCTTATCACATTTGTTTGCTTATAACTTTTTTTTTTTTTTTAAAAAATCGCTCAGTGCACATTGATTTTGTTGTTGCTTTTTGACATAAGCCCACATTCTTTTTTAGATTTGATATATTAACTGGTTACTCATTATTTACATACTCATATAAGATTTAAAAAAAAAATTCAAAATTAGTGACAACTCTGGCTGGTTGACAGGCTTTTCAGGTCAGCTCGAAATACAACTTCCCAGCGGCGCACAGCTCAACGTGTTCTGTCGAAAATATGCATAACGCCTGTCGAAAAAGTAATGCATTACAATTTACAAAGCTTTTCGCTAGAGATATAGTAATCGAAAGCAAACAGACTGCGAACATTCTACATTACAATTTTAACGAGAAAGGCAAAGCTAACTTCGTCTGTACCGAAGTTTTGATACTTGAAGCAGCTTGTTACAACGGTAGCGACTTCGACCAAACTTCGCAGATCAGCTTAAAAACATTCAATATTACCCATGACCGTGTTTGAGAGCGGTAATATTGTGAACAAAACAGTTTTTCTCACTAAAACCCATTTTTCGACCAAACATTTATTTGGCAGCTACAAGAAGTAGTCATCCGATCCGGTCGGTTCCGACATATTAGCAGCGTGCAGCCAAAAGAACACTCTGTGCAGAGTTTCAACTCGATAGCTTCAAAACTGAGGGACTAGTTCGCGTAGAAACAGACAGACGGACAGACGGACGGACGGACGGGACGGACGGACAAAGCTACCGACTCAGCTCGTCGTCCTGATCAAGAATATATATAATTTATGTGGTCGGAGATGATTTCTTCCATGCGTTGCAAACTTCTGGGCAAAATTATAATACACTTTTCAAGTGTATAAAAATGTACGCATTCGTAATGGGAATCCGATGACAGTTCGGCTCTGGCATACATCCTTTATTACCAGTAATGCAGGCTGTGCGCACCCCGCTTACAGAGCGGCCATGCATATGGCAAAGTAATGCAGATTGTATGGGAGTATTTCCTTCATACTGATGGCAAAGTAACGCAGGAGTAACCAATTTTGTAAAGCAATTTGCGCCCCTGGGTATGACAAGTAACACGCTCTCTCAGTCCGCTCTCTTTTCGGGACTCCACAGATTCAGTGTGCTGTTGTCATTAGATTGAAAAGGTTTGTTTTCGATTACTGTCTCTCCAGCGAAAAGCAGCGATTGTAGTGCATTACTTTTTCGGCAGGAGTAATGCATATTTTCGACAGAACAGTGTCGCTCTCTCTCTCTCTCTCTCTGCGCCGCTGGGTGGTGTCAAAACACAAAAAATTGGTCAGCTGAGATGCAATTTAACAAGTTGTCAAGAGAGCGAGTGCGCCTACCTTGTTCAGTATATCTGTTGGTAGCTTGTCGAGGCGAATTTATGGTTGTGTGAGTCAATGAACACTAAATTGACAGTACCCAGCCAGCAATTTAGCAAAGTTAGCAAACCAAGCTTAAAGTAAGATTGCTTTTGCCAGCGTTGTTCACGACATTTACAAAACACTTGCTAAAGTAAGCTATTTGGCATGTCGTTTCGGCGACCGAGAGAAATTTCGTGTTCGCTCTCTCTTTCTCTCTTCGTAAAACTTCTGATCTTTTCGTGCTACGCAGCTGCAACTGGCAAGACTGAAAAAAGATAACCTTGAGCAAAGGCAAAAACAAATGTGTATCTCATTTTCGTTGTCTTTCTTGAAAAACAAACAAATTTTTCTTTGAAAAAGTAAATGCGGGCTTAAAATAATTTAATGTCAGCAGCAATAGGCACAGCCCAACAGTGTTTTGTTCGTCTGTCTGTCCGTCTGTCTGTTCGTCCGTCCGTATGAACAAATTTTTCAGATCTCAGAGATGATAAGAGATAGAGGCTTGAGGTGTTTGGGACAATGTCTAATTTATCTCGCAGGCAGATCAAGTTTATTTTCAATTTTTGCCACGCCCCCTCCCTCCCCCCGCAATTTTAAAAAAACTTTTATACCTCTTTACAGTTTTTTAAGATAGATAATTCGTTTTCCTACAAGAGATATTAGTCATTAGCAATACGTATCGATTTGATGCCGAAGAAATGATAAAGATCGGATGAGTGGTTGCTCAACTTATGCTCAAATAAGTGAAATTCCCCCCCCCCCCACCCTTCACCACCGCACTCACAAAATAAAAATAACCAACGGGCTGCACATATTAGAGAGAGAGAAAGGGGGGAGAGAGAGAAACTTGAGAGCATGAGCTGCAGCTGCAGCACTGCAATTCAGCTCCTACTCAGGTACAGTATAAATATATTTGGGGGACCGACTGACTAACTTGTTAAATAATAAAAATAACCAACCAGAATACTCACAAAATAAATGTTTAAAACGCTTTCCTTTTTCACTTACAATACGTGTTTTGTAACCGTATTTACAAAGCTTGTGGAAAGCGTATAAAAATTAATTATAAAACATGTTTTGCAAGCGATTTTTGTAAGCTTATAAAGATGGGTGAGTTTCGATTATAAAATGCTTACTTTAATGCGTTTTATAAATGTCACAGCAGCGCTTTATAAGCGATTTGCTTATATTTGAACGCTTACAAAACGTGTATTTTTATATGAAATTGTTTGCTGGGTAAGACGACTGTGACTCTTGTTCTCTTGTTCACCAATACAAGCACAATTTTTTTGTCGTCTCCATTTGGCCCAGAAGCGGCCAGCCACAGCTCATATGAGCCGAAGTCAGTCGTGTTTTTATGCAAACGTGCCTGAGTTATGTTTTGTGGCCAAACACATGCAAAATTCGTCTAAATTTACACTTCTTTGTCCTCTCCATTCCCTAACGAACAAACAGTGCCATCTGAAAAAATCTGCATCTAAATAAAATTTATTCATGCATATGCTATATGTTTGTAAATCTGAGCGTGCTTTGATTTTGTCAGTGCTCGATAAACGCTGAGTGCCAAACCTGTTATAGTTGTATCATGGGTCAGCTGTGTTTTTTGTGAAATTGGCAGGAAATATTTTCCAACTTTGAGTGCGTCTGCTTAGAAGTGTTAAAATGCAAATTGTTAGTCCAGATATTTTAAATTATAATCGAAATCACTTTTGTCATTTATGAGTTTATTTGACCAAATTTTGTAGTGTGTTTTTAATGTATAATTTGAAGTTGACCCTAACCTGTGTAGCTGTGTTGCATGGAGTATTGGGTTAGTGTACCACAATATTGCACGAAGTTGTAAATGCAAAGTTATTGACGAAAGTGTGCAGATTAAAGAGTAACTCACACTTCTTGCTACAACTTGCTTCTTTTTGAGAAAATCGTCTTTATTGCAGCTACATTCCTACCTAAGTTTAGGAAATTACAAGAGAGAAAAAAAAAAATTTTTGGTTTAGAAGCGTAAAATAAAAATAAATTTTTCTACGTCGTATTTAGAGCCAAAAATAACAATACGAGCCAAATTTCAGTTCAATTTATAACAAAGATGGAGCAAATTGGACAGATTAGTTATATGCCAGCTATATGAAATAGTCCAAACCAAAACCAGATTTTGTAAGTCGGGAGTTACACGATGAAGCAAACTTCAAGAAGTTTTCTTAGAATGCTTGAAAATCAAGGAAATTCTGCTAGAATTGTTAAACGAAATGTTTAGAATCAAACTTGTATGTCTCGCCTACTCTGAAAACTTCATGAAGTTTGTTTCATCGTATAAATCCCTTCTTTGTCTTATTCAAATACGAATACATTATCGTTAAAAACAATATATTTGGGGGATCAGTTGTGTTCTGAATGTAAACATTTCCGCTTAAGCATTTCGTTTAGTTAAAATATAGTCCATTATCTGACAGATACCATTGTTAAATTTCATTCAAAATGTTTTCTTAAATTTCCACTTTTGACAGAAACCTTTCTCAATATTTTTTTTCATTCCTTTTTCTGCTCCGCCAACACAACCTTCAAATGTCTGCTGTTTTGGCATTATTAAAATAAATTTTGTAAAGCTGAAATATAAATAAATTATGTTCACATTGCACGTAACACAAATTTCAGTTGTCAATTTTCTACTAACAAATTCAATTTTTATGCGCATCAATTTTGTACAGAGATTCCAGCAAGAAAAATGGAAGCGTTCTGTCTTCATTCACTTCCGTCAAGTGAAACGATACAAAATGCGACGGGGGAGAACTTGAAAAAGTTCAAGCTTGGCACCCACTTGAAGCTGGCTCACGTATATGTATGTATACCTATGGGTGTTCTACCCTAAAACGGCATCTCGCCTGGGAGTCTGAGCACTTCTTTTTGGTTTTGGTGACTGCCTTCCACTTAATCCATTGAAACAATAAGCAGCTTTGTTTGTCTACCCACGACAAGTCTCGCACTTTTGCTTTAGGCTTTGTTTTATACCCGCTTCAAAATCTTAAAAAAAAATACCAAAAGAATAAAGGAAAAGAGAGAGAGAGAGAGGAGAGAGAGAAGGAAAATTGCTCCACTAGGTGCAGATTTAGCTGGTTCCGTTGGCAACTTTAACCTTCTGTCCGCGCCATTGTTGCTGGAGTGCAATGCAAAGCATTGGAGACATCATCTTTCTTGGCTTGCTTTTTGGTATTGCATTTAGAGCTAACGCCCCCCTCTACGCCAGCTGACTGGCTTATGATGACAATGGCTTTCAAAGAACGCGTCCCTTGGCAGTGATTACAAAGTATTCCATGTACATATAGAACGAGAAGTAGCTGCTGTGGCTGCTGCATGGTTTTGACTTGTTAAGGGTCTGCAATCTTTGTCGCCTTTTGCGTGTGGTGACTGTCACTTAATGCATATGGTGGTAATTTTTATGAATACGAGAGAACTTGTGTGTGTGGGGGTGAAGTCAAAAGAAGTTTTCTTTCAAATTTAATTTCAACTGAATGTAGACAAATTGGAAGAACGTTGTGAGTATATTTGTGTGATTTAAAATGGAACAAGGAGTTTTACATCGAACTCCGAGGCGAGCACTTGTTTCTTGTCCCGTATCAATCCCCCTAAAGACGGAATCCGATGTGGTCTCGAAATATATTGGGAATCAAATGATAACCGGAATAACCAAACATTTGGATTTACACAGATCAGGTCGCTAAAACCAAGACATTAAAATGGAACAATTTAAAATGCAATTTTGGCAATTTAAGTTTAAGGAGAAGAAGCATTCGTTGTTAAGTCTTGGTTTGCAATTTACTTCATTGATTTTCAAAGAGTTAGTTTATTTTTGACTTTCTTTTTCTTACAGGATTTTTAATGTACGTTTCTTTGGGAAATAGAAAGATTTATCTTAAAACTTCCCGAGAATTTTAAAATATTTTAAAGTTAGTTCATATTTTAAAAGGCTTCCAAAGTCATTTTTCGACTTAAATTGTCACCGAAGTTGGACTAGTTCACCAATTCAGTACTATTATGTCCAGCTTTTATATTTCTAGCCTTTAGTGGATACTTTAAGCTAAGAAAAGGTTTGACATTTTAAAGTACAAACCTACTCAAAATTATTCTCCGAAAATACTAAGCAAATTCCATAACTCTTTATGATACGGCTCGAAGGACCGGTTCTGTGGGATGCAGTATTAGACCGGTTTGTAGCCTTGATTATATATTTTAAATTTCTTTTGCTTATGCTCAAAGCTGGGAAAATTGTTTTCTTCCTGATTTTTTTGTACGAGAACTGCTCGAAAACGAGAAGACAATGGCAAGGGAAGCACGGGGCGTCATAAGCGGAGAGCGCTAGCAAATAATTAGAACAATTCTCGCTGCGAGACTCTCTTTCAGCGTCGGCTGTATCAAACCTGTTCTCGGTACTGCGGGTGACGACGACAGCTTCGAACTTATCAGAGGCGCGACGATGACGACGAGATGATCAGTTGAATGTGAAGTCAAAGTGAACGTAAAGAGAGTTTGATCTGGATGAAGCATTAAATTATTTAAACATGCAACCACGCATGATACAACAAAGAAGGTACGGCGCTCTCAGAGTGTACTCTCAGCTTGGGTCTGAAAATTTTATTGTGCAGTTGACCAAAGGAAATCTAGCATAAAAGCACACTTTGAAACGTCTCTCTTCGTTGAGTGACGGTAACTCCATCCTGACAAAGAGAATATTCATTGTGACAACTCAAAATTTTACTCAAAATATTTGTCGACATATAATATTAGAACAAGTTGGTGAGAGGGAGACAGACATAGTCACAAAAATAACTCAGAGTCTAAAAATGACTTAGAGAACAAAATGTGCAGCGATCAGCTGACTAATAACTGTGTGAAATGTTGACGACGCAGCAAAGTGTGCTTCTATATTAGTTTTTGTTTGAGTTGACCCTTTATCCGAAAGGTTGTGTGAACGCACGCATTTATTTTGTTTTGCCGACGGGAATTTAAAGGTGTGTTTTTGTTGCTCTGATCGCTATGTGGTTTTTGTAGTTCCTTCATTGCTTTTTTGCTCTACTAAATTTGTGTATGGCAGTCCTTTACGCTCTCTTTCGATCTCTCACGATCCGTTGAATATGTTGAATATGTACGGGTGGTCCATCTAGTTTTTGAAATTTTAACTATTCATAATTTGACTTTGAAAACGTCAAATGTGATTTGGATAGCTACTAATATTTAGCAAAAACTTTGACATTTACGAAATGGGTCGCTATTCGCTTGTAGAAAGTTGGAAAATATTAAAAACTTCTTTCCAAAGAAAAAAACATTTACCAAAAAAGATCAATTTGTTGAATAATTCGTGAAGCGTGTTCGTGAAACTGGAATATTGGTGGATAAACCAACCCTTGTACGTCCTCGTCCGGTGCTCTCGAACACTTCCAAGTCAGCCGTGGTGGTCATTTGACCGATATTGTTTTTCAAAAATAAATGACAACCAACCTTTCCAATAAATGTTCAAACTTTAAAAATATCGGGCCTTCTTATTTTTATAGCAAAATTAAATTCCAATTTTTTAAATGGACCACCCTGAATATACTTATGTATATACACAAACATATCCTCTAGTTCAGGGTTACCCCAGAAGAGAGCGCGAAAATGTGACTGTGTCTCTCTCTAACACACAGTTGGTGCATACCTTCGGCAACCATTCGGCCTGAATTGGCGAGTATGTTCGGCCCACAGGGGCTATGGCTGGGGAGCGCTCCTCTAGTTAGAAGACGAAAGGAAAAAGCAAACTCTGTTCTGTGTGTACGCTTATTTAACGCATCGCGACAAGTAAACACGTGGTTTCGTCTTTTTGGTTTTTCAATACTCGCAGATTAGAATATCTTTCAGGATTTCTTGCGTATCCTCTGCAATTTTGCAAAATTTTGTGAATGTTTTTCATTTTTCGACTTACACAAATATTCACCCAGAGTCTTTTTATTATTTTCCACTTGTGATTTTCACAAAAAAAAATTTCATTAAAGGCTTCTTGCTTGTTGCAATTTAACGGCAAACTTAACTTCAGTTGGGGGGCTGCCGCGCCACATTTTCTTCAGCTGAACAATTGACACCCCCCACTCGTAATCGTGTTCAACATAATCAAGCTGGATTTTCCCCCTTGTACTAGGGGTCAAAACATGCGGTTCGGTTTTTGCCTTTTTGGCTTGATTAAAATGCAGTCAAGTCGAAACTTTCTTGACTTGGCAACTCAGGTAGCTCTCCAAATGAATTTCTTCATTTTACTTTGCGGCTTGCTTGGATAAATACGTGGCAGAAATATGAGCACAATGTTGAGAAGTTTCATTTTATGAAAAGGGAGGAACATTTTTCGACTTTTATTGGCGATTTGCGCTATGGATTTAATGAAGCTGTTAACAATACAGTTTTTTTTTTTGGAGGAAGTGAAGTAAGCACAAATGGAGTTCTTTGTTGAGGTGAAGTAAGCACAAAGTAGCAAAAGCTAAGAGCAAATATTGAAAGAACATTTTAATAAAGCCAAAATTGAGGGGGAAGAAATGGGAACAAAAGAAATGGATGAAATTGGAAATCACAATAAGTCAAAGTCGCATAGTTCGTTTCGAAATTTGGAGCACACCCAAATAACTCAGATTTTATTTCTTGGAAAATGCCCATCAGTAAGATGTGATTTCTCTTCTCTTTTAATGCCACCCCAGGCAGACTTAGTCTGCCAGCTTAATGAAAACATTTGAAGGCATTAAAAATTTGTCATTTCAAATCAGGCAGCTACCAACCAGATTCGCAATGATAATGATCATTATATATGCAGATGCGTTGTGTATGGGTTGCAGCGGCAGCAGCAGTCGCAGCGTGAAGTCCTCAGTATGAGTTGCGGTTTATTGAGTCACTTAACCGCCACGCAAATGAGTTAACACCTAGAAGCCAGAGCTGCAAACGAGTTTCACTTCTGTTTCAGTGCTCACTGCCTTCTTTTGAATGCAAAGTTATGCGACAAAAAAATAACCAGAATCCAACGGACAGACGCAGAACGTAGGTCTCTGCTCTTATCTTGTTGCATGCCACGGCAACAAATTGGCAGTTGCAGATAAAGATAATACTATGGCTGGCATTCGCATAAAGACATTTACTTTAGTAGGTGTCACTTTTCACGCGAGAGGCGTCTTGATAAATAAATTGGCTGAATTTAAAGCGTAGACGCAATTTAATTGCCAATTTCAGCGCCAAAAGAGGAAAGAAAAAAATTAACCACATTAATAAATTAATTTGCTCTGGGTGACGAAGGGAACAAGGCAGTAGACTATAAGAAAAACCAACGAGCAGCGACTCAATTAAAATTTACGCCGTAAACTCGACGAAGTGAAAGAGGGCAAACATGAAGTACGTAGCGGCAGAAGGGAAGTGTGTATACCCTTAAGGGGTTCAATTTGATGTACAATTTTTCAAATCTTAACTTATCAAAGGACAAGTCAAGTAGTATTACGGCTGCACTTAAAAAAAAAGATTGTTTTTGACTGTAAACTCTGGTGCAAAACTATAGCCGCCCGTTAATTTTTCAGTGTACGCATAGAAACCGTGGAGCTGGAAAAACTTTGCGATTACCGTTTGAAAGAACGTTAAAAATGAGAGAAAATAAGTGACAAACATCCACACTCTCAGTGCAAAAATTAACCGTTATGTTTCATTTTCAATTTGCCTGCGGTGCATAACTATAGCCGCACAGTTTAATTTTCGTATTCTGTGTTTGCTGGCGGCGATTTTATTTGCGTACACTTAGTTAAGTAACTATTAGTAATGGATTTTTAAATATGCCAAGTGGGCCAGTGCTGTCAGATGACGAGAAAGGCCAAATTTTGGCGCTCAAAAGTGAGAATTGCTCATTTCGTGAAAATATTGAGGGAACTTCAATATTCAAAACCAAAGATTCGGCTGAGTGAGAACACCATAAAAATTCATTTATTAAATCGAGCTTAATTTGTTCTGAATTTGGATTTTTTTTTGTCGACCAGAGTGAGGACCAGTAACTGTACGAAGAAAGCCAGCCAAGTGGGGATCACGAGTTCATTCTCGGATTAATAAATCCGCTCAAGTACTTTCATATTGTCAACATCAAAGATACTTGAGGGCGAGGTAAATTTTTTTAAGGCTTTCTTCTGGTCGAGAGGGCTTAATTTTACATGTTTTTCAAAAATTCGTGGAATTATATCGGGAAGAGATTTTGTAATTCTGTTTTTTGTATTTGGTTGTACAATTCATTATAAACAAGTGAGAAAGTCGGTCAAGCCCGACTATATTTATACTCTGTACCCAGAGTAAGAGATAAATGCAGAGCTGCTGCTGCGCTCATCTCTGAGTTTCTTTCTCTCTCCCCTCTCTCTCTCTCTCTCTCTCTCTAAGATTGTGCGTTGGTTGTGAGTGGGTGGGAGGGGGTGGCGGGGGGTAATTCACTTATTTGATCATAACTTGAGAACCGCTCATCCGATCTTTATCATTCCTTCGGCAAATAGATACATATTACTAATGACTAACTATCTCTAGAAGGTACAAATCATCTATCTACAAAACTGTGGGAGATATGACGTTTTTCCAAATTGCGGGGGCGGGAGGGGGCGTGGCAAAAATTGAAAATAAACTTGATCTGCCTGCAAGTATAAGAAGCATTTGTCCCATACATGTCAAACCTCTATCTCTTACCATCTCTGAGATCTGTTTGTTCATACGGACGGACAGACGGACAGACGGACAGACGGACGGACAGACGGACATGGCTATATCGACTCGGCTGTTGATGCTGATCAAGAATATATATACTTTATGGGGTCGGAAATGATTCCTTCTCCCTGTTACATACTTTTGCACAAACTTAATATACTCTATGTACCTTCGGTACAGAGTATAAAAATACAAAATTAAAAATTTGTGAATGCGAGGGTTGTTCTCGGGATCCAAAGTAGGCCCTTTCAAAAAAAGATGTGTCGATGATGCCCACGTTTCCGGGAGTTCCAATTATCAGAAAGCAAAACGGAAGAAGGGAAGTTGGTAAGTATGAATGTTTAATCCGTAGCAGAATTGTGAAAATAAAATTGAATTTGAAAAAATGACCGCCTTTCAAGTACGAAAAAAAAAACAATTTTTGACCATTTTTTTTGCAGTCTAGTGTACAAAAAAAATAGTAATAACTTTTTTTTTCATAGATTGAGGGAGGGACGATAGCCACGTTAATTCTGCGTCCATAAAGCGTCCATCATTAAAATCGGTTTGGTAGAACTTGAGAAAACGTGGGCATCATTTTGAAAAACGTGGTTTCGAGAAAAACGCGTTCAAAGTTTGAAGTAATGTGAAAATTACTTGTATTTGTGAAGACATTGGTCGACCAAAAAGGCTATATCTTCTCAAGTATTTCGAATTTTGAAAAATGCTTTCGGAATAATATTTTTGATATTTTTTATGAATTATTTCTAAGCTAAAAAAAAAAAAAAATTTAAAAAAAAAAATAAATTCCACACCAGAAGAGGGCCTTAAGTAAACTGAAGTTCATATTTGGATCTTGAACTGTTCTGAGGGAGCTAGATTCACTCCCGCTCAACTGAATAGGTTCAACACATTCCAATAAGTAAAATTGCTATATCTCTTCTATCAACTTGTCGAAATCAATATAATATTTTTTTTTGTGTAGAATAGTAGCTCGTTAATCGAAAACATGAACAGCATTTTATGAACCTATTCAGTTGAGCGGCAGTGCATCGCGAGACGATCTGGCAATGCTGCGCAGTGGAAGTCACAAAGCGTCGCTGTTAAAGCTAACTTAAAAAAATGTTTTCGGAAAATTTCGACAGGTTTTTCCGCTTTGTTTGTTCTGAAACAAATTACAATTTCCGCACGAAACTCAAATGGAAAGAAAACACAGGAGACAAAATAGTGTTACCGTTTGATATTTGGTGGCATTTGATTTTGCTGTTGAATGGTGGTATTTTGGCTTTGAAGGGCCATTCGCTCAACCCAGTCTGATATCGGAAAATTTAGTTGATTTGAATACTCACACAAATTGGTCACTTCGTCATAGAGGAATACAAATAGAAACGTAATTTAAGACGCCTCTCTATTTTGAGTGCATTGACAGCGAAGTGGCATGTAGCTAAATTCGACAGAAATATACGAGTTAGAAGGGAAATTACCGAAATCAGAAACCAAAAATGTTTAAATTCCGAGTAACAAGTTAACGACGGAGTTGGCTGCTTCACTTTGTCTTATTGCTTTAAACCGAAAACAGAAAGTATGTATTGGTGTGTGAAAACAAAGCTCAAGCCAACTTTGACCTACTTCGTCGACCGCCGGCCAGCTACTGAAAAGCTGTTTGGCACAAACCTCGGCATGCGTTGGGCTCGTGACGGTGTGAATAGCAAAATGTGCTCGGCCCTTGCAGTCCAGGCGTTACAATCGCTGCTTTTATGATTTCGTTTGAAAATTAATTTGTTAAATTTTATAAATTTGAGTTGAAATTGACACTCGTTCTTACCCATTACAGACTTGAACAAAGCCGCTGCACAAAAGGTGCTCAAAACGCAGCGTAGATAGGGTACCAAATTTGTTTTCGCCGTTCTTCATGGAGAGGAAGCAGGGAGACTCTGAAAAGCCGACCCACAGCCTTGGACAGCCACTATGCTGAGAATTATCCTTCATCACGATTCAATTACTGAATGTCTATATGCAATTCACGGCGCTCGCTAGACTTAAATTACTAAGTTTCCATAAGTTATGGTAAAAACTAAAGCAAATATTCTCTTCATTAATTCCCCTTTCCATACACCCCAAAGACTGGGTGCACCTTTTCCCATTTACTTGCTGTCCCAACCACTGCGTATGTGTAATATATCTTCAGCTTTATCGCACTTGGTATGCAGTTCAATGCATTTGTGAGACATAGCTTCGATTTGTTGAGCAAACAGGTCAATGGAAACGAACTAGAAAGTAAAATTTATGAACTCCATTACATGGTTAAACCAATTCAACAGGGAAAAAAGGAAACTTTAAGCACTTCCCCCCCCCCATATGCAGTCGCTGCTCATCAATCAAAGACCAAATCTCCAGCGCTCAAACTAATGTCTCATAACCATGCCAAAAGCCTGATGCTGAGGAGCATCTGTCTTGATTGGTATGCAGGTGGCGGCAGGCTTAGGCTGCTGATGCTGCTTCTGGCTATCTGCTGTTCACTGCCTGCTGCTGAGGCACAAATTGCAATCAACTCAGCGCAGTTGGCGCACAATCGCCATCAAACTCAATCAAGCCGGAGGGAGGATAACAACGGTTAAGGGAAGATAAAAGTGTGTGCAGCAACGGAGTAGAATGAAGCCCAGGCAGGCTGGGTGGAAGGTGTAAAAATAAAAGGAGAATTTTCATTAATTTTCGCTTAATGTCAGCCATGTGCTCAATTTCAGGTTATATTGCAGCGGCGCAGGTAAAGTCTTAGCAGGATTTAAATATTGAACAATTGAATGGGAAATTTATAAAAAAATAACGAACTAAGCAAGGCTATTGTGAAAAATATACTATCGTCCGGTATTGGAAATAAATTTATGTAAAAATTCTTAATAACTTTTTAATGGATTTTCTCGAAATAAAAAAATGCTTTTAGCGTTTTTAAAGCCAACTGAGTTTCGTAACTGGATATCTCTTTGATCGAATGAAAAATAAAATTTGATTTCTCTTTACGAAAATAAATCGTTCACTTATACTCAGTACTCAATACTCAATACAAAGTACACAATTCTCAGTACTCGATACACAGTACTCAATACTCAGTTCTCGGTCCTCAATACTAATTACTCAATTTTTAGTACTCGATAATCAGTACTCAATACTCGATACTCTGTTTTCGATACTCAGTACTCAATTTGAAACCGTCGATTCTTGGTAATCGACTGTCAGTACTCGATGCTCAGTGTTCGAAACTCAGTACTCGCTACTTCATACTCAGTACTCAATTTGAAATTGTCGATATTTAGTACTCAATTGCCAGTACTTAATACCCGATCATGTACTCTATACTCAGTGTTCTTTCTCAATAGTTGATACTAAGTACTCGATGCTTAATACTTGATACTAAGTTATCGATACTCTGTACTCACACAAATAGAAAATGTGGCAGACTTTGCGAAAACAAAGGCGTGCCCAAAAGAATATTTCGCAACGAAAAAATTTTGTCAGTTTTGGTCGAACATCCGAAAAAAAGTTTGGCTTCAAAAAATGCTGTTAGAAATTAACTTTTACACACAACTTGCAGTAGATTTTCGAAAATCGGAAAATAATGCTTAAATTAATTTCACGTTCCAAGCTTCGAAACTAAGATTCAACGCCCTCGATTAAACCACAACTTTGCTCTGCAAACTGAACTACAAATTTGCAAGAACTCCAGGCAACTTCTCATATTTTCCCTTTCATTAGAAGGCAAATCGGACTTGAACAAAAATTTAAAAAATATAATAGCCGAAATCGGTACATACGTTCTCAAATTATGTAAGGCGTTGTCCAAAAAGTTTTCCATCTCAGCGTCATTACAGTCCTTTCTTAATCAATGTACATTGATATGCCCATTTTCCTTCCTTCAACTTTATTGACATTTTGTGTAACCACAATTTATGCTTTCCTCTTTTTTTGCGTTTTTGCGTATCAATTCAAGTAACCACAGCAACAACCCCATGCCCCATGACCACCCTTAGGGCACATAAATCAACCTTCCCCACTTCATTAAGTGAGCTAAAAGAAACACACAAAATTATTATAGTTGGCCTCATAACCATTACCGCATTTAATATGCATTTTTATGTGAGGAGCTTTCCAATAATAAGTAATCAAAAGTGCCATAGGAAAATCTTTTTCACACACACGCACACACACTAAAGTAGGCTATGGATATATTTGGTATGCATGAAGCGTAGCATACTTCAATGGGTTATGGCATATTGCAGAGAAATCTGTAAAAATCATTTAAATGTTTTAATACTCCAGATTAAGCCGTGTAAATTTGTGTTGTTTCTGAATGTCCAACAAAGGACATGCAAGTGCCATTCCATGAAAAAAGTGAAAACCACACCAAGAGCACAGACATGGTGAAGGAGTGTCAGTTTACTGGCATTCAAATCGGACGAGCATCTGGTAGGTTTTAAAAAAAAAACCCCAAGTAAGCATAAATTTTTTCGAATTTTGAATTATACTAGGAATCAGTTGTATAGACAAAAGGACTATTTGTTATCCAATTGAGTTTTGCAATCGATGTTATAAGCAGAAGTTTTGCAAATCAAACAAAGAAGTCAGAAATGCTTTTCATAAAAAAATAGCTAAATCTTTTTACAAATTATAAGATACAGCAAAATTTTTACTTTCATTGTTTTTTGAGGTTCACACTGCTTAAAACATTGATTGTATGGTAGGAGGGAAGCGATGTGTTCTCCAGCGATAGCCTACTGAGGATTCATTCGGGAGAATGATGAAACAAACGTTCAACTTTTTTGTGTAATAACTAGCGTTTCAGTTGTGAATAAACACAACTTTTTCGGACCTAGAGCCAGCTAAACTCACTAATTAAAAATTTGAAGGTCGCACCAATAAATACAAACTTAAAAAAATAAACAAAATCCAAGAATTCAGTTTTGTTCAACACAAACCATAAGTTAAAATAAGTTAATTACTTTCATCTGTTCGATATAAGACGATGGAGCTTACTGATTGACAGGCAATTCAGTTCAAGGCCAGAAATCTTCAACTAAATAATTATGACCTAAGTTTTTCACACATTAACTTTTGGATAACTTGGGGGTTGTTAACATGGTAAAAATAATTGATTTGTAAAAATCAGTGGGAGAATTCAAAAGTTCACTCCAACTCTAGCAGTACAGCAAGCAATTGTACCTAAAGAAGACCTAACTACAAGTCTAATTCAAACCATGGCGAAATATTTTTAATTGCATCGAAAATTGCTTTTAAAGTGGCGTCAGTAGTTTTAAATCGAATCGTACAATGTTGCCACTAACTTCAGTTTGAAGCCTTATCATTAGTTTTTCTTTTAAAGTATGTGTCGTTTCGCTGAAGAACATAGTTTTTGTGTGCTTCGAATATGTGAACCATTATGCCAATAAAACACAATTTGCGGAACAGTTTACATTTTTTGCTTTGATTTGAAGAAACGGGGAACATGCCACATTGATTTTCGATCGACACCAAAGCCGAATTCGCACGGTGGCAAAGGTCATGCTGTGTATTTAATGGGATCAATTGGGCGTGGTGTATTATGAGCTGTTACTCTACCAAAACTCTATTGATTCCAATAGGTAGCCAATGGGTAATTTTGCAACATGACAACGCAACCACATGCTGCGCCGCTGGTCAAAAATCCCTTAAAACTCTAATATGGAAAGTCCAACCCTACGCGTCGTATAGACCAAACATATTAAATGATGCTCATTACACTGTGCAACATTTTTCTTTACGCTTCACCCCTATTTTTTAGAGCATACCGAACTAACAAATCCCCAACCAAAAGAACTTTTGGAAACCCATTATATTTTCACCCCAAGCTGAAATTTGAAAAGGGTAATTTCCCAAACAACAATATAAACAAATGTGTAGTACACGCCAGCTTCATACAAACACCTCTTCATACCATATTACCGCGCCTTGTTTTTGTCGTGATATTTTAAGTAAATATTTTACAGTAATGTGAGAGCATATTTGATAAGAGAGAGACAGTAAGATGCTGAGCATGAATAGAGACAGCTTTGATTCAAGCGGTGAAGACTACGAATACAACGAAGACAATGTGCGGCAATTGTTACGGCCGCCTTTTGGATTGGTATCATCGACGAGGCAAGACCCAAATGGGCACGTCGAATCACAGTGTTACGCTTGCATTAATTTTTCTGCTAAGCTAAATAAGCAACCGTTGAAATGCAAAAAATATGTGTCCGCTTATACTGGCATACTTCCAGTTGTAATGCCTGATGGTGCCGAACCGCCAAAGCCTCCGAGTCCGGATGCTATGTCCACATGGACAGCCAACACTGCTTTTACCGATAAACCCAATTTTCAAGATGTCGATTATGAGCCTGATATTGAAGATGATAGACCGAAACCGCTAACACAAAACGAAATGGACTACCTTGTGGCTAAGCTGGGCTTATCGCAACGGAATTCCGAGCTGCTAACCTCGTTTTTAAAGCGCAGAAATCTTACAGAGCGTACCGTTAGTGCCATATCTTACCGGAGCCGTCAAACCTCATTCCAGAAATTTTATACCGTCGATGCTACGAATACTTTTACCCACTGCACTGACATCGAAGGATTAGTAAATCAGTTGGGAATGGCATATGCTCCTGATGACTGGCGATTGTTTATTGACGGTTCAGTTTCTAGTTTGAAAGCCGTGTTGCTGCATAAAACAAACCACAAGCGTTCTATTCCGTTAGCATATGGCACTCAAATGAAGGAATCGTACGAAACATTGGGCAATATTTTGATGAAAATAAAATATGAGGAGAACAAATGGAAAATTTGTTGCGATCTAAATGTCCTCAACATAATGCAAGGTACTGTTTCGTATTTGTGTTTATTAGAATCCTTTCTCAAATTTTCTTCTTTTAGGAATAATTTCAAAGGGCGGTTTCCCAAACTACTTTTGTTTTTTTGCGATATTTGCTCAGTTTATAAAAAATCACTTTCGGAGTAGTGAAATGGTATGAAGAGGTGTTCGTATGAAGCTGGCGTGTACTACAGATTTGTTTATATTGTTGTTTGGGATATTTTCGCAGAAGAAAGGATTTTCAAATTTCCCGTAGTTTAGCCGTTTCTGGCAAAAAACATGAAAAATTTCACTTTTTCGAAGTTTATGCATTTTGAAGCACTAGATGCCAATTTTTTAGGTCAGTCTGTTCATGACTTTTTTTTCTGTAGTTTTTATCTTTAACTTTGCCAAAGATATAAAAACAAAATTCCAAACGGTTTATGATATATGGACTTCATAATAATTAACTTTTTTTCAAAATTTCAGTTTGGGGTAAAAATATGTTGGGTAAAAAAAAAATACCTTTACGATGTGATAGGGCCAAGTCCTTTGGGGATATTTTTAGTTTCGGTATGCTGTTAAAAAAAATCGGGGTCCGAAGGCGTAACCAATTTATGAGTTGTACTGTGTTATTCAACGAATCCTTTAATATTAAGCTATTGAGTTCCCAAATTTCCTGCTTTTCGCGTAGCTCACACCTGATGAAATAAGTACCCACTACAGTTCTGTCTGGTCTATAATCGAAATGCAGCACTCGCTCTGAATATCATAGATATTGTCAAAAAACTGACACTGTCTAAGAAATAGTTTTGAATTCTCCTCCTGTATTACGCTCGGTTTTAACTATTTCTGGCCTTATCTGTAAATCTCTTTCGTGCTGCTACTTCCAGGGATTTTAAGATATCTGTGGGTACTTGTCAGTCCAAGTGATTGGCTTAACGAATGATATTTACACGCCGGCTGTATGCGCTAGGCTGTGGCTCATGACATTTTATGCAACATAAAGGAATTTTCAACGTTTTTATATAAAGCTTTATATAAAGTTGTTGTTTTAAGTTGAACACAAGTTTATTCGCGATTTCTAGCTGCATATGTCATAGCATTATCCTATTTCATCATAGAGTTTTATTCAAGAGATTAAAAGAATATCAGCTTGGGGCTTTGAGTTGTAAAGCGAAATATATAGATTCCATTCGATTCTCAGACTTCGGATGACCGCATCTAATAATAATGATTTATTCATTTTTGAAACAGCATCAACTAGTTCAGCAGCCATCTCTAATATTCTTTTCATATTTTGGAACAACCAAATGCACAGCAACCGAAAGGCCGAGTTCCACAGGCGGCAACATTTTGCATTTTAATGAGTAAACACTGAGAGAATGAGACAGAGAGTGAAAGCCTGGACGCCCTGTGGCGTAAAGAGTGCGCCCAGGCACTGTCCACAGTGTGAATACCGCAGCGCTGCATGTGCAAAATATGATTCCCCCCATAAACTAAGGGAACGAGTGCCCAGTTTGCCACTTTCCATGTTGGCCAGGCAAAAAACAAATTTTAAAGCATAGTTCTTTTTTCCTTTCCCGAACCCAGCTGGGAGTTTGTCAGGCGCAGAGAGTTGAGCGTACAATTTGTATTTGCAATGTGAAAACAAAATGGCTATCCGCCCACGCCCACATTTCGCCTTTATCCAGATGGCACACCTGCTGTTTGATTTGTGTTGCGCGAAAACAATTTTTTTTGACATTTTTTGAGTAAAGAAAATATTGACCAAATCGGCAAAGCGGTTTAACGAGAAAAAGTGTGCTAAATATTGTTGAAGTAACACATTTTCCTGTGTTATGGCCAGTTATTTATATGACTTTTCAGAAAAAGCGCATTTTATTAAAATTTACAATTTCAAGGTTATAAATTTTGAAGAGGAAAAGTGAGAGAGTGAAATTTTCTTTTGTTTTACTTTTAGCGAACAAATTAGAGGCATGTTACGGTTTTGACATTTATGACTGTTCTTGGTCGATGGATTAGAATAGGGAAAAGTTGTGATTACCAAGGAATGAGGTAAAGCAGAGGTGCCCAGAATCAGCTTACAAGAGCGTGAATACCATAAATGAGGAAAATGTTTCTTAAGCAACAACAACTACCAGAAATAGAAAGAGAAAACCGAGGCTCGTGTCTGGCTGATCCACATGCAGCTAACACCAAACCCTTTGCTAGAAAATAACAGGAAGGGAGAACACATTTAAAGTTGTTGTTGCTATACGTGCCGGCTACTCGAAGCCAACAACAAAACCTTCGCTCGGAAGGAAGGACATTTGAAACACATATGAAATTGTTGTTGCTCTACGTATAGCCATAAGCTATGCGTGAATCCAACACGCTACGAATACGCTGTTAATGTAATAGGCAGGGAAACTCTGGAGTAAAGGACAGATAGTTCTTAAATTCCTCTGCCTGACTGATTGAGCAACGTCCAGACCAAACGGATTACAACCCTAATATTGTATCGCTTCGACGGACTATCAGTTGTGATTGAGACGAAACTTACACTTTTATTAAATACTAGCTGATCCGGCAAACCTTGTTCTGCCATATAATTGTCTCTAGTAAATATATTGGTGAATATTTCGGTTGTCAAATAAAATATAACGAACCTAATGAAAGTGTGTGGGGTGGGGATGGGATCTATAAAAGAAGACGATAACGTCAGAGAAAATCAAAAAAACAATAACCATTTTGCCGCTATACTGTGCAATATTTCTGTTGCTTCCGAACGAAGTCATTTGAAAGCATTAATTCAATCTACGAACGGACTTTAGAAACAGGTTGAAAGATGGATCCGTGCCACGGCGGACTCATTTTTGAATTTAGGCGCATGACAATTGGGAAATTCTTTGACTGATTGATGATCAATATCTGGCCCATACTCGAATAAGAAACGAAAGAACGAAGCAGATGTAAATGCTCGATGTACTTGTTGGCATTGTCGGTCAATTGTTCTGCGTGTGTTAACATCTTACCCGCACGCTTCTTCCAGTTGCGACATTCTGACACGAGTAATTTCATTTATTTGTAATTGTTCAACTGTTCTTGCTGCCCTAACACATCGCATGTGTGTTACTGCATTCATTCGACGGCCCAAATAGCCACCCCTACGTATTTCTGGCATTGTTTTTTGAAACACGCACACACAGATGGGCCAAATTGAAACGATTGATATTTTTATACCGATATTTAAGTAAATTACAAAATTTTCACAGTAATAATCGTCATTTCAAAAGAAGATTCTGCAGAGGGACACCCAAATCACCTAGCGTTAGGAATTCCCAAACGATGAAGGCAGCTCCGGCATGGAGTAAGAGTCGTTGGGGCCAGTACATGTAGGCACATGTCACTGAAGATTTGGTAGAGGTACCAACGAAACAGTGTTGCCAACGCCCCTACACAAAAAAGGACGTTTGAACCCAGAAAAAAAGAAAGAAAACGGACAGATTTTTTTTAAAGGGCAAAAAAACAGGGCAACCTATTCTTTCTTATTAATATAATAAAAAATTTAATGAATATCAATATTTTCGTTCAATTCATATAGCACTTCATCGAGAAATGTATTATCAGCAACAATTTTGTGTGCATATACGTATGAAGCATTTGTTCCGTTTAAGCGTGCTGTTTACCTTTAGAAAAAATTTTTAAATTTTTATTTTATTTGCTTCAACTTTCTATTTGGATCTTTATAATCATCCTGTAAAACTTTCATGATTGATCCGAAAATATGTCTTTTACAAAAATAAACAGAAACAATATTTTAAGATGCATCTCTTGGAGAGTAATTAGAAAATAAGTTTGCTGAAAAAAATCGGGACCTTGGAAAAAGCAGCTTTTGGAGGTCACACAACGGGGCCTGTTTTTCGGACGGAGGTGAGCGCTTTAAACCTCGTTATTATATGATAAAATTTTCCTCGACCCTCGTAATTTTACAAATTTCATATCTTTTCTTTTTTTTTTGGCAAAAAACTTCAAAAAAGAGTTATAAAAGTTTTCTTTGGAAAAAAAAAATTCACTTCGAATATTTTGGAGATTTTTTTTTGTTACCGTCTTGACGCATTTTGACCCAAATTTCTTGAGAACTATTTAACCGATTTTGAAAAAAATTTGTTCGGTGAAAGCTAACACCCAAATGCATCAAATCCATGTTTGAAATCTGTCAGAAATAATTTTAATTTTATTGAACACAGTCTCGAATTTCTAAATGCGATTATTTCGGAACCACTTTTTTAAAATGGTTACAAAAATTAAAGGAGTAACTTTTGACCGATTTTCAAATTTTTTAAAACCCCACCATTCTGGTGTGAACTACCGAAACTACGTTTTCTTGATGTTTTTATTGGACAAAGTGAATTGTGCTTACAATATTGTAAGTATTGGCTCTTTATTTTCCCGTAAAATATTTTCATCAAATTTATTTTTTTTATTTTCTTTATGTTCGACATCCAGAATAAGTGTATTAATGCAAAAATACGCGGTAAGTTATAAAGGAAGTATCAAACTCGTAGCCCAAGTACAAGTTTTCTCCAAGTACAAGTTCTTTCCTCTTGAAGATCATCGTCCAAAATATTTATTCGGGAATCTGGTGGAACTATTTTTGTTTTTAAGAAATTATGGTCTTTCGGTGCAACATACCTTGACAACTTAAGACCGCAATGAACCGATTCTCGATACGTTTGATTTTGATTACACTCAATAAAATCAGGGTTGCATCGCTGTGAAAAAATGCTAATCGAGGCGTAAAATCTATATGAAAGAGATGCCACAAGTTTTAATTGATAAAGTGTGTGAGCGCTTAGAAAAATTTACAAAAAGGACGAATAAAGATAAAATTAAATAAAAAAGTCATTTTTTCCGGATAGGGGATGTTTCAAAATTTTTCCGGAAATCGCAGTATCAAAAAGGACAGATCTGTCTGCAAAAAGGACAAATTGGCAACACTGCAATGAAGCAGCTCTGTGACCACCTAGCCTCCTTTGTGGTGTATTGTGTTCCTGCTTTTCGAAGTTATGTGCAAACATGACAAGACCTAGAGCCAGCGTACTATTGATGGTTTAGTTATGAAATTTAGTTAAACCTATTCTACACCTGCCAAATCTATACAAATAAATTTCATTAAAATCGGTCAAGCCGTTTTCGGAGAAGTTTATTAACTAACATATGACACGGGATTTTTATATGCATAGATTTTTTAATGTCAATGGCAAATCCTCCCTCAATGGTTTACTTTAATCCCAAATCAATATATCTTCAATTACATTTGACCCACTCTTCACACTGAACAGCATTTATTTATTTATTTTAAAACAATTTTCGCTATCTTGTTTACACTTAAAACTGATTTATTATATTGAACACACAACAATGTTTTCTTTTAATTAAAATTCATGTCATTTATTTCTAGACCACACCATCAAATCGTGTGTCAAGTTGTGCGCTAATTTTATTACAGCAACAAACTCGAACCCATTGACATGTGAAATTTCATGGTTCAATTGACGGAAAGTCACTCGCATATATCAAAATCAAATCGATGCTGAAGCTCAAATCAAGTGTGAAGATGTTGTGCGTTAACTTTTCATCGGCACTGTGGGCCGACAACTTCATTTTGGTGCTAATTAGACCATGACGTGCTAACGACGCCCACACAAATCACAGACATTGGTCGGTCGGCAACTGCTGTGATAAATAACTGCCGCAAGAAAACGTCAAGCAAAAATTGCTCGCATTCGCCTGCCACGCCCACGGCCAATGGTAACCCTTTTTTGCAATGCAAATCAAGTTGCCTGGACGGCACTCTATTCTGTGTGTGCGAGTGTGTTGTATGGTAGCAACGTTATATTGTAATAAACGCAATTTGTATCATGAATTATTACTGCGGCAATGGGGGGGCCCAACACGGATGTGCGAAAGCAGCGCAGGACTTGCTCGGAGAAAAATAGAAAATAGCAAGTGAAAAAATGGATATGGGCAGGAGCAAGACCTGGATTATACCAGTTCTTAATAGAGCTTAGAAACAGCTTAGCATAATACTAAGGGTAACTGCACATGGACTAATTGAAGTGAGTGCAAAAGCTTGCAATTTGTACAAACAAATTTAAACAATTTTCCTAAAAATATTTCTGAAAATGCGGAATATACTGCGGAATTATATAAATGCATGGACTTGTGGAAGGTGTGATGACCTAAAGAAAGATTATGGATTATAACCCAATATAATGCACGCAAAATCATTCTTAACCACACGGAAGACGACGCATACATATTTGTGGTTGCGTGCGATTTTGCAAGTGGCATAGAACAGAAGGAGAAAGCATATGAAGTGCTTAAAACAATAACGAATTCGATGTGTGTGCATTCAAAAAATATTTTCTTCTAAGTTGTATTCCAGCCGACAGCTCTGCAAAAGTTTTATCTGTCAATTGTTCCATGTGCCAAGAGACAATTCTTATAAGACATTTGCATAGTTTTCTTAATATAATTAAAGTAAAGTAGCACAAGTGTATAGCATTGTTGGGTAAGCAAAGAATCGAAACACTTTTTGTCCTGGATTTAGCTAATCTGATATCCCCACAGCTACTCCTTCAAAACATTAAAATCTAGCAGAACTGTACAGTGCAAATTGCAAAACAAACAAATTGGACATAAAACAGAAAGCGACAAACAGAATATGTGGAAATTGTCCAGTGCAAACAGGAGTAGCGCAATACGGCATTGAAAATTATTTCAGCATGGCATTTAATTTTCCATTTTGCTGTTTGCTATTCTTCTTTCACCAGAAAATTCTATTAAGTTTTTATTTAGACTGCAGTTGGGTACTTCATTCTGTTGCCTAGCCGACGCCTTTCTCCATTCCTTTTTCCTTTAGAATATGCAACAATAATTTTCTAAAAAAAAAAAGTTTCTCCTTTTGTGCCTTGTTTATGGCTCGTATTTTGGTTTTAATTTGATATTGTGGAAATCTTCATAAAGATTGAGGGAATTAAATTTAAAATTTATTTATACATTTACCCATCCTTTAGTGCATATTTAGTGTACATACCTGCAAAGAGAGAAGAAAAAAATGGGATTAAATATAAATTCGTTTATTGAATCATTCATCCATTAATTCAAATTGAATATTTAAACATTATGTCATCTGTAATTATAATTATTTAAGCCCAAAAAGTAATCATTTAACAAAAGCCAACAAAAAGTTCAATAAACCATCCAAACAAACCAAAAAAAAAACAGTCAGCGCCAGCGAAAATAAGTTTTGCCATAGTCGAAATAATCAAAGTAGACAGCGTCAGGGAAACGAAATAAATGGCCAGAGTCAGCTCTAGCCAAACCGCCTAAGGGCAGACCTTACACACACACACGCCCATAGATGATGGTGGCTACAAAATGGCGTCTATTGCCACAACGTTGCCATGGCAGCCGCCAGATGAAGCCCGCTTCCCGTTCCTTATTTTTGTTTTCCTTTTGCCGCACTGCGTCCAAAAATCTTGGGAGCGCGAATTGTTTGCCTTATTTGTTGTTTGCGCTCTGTATTTTCTATAAAGTTTTTTTTTTTGGGAAATGCGAATGCAGTCAAAACAGGAAGGCGACTCTTTAGAAAACTAAAACGACAAATGGCATAATAAGTACGGGGCGAAATGGCTAAAGTAAACAGGCGGAAAAACCAACCCTTGGCCAAACGTGGATATAGAAATTTGACAGCGTGTAAGATTTTGTGCTGAGCTTTGACTTTAGTTGTTGTCAACAATCAAATGTGCCCGAGGCGCGTTGCTTCAACGGAAACTGTACGAATTGGCTTTCCATTGGGTATCAGCTCATATCGAGATTAGTCTTCAGGGATGAAATTTCAATGACAAATTTGACTTTAAAATTATGCTGCCTCCAGGTTTGACTTTAGCTAGAAGTTCACCTGAAGCAGAGCGCGGCTTATTTAGTACAGTAGTTAGCAGTTATATGTGCCTAAAGTTGTGATCGAACCATTACACCGCTACTGCTATTACCCAAATTGGGTAATGCTTAACTTAAGCTCGCATAGGAGAGAGTCAGACAGATACAGACGAATTAACAGAAAGATATGTTTGAGGAATTGTCACGCTTGGCCCACAGGGACCGAACACATTTTGCTAATCACAACGACAAGAACCGAACGCATGCCGAGGCTTGTGCCAAGAGAGCAAACAGTTTGAAGTTGGTCAGAGCAGGTTTACGTCGTTACGTCGCACATCAATCGCTCTTTTTGGCAAACCCTGTATTAAACTGCTGCTTGACAATTCGATCTCCAAAGACTTCAAGCCCGTATCCCGAGTCACTATATCTCTCCTTTATTTTTCGTTTTGGTCGATCAGCGTCTGGCATTACGTTGGAGTGGCATTATTCGCTTAAAATTAAGATAACTGTGCGGCCGGAACCCTTTTAAAAGGTCTTGCGTTTCTTATCAATGTCCTTCATAACCCAATTACTTTAACTATGGTTCGATCCTTAGCGATAACCTCATATTACGTTGAATCATAATTTGGTGGTAACTTATGTGGAAATAAAACATTTTTAGCTAGCACTTTATCACCCTGATTGTGGTAAGGACCTTGTTTTTCTTAACGCAGTCATTGGTTTTTTTCGTTGAGATCTATAAAGTCACCCATTTCATCCCGTATCGTTGTTGCTGAGCGCGTAATCTTATGTGGTGTTACATTATACTTAAGTAAACAATTTGAAACAGCTTTTTAATAACTTTGCTTATCAGCATAAGCAATTAATTGTCGCTTGATCAGTGATTTGTTCATGTTTTCTATTTCTCCATTTGATGTGGTCAATATAGTGGTGCTCTTTTTGTTCTACTCCACATACTGTACAGTATTGAATGAACTCTGTGCATATATATTTTCTTTCATTGTCAGTTCTGAGATACTTTAAAAAAATTTAAACAGCAGATGTCAACCCAATCGTTAGCTCTTTATATCGAAACTATCAGGTATTCATAATCTGAGCTCATTATACAGCTTTGCAAAGTTTCCAGATTTTTTGGACCTTTTGGCCTTTTTATTTTATATACCTTAACTCAACCGACTATTTTGGAAATTTTGCAAATTTTTTTACCCTTTTGATGCTTGCATCACAACCGTTCGACGGTCTCGGCCGCTGCAACCAATGTCCGCCAGTCGCTTCTGCTCCGTACGAGCTGCCACCAGTTTTTTCCGCCAAGCTTGGAAATATCTTTCCGCACCTGGTCGTCACACCTTAGAGGTGGTCGTCCCGCCTTGCCTCCAGTTCTTTCGCATTCCTCTTGTAGACCATTTTTGCTGGAGCTTGTTCATCCATACGGGTAACATGTCCCAGCCAGCGCAGCCGCTGTTGCTTTATGCGCTTGACCAGACTAGTATCCCCATAGAGCACATACAGTTCGTCATTCCTTCGGATGCAAAAATCCTCGCCAAACTTTCAAAAATCCTGCGAAGAATCTTTCGCTCGAAAATGCCAATCGTCGCTTCATCCGCTGATGATATTGCCCATGCTTCTGCGCCGTATTGCAGGACTGGGATGATAAGCGACTTGTATAGCACTATTTTTGTTCTTCGCTTGAGGCCTCTGCTCCTGAACTCCCTACTGAACCCGTAGTAGCATCGGTTTGCGAGCGTGATTCTTCTTCGGATTTCCAGGCTGATGTTGTTGTCGCCAGTTATCATCCTTCCTAGGTAGACAAAGTCCTCTACAACTTTATGGTTGTACTCTCCCATTCCCGCAACAGATTGCGCAAGACGCGTGTACTTCTCTGCCGAGGACACTAGGTACTTCGTCTTTCTCTTTTATGTTAAGTATCAGTCTTCTTCCTATTTTGACGAGCTTTTAGTGCTTCTCAACGTCATCATGCAAAGTCGAACGTACTTTGCTGGTATACTAAAGGTAGACAGGGCTTCAAAAAACCTTGACCTTATCGGTGTGTCGAAAGCGGATCGAAAAAAAGATGGTGATTTTCGATGTTTCTCTCATAGGTCTTCTTTCCAGGATTTGGCGTAATGTGAATATCTGGTCTGTGGTGGATTTACCAGGTCTAAAGCCACACTGATAGGGTCCAATCAGTGTGTTAATAAGCGTTTTAGACGTTCACAAATAATACGCGACAGAACCTTATATGCAATGGGAAGGAGACGGATCCCGCGGTAGTTGGCGCAAACTGCAGGGTCTCCTTTTCAAAAGATTGGGCATACGACACTTAGATTCCAATCGTCAGGGTGGCATGCTGAATATAGAAAGTTCGACATATAGGCAAAGAGTTGGTGCATGCACCTTACCACTTCTTCCCCTCCAGCCTTGAACAATTCAGCTGGATATCCCCCTTTTTTTTTTTAATTTTTGTAAATTTTTTGGTTGGTTTTTATGTTTGTTATTCTTCTCATATGTTAATTTTATTTATTTTGATACATTGTGGATTTGTTTTTATTTTTTTGGTTTTCTTGACACTATTGCCTATTTTTTTTTTTACTTTTTGTTAATTTTTTTTGGTTGGGTTATTTTATATCTCCCAGTAGTTATTTTTTTATAATTGTATTTTTTTTGTTTTTATTATTTTTTATAATTATATTAGGTCATGTGAAAAAAGGCAAATTTAGCATTTTTTCTAATCATTGGAACCTTACCGGTCTACATCACAATTTGAGAATTCGGCAATATTTTGCATATTTCAAATATTTATAATAATCCCAGATCAAAGAGATTTTTGCGTTTTTTTTGACCATTGGATCCACACTTTTTGTTTAATGTGTCCAGAATTTGGCACTGCCACAACGATTCAATTTTCGATAGTTTCGCTTGGACTTGTGGTTTCACTCTTGTGAGTCTAGTGTCATTATCGCTTGGACCGGTGGTTTGCGAAAAGTAAAAGGAGAGCAATTTTATTAGGAATTAAGAACACGAAAAGGAAATCTAATCGGAATCGCGTTTGATATACTTTTTAAACGTTAGTGGCATGCCTAATAGATTTTGCAAATTTCGGTTTTTTTTTGACCATTTAAATAAGATATAAATAGCCTATGTTTAACTCCAGGTTATCAACTATCTAAAGATATATATGTGCCAATCATATTAGTAAGATAACCCTTTCTCAGAGATGAATGTGGTTATTTTTGGGCTTGATTCGCGCATTTCTGATCCATCCTTGAGGAATATCTGGCTGCTACCAATCTAGTCATAAATTTTCGCATTCTTCGCTTTGGTTGCTAATCTCATATCAATGTATAGAAGAATGTCGCTATTTGGTTCAAAAGCTAAGACCATTGGTGAAATTTAAGTGCTGTGACCAATCTCTATTTCTATTATATCCAAGCTTAACAGTTCGTTTAAGTTTTCTTGAACTGTATTTGCAACAGCAATCGGTACGCATATCTTTGGTTGTTAAACAGGCTTCACTTCTGAACTTTTGCAGGTGAGTTGATTTTCTATATCTAATGTATATCGAGTCCAAGTTTTAGAGCATTTAGATGAACAGATGTGTTTGTACCTGACGCTTCGTTCTTAGTTTAATATCAAAATGTCCAAGCCTCAAACATTTGTCGCTCTTTGTTTTCTTTCGCCTGAACTTATCCTGCTGATAATAAAATACAAAAACATTTATTTATTGTGCTGCCAACAATCTGTGCGTCTAGTAAACTCAAGCAAGCATCACTAACTATCCAGCTGCTGCACAAGTTTTTCTACTCCACAACTGAATATCATTTATGGCACATTTCATTTACGCTCGAGCATAACGTTACACGGTTGTACTACGACATCAGTTCCGTTTTCTATCCACACGCGGCGTGCAATGTGCAAAAGTGTTTTGGCCTAAATTTCAAGAGGCAAAAAAGAAAACAAGTTTCGCTACATAAATTTTGTGCTATGCTAAAAAATACCGAGTACAGAGTTTTCAATGTGACAGTCGAGTAAAAGTTTTAGTTTACGCTACATAAAATATTTTGTACATATGTAAATTCAAGGCAGGCGGGCAAAATGCTAAACAAAATAACACAAAAGACAAAGAGAGAGGGGGAAACCAAAACTGCCGAGTCCTACCTTTTGACAGATTTCGGTCGATGCTGGCCTAAACCTAAATTAAAAATGCAAATGGGGATTTTTCGACAGTCAATTTGATGGCTAGTTGGTTGATTGTGGTTGGAGACTGCCAGAAATTGTAATTGCATTTTAATTTGTTGTCCGATGCGGTCGAGACAAGGACATTTGTACATTTATTGACATACCAATTTTGTGGCTGAGTTTCGATTCTTGATTTGTTTGTAGATGATAAAAGGTCAAGAGAGTAGATATTTGATTAATGTCGGAAAAATCACGAAACAACAAAAATTACTCAAGAGGAAATTGATTTCGATTTGAATAAGAAAACGAAGTTGAGTTTCCATTTTGCAGACAACATGGAAAATGCACATGGGAAAACATATGCTGAACAATATTTTATTTTGCACTTAATAATGTACTCTGGCTCTGTCAGTGTGTGTGTGTGTGTGTGTGTGTGGGAGAGTAGGACTAACTTTGGCTAAACATGAAAGCTCGTTGTGATGAAACACAAAAGATATTGCTCTTTGCCAATTTAACGGTCTACATAATCGCCTAACTATACGCGAAATACTCAAGCAATTTCGCGCCACATTTACTCTGTTTGCCTTCATTAAGTGTGCGCATGGTACCCCGCCATTGAGTCTAGCTCCAAGAAAGAGCCTTTATCATCAATTCGTCATTGTTCACAACAAAATTCACTGAAGCCACAAGAACACCATTTCCTGTAGTGGGTTTAAATTTGGTTCATTATTCAAAAGTCGATGAAATTTACTGTCTATGTTTTGCTCCGTTAATAAGCAACAGAAGCAACATTTGTCGCAAGGATAACCCTGAAATCATGGATGGGATGGCGGTTCATAAATTATGAGTAGCTAAGTTTACCACTCAAAATATTAAGACTTTCTCAAACACTGTAGGACGGAATATGGGAAGCTAATATTTATTTGAAGTCGGAAATGAACTTTTCAAAAATATCAATTTTTTCATTTCATTTAGCAAGAAAATAATATCTTTTTGATCCAAGCTTAAATTGATATAAAACAGTTTTAAAATGATAGGGGAGAGTCTCCGGTTGTGGACACCCCAGTCTATTTTTTGATAGGTAACAGATGCCGCCAAACTTAGTAATGTCAAACTTGTAGTTTGACAGTACACATAATCTCAGCAAATACCGAAGTGTAAGCACGCATTTGGTTTCTCGCGGTGAGCAAATAAAAAAAATCGTGAAAATTTTTCCGAGTTTCTATTTTTTTCAATTTCCACATAGCGTTAAATCGAAGAAAAACATTGAACAGTGGTGAGTATTATACTTTGTTATTTAGTGCATTACGTGTACTTTGTGATGTGATATCAAGTTTCAGTAAAAGGTTTTTGTCGTGTAAATTTGCTGCACAAAATAAAAATGGCTGCCATTTCCAAGAGTGGACACACTTTTGCACCGGTTGTGGACACCCTCGTTTTTTGTGTTTAAAGCGTGTGTTTGGCCATAAAACTACTTAAAACTCAAATATCGTTGTTTATGCTAGTGTAACATATTTAAACAGCATTTTTGTGAAATTTTGTGTATTTTTAGCCATGTCAATACCAAAAAAATCGTCCGATTCAACAAAAATCAATTTAACAATGCCTCATCGATAAGAAGGCCGTCAAAGCTACAGCCAAGGAATATGGGCTTCCTTGAACCACTTTCATCCGGTATTTGGAGAAAGTCAGAGCTGAAGAAGTCGCCATAGAAGCTGATCTTGATGAAGACAATCAGCGTCGCATCATCGTTTCCGCCGATCCCAATATTGGGCGAGAAGAAGAGGTGTTAACCTCCCCCGAACCATCCACTTCTCGAGCGTCTTCGGCTAGCCGCTTATCACTGTTGGATAAAATTGGACCGGTGCAAGGAACTTCTTCGAAAAAGCCATCGAATCGTGGTCGCAAGCCAATGCAAATCACTTTGCAAACTTCTCCGGAGAGCGACGAGGTTTTGCTCGAGAAGGCAAAAAAATAAGCTGAGCGCGCAGCCAAGCGTGATTCTGTGTCGCACCAGAAGAGACCCCCCCGAAATTTAGCCGGCCAGGAAAACGACAGGCAACATAGAGCTGGAGAAACATCGATGTCCACGTACATCGATGTTTTCCGATGTTTTAGCAGTAAAACATCGATGAAACATCTATGTTTATTTTAAATTTTAAGAGCCTGATGATTTAGCTTCCTCAATTTCTCAATTTCTTGCTTGAGATTAAATTGAAAATAAATAGAGAATATAAATTTGATAAATTATAAGACCAATGTCCCTTCTAGGGTTCTAGATCAAATATTTCTTTTAAGTATTTTTAAAAGTATTTCAATTATTATATAGGAACATTATACGCTCCCAATTCTTTGGCATTAAGGTACGACAGGGTCTGTCCAGCTTTACGGAATGTCCTTTCAGAAGCAGCGGATGTTGCAGGAATACATAAGTATTTTTTAGCCACTTCATTTCAGTGGGCTCAAAGAGCTTGGACAGACTTAAATATCACTCCCATTTTTCGTTTTTTTCTGCTTCCTCTATTAGTGGGATAATTAATGAAATAGTGGCATATTTTCTCCCAAAAATTTGCTGGCCTGTTGCGTCGCTAACTCTTAAAGCAGCCCCCCTAATGTTAAATCCCTTACCCGTTTACTACGCCCCTGTCTATTTTCGATCACCGTTTGTATGCTTTTAGTTTCTTTTGCGCATATGGAACGGAGGGGCACATGTACAAAACAGCCAATTTTGTAATGGAACTAAATCACTATTTCCCTGTTGCTCGAGTCAGTGCTATTTTTGAAAAGGGCTCTCTCCCTCCCGAACCAACTGGCACCCTATTCTAAGAGGTAAGGATTTCTGACATCTCTTGTAAAGTTTATATATGGGGGCTTTTGGAATTGCTTAGAGTTTGGAGTAAAATTGTGTATAAATGGTCAGACAAGAAAAATTCGCTTTATTTTTAAATATAAACTATGGGGATGTCGAAATATCGATATCGAATACTTGTTGAATAAATTTTTGATGTGTATTTTTGTTAGTTTCGGCCACAAAAATGGGGGTTTTCTGAAGGCATTCTCTTGGATATTACTAGTATTACTGATGCTACTAATATCCAAGAGAATGCCCTTAAGAAACCTTCCTTTTTGTCCAAAAACCAAAAAAAAGTATTCATAAAAATATCGTCAAAATTAATTATCGATATATATATCGATATCGATATTTCGACAACCCTAATAAACTATTCCACCGAGAGGCGACTTCTCGAATAAAGCTTGGACTGTTTTAGTTATTCATTGGCCACGTGAAAAACGCAAGTATGTCCACAACCGGAGACTCTCCCCTACCAAAATGTAATAATGATGTGTTAAAATATATCGATTTAAAATTTTTAACATTTCAATTAAATATATTTTTATATCGGCGCAGCTCAACGACTCAGCTCATCAGGCTGATTGAAAATAAATATACTTTATGTGGTCGAAGATGATTCCTTCAATGCAGAGTTCCCCAACGATAGCCCCGGGGGCGCGAACTTGCCAATTCTTACCGAATGCTTGCCGAAGTCAACCTTCATTGTATGTTAGAGAGAGACACACAAACTTATTGCACTCTAACTGTTTTCAATATTTAGATTTTAATAAATAACGAAATATTCTCAGCACAAATAGTACAAAAATACTTATAGCTTAGTACTCAACAAATAACTAATTGACAACTTATTCCGATGGGTTACCCGCGGACGTGATTGACTGTTCGACGTCAAAACACCAGCCTTCATCAAAATACCAAATGTGAACGGTCATATGCGCTGATTTGCTTGCTTTAAATTTTTTTTTTTGTCAAGCACTTATCACCAAACAAAATAATAACAAGAAGAAGTATGCCAAAAACATTGTCATCTTTGTATGCAGCTACTGAGCTGCCATTTTCGTGAGCACAGCATTTAATTATGTTTCAGCATTAAGGTCATAACTTTGTTACAATTTTATATATCCCCCCTCAACATTTGATGTATAATTTTGCTGTTTCATAATCCCAAATAGAGATGCATTTGAAAATTAAAACACAGTTTCAATTTGGCAGGATTTCCATTTAACTGACACATTTTACTGGTATATTTTTTGCAAGCTTATTAAATGACATCTCTTCAAATTGTGATGGATAAATCGATTCTGTTTATAATAGTGAAAATATGTATTTCCAGAAATGAAATAGGAAAAGCTTTTTTTTTTTGTAAAAAAGTGTCAATCAAATGCTTGTAAACATAAAAAGTAAACAAATAGTTGCAAATAAAAGTATCTAAAAATTGGACACCAAATTGAATGGGAAAAGCTGTCAGTACCTGCAACTAACTGTCGATGCATTAATTTGGATTTTAAACTGGATTCGAGGGCGCCTGGATAAATTCGATTTATTTCGAGGGCGCCTCTCAAGCTATTGTGGCTTAAGGTTTTGAATAAAACGCATATCTAAATGACTCATTTTGAAGCTTTTCTTAATTTCTTGACGTATTCTTTATAATTTAATTGAGTCTTAAATTAAGCTTGCTTCTTGATTCAAATAAGGCTCAGTTGGCTCCATACACCCCATTTGTGCATCACCTTCTCTTACATGCATATAAAACAACATATTAATGCTTAATTAAGCCAAGTTTCCCTACAACTACAAGACTCCAACCCGCACATATGTACAATTATGTATAGTAGATATTAAGCCAACTCGATTACACTACATCTTGAAAGTTTCTTTGGCAAAGTTGAGAACAGAAATTTTCATTTTCATAATTTATGCAGTACAAAAATTAAGGAAACTTCGGGTATGCCTGGCATTTTGGTTAGGTATGCATTCGTCTTTGCCTCAGAGCTTTTATGTCCTGATATTAGCTACTGCAACAAAGTTTGGTTATGTTTATCTAGTTATGTTTCCATTGGGAGTGCTCGTGTCAACTTGCATATCTTTATGTGTATGTGTATGTGATTTTCCCTTTTCACCTGAGAATGTTGCACTCGCATAACTTTACTACCTGCCCGCTCCTTTGGGTGTTCGTGCAAGTTTTCATTTTTCATGCACTGCATAAATTTGATGCCTTTTCCCTTTTACCACATTTCTTTTTTACTACCCTTCGTTCTTCTCTCGCTTCTTTTTGGCTTTTGTTGAGGAATGTCAAAGCAACCCCCAAAATGTGAGTAGTGCATAAATTTTGTTGATTTTGCCATAAACAATGCCACAGGAAATTTCTAAAACAAACACGCGCCTGGTTGAGTGGGCGACTCAATCGGGTGCCGCAGCTCCCAACCCCCTCCCTTAACTTGACTTGATATGCAAATTTTCTCAACAAATGGTGCGTATGTTGTTCTCGTGTGCTTTGAGTGCTCAGTTCTCTTAGAACTCATTTCGGACGGTGGGTGTATGAGGTCTTTTAATTGTTGCCAGCATTTTGCTGTTGGAACCCCTCCAGAAATCTCTCTCTCTTTGCGCAGGCTCAACAAATTGCATTTCATTTCCATTTAATTCCTGTTCTCTCTCTCGTTCTCTCTCCATTTGTCTCATCCCCCACATTCTCTGTATTGGCGTAGCATTTTAAATGAATGAAAAATATTGTCGTAAATTTCTGGTTCATCGTCTACCTCCTCATGCTTCCTATCACCAAGCCAAGTGCAATGCTTTGTTAAGTGTTTTACATAGTTTCATTTTACCCCTCCCTTCCTCCCTCCCTGATTCTGTTCAATGTGTTTCTGTTTATCTGACTTGTGTGTGTCCTGTGAGTAGAGAACTGCCTGCTGCCAAGTGGCCTGGCATCCCGACATGAGTAACTCACATAAATTAACTTCAAAGAACCGTAACAACTTATTTTAATCCTTGAAATACAAGAATACCGCTGGGATATTGATTTTTTCTAATGATTGTGCCAGAGCGATGTCATCAAGTGGTCCATGGATATTTACAGATAAACGAGGGACAACGTAAATTAGAAATTTGAATGGAGTAGGAGAAATAAGAGAAAAATTTTAATAACAATAGATTGAAGGATTGTTGGTGATTGTAGATGAGTTTCGTATGCAGAACATGAATTTGATTTCGGAAATTTAGACGATTTTGTTTATATTCGGAAATATCTGCTATATAAAACAATGGCCATTTAGCTACTAGGTTGTGGAACTAACTTTATTTAATCATAACATTTTATGCTAAATACAAGGAATTGAATTTGATTGAAGCGACGACGGCGGAAAGTTACTCCACTAGAGATGAGACTATTGTCAAGTCTTTGATATATAAGTGTGACCTGAGCTGTCACAGATAATTGTGAACAGGGCTGCCACAGCCACATGAAAGCGGCGCCAACTATTAGTAAGCTTGCCAAATCACTCAACTAACATTGCTCAAACCGAAAATGAATTTGTTCCACGAAGAGTGTATAACGAGAAGGCCAAGCTAACTTCGTCTTTGCCGAAGTTTTTATACCCTTGCAAATTTTTTAATACATCAGAGTTTAAGAACGCCAGCATTAAAACAAACTATTTTTCTAAATAAAACCCACTTTTCGACCGATAGTTCCTATGACAGCTATAGAATAAAGTCATCCGATTTTTACCAAAACTTCCAAATCTTTGTAAAAGCGCATAATATTAATAATTGCTGAAGTGAGACACGTTAACATTAAAAACAAAAAAGTTTTTCCCACAAAGACCCACTTTTCGACCGATAGTTCCTATGGCAGCTATAAGATATAGTCATCCGATTTTGAGAAAAACTTCCAAATCTATGTAAAAACGTATAATATTAATAATCGCTGAAGTGAGACACCTTAACAAATAAAAACAAAAAAGTGTTTTCTCATAAAAACCCACTTTTCGACCGATAGTTCCTATGGCAGCTTTAAGATATAGTCATCCGATTTTGACATAAACTTCCAAATCTGTGTAATAGCGTATAATATTAATAATCGCTGAAGTGAGACACGTTAACATTGAAAACAAAAAATTTTTTCCCACAAAGACCCACTTTTCAACCGATAGTTCCTATGGCAGCTATAAGATATAGTCATCCGATCCGGTCGGTTCCGACATAGTAGCAGTGTGCAGTAAAAAGAAGACTCTGTGCAAAGTTTCAGCTCGCTAGCTTTAAAACTGAGGGACTAGTTTGCGTAGAAACAGACAGACGGACAGACAGACAGACAGACGGACAGACGGACGCACAAAGCTCAATCGACTCAGCTCGTCACCCTGATCAACAATATATATAGTTTATAGGGTCGGAAATGAATATTTCTATGCGTTGCAAACTTCTGGGCAACATTATAATAGGGTATAACAAAATTAAGGGGAAATGTTAACTATTACAGCCTTCCCGAGGCCATCAAACCTCAATATTAATATCTGATTTTAGATTTTTGATCAATTTTCTATAAAATATAAAATATTGAGCCATGTTGTTCAAAGAACTAGACAAAAAATTACTTTTCATATAAGGCAGGTACGGTTTATTGGACAATTGACTTAATAATATTTTGATATCTGGGTAGTAAATCAGATGCTATTTTGCTATTTCTAAACTTTCAAACCAATAAATATTGCTGTTTCGACATGCGCTTCTCCGTTATGAGAGAAATAACTTCATTGGGATCTAATGGTGTTAATGATTCAGCTATTCGTTAATTTTTCAAACCGTTCGAAAGTATATTCAGTCGAAGAAGTTAACTAACAGATATTTTGAATGTCATATTTTTGGCCTCTGACGGAACCACTGTGCATCGAAGGCATCGTATCAAAAAAAAAAAAATATAATCTTTGGCTGTAGACTCCAGCACTTGACTCTCATACAAACAATGCTAAAACACATACTAAATGTCGATTATCTTTCAACGAGATCGCACGACATTTTGGTATACCTTATATGGGTACCTGGACACCGCAACATAGAAGGTAACGAGTCTGCGGACAAACTGGCCAGAATGGGAACCACCATCGAGCTCCTTTCAGAGGAGTACGATAGGTATGCCTATGGCTACATTTAGCTCCACATAAAAGATGAAACACTGAGTCTCGCTACGAATCGGTGGAAAAACCTTTCCTCCTGTGCAGTAGCGAGGCTTACGTGGCCAACATTCGACCAAAAAACGTACTAACACACTTTTACGTCACAGAAGGGAACACATATCACTTCTGGTGGGGACCCTCACAGGTCACTGTCTTATTGGCGACACCAGCACGCCTAGGCGTCATATTACCATGACTTTTGCAGAGTTGCGAAGAGGAGGAATCGGTACAACACCTTTGTGCCATTGCCCCGCCTATTTCTCCTACTCAATCTCTCGGAGACATCCGGGCTAGAGATCCCAGCTCTACTCAAATTTTTCTGTCAATGGTTCAGTAACGAGGACCCACCTCAGTATTAAAAAGGGTTAACAGGGAATATATATGGCATCGCAATGGGCCCAAAGTGGCCTAAGTGGGAGAGCGACTTGTCGCTCTCAGCCATCGCAACCTAACCTAACCTTGGCTGTAGACTTGTCCAAATCTGTCTGGGGGGTAATTAAGTGCTCTAACTTCATTTCTAGCAAGATGTTTCCAAAAGGGTGGAAGGGTGCATACTTAAATGGTGTAAGATTGGGGTAAAAAAAAAAAAAATTTATTTGGTATCGTTTTATAGGTTTTCGATTCTAATTTTATTTCTGGCAATGTCTTTACGATCGGGTGGGAGGGGACTGAGCAATTAGTCCGATATGGACAGTTTTTGGAACACGCTTATTTTAAGTGCAGCCGAGTTTTGTTATGGTCGGTCAAAATATGATCGAAAATTAGCCTTAAATAACAGACTGACTGATTTCAGATTGTAGACTTCGACGTTGCGATACCGAAACTGATAAGGAAAAGCATTCATTTCATATTTTGAAGGTTCGATTTACGATCCTTGTCAGAAAACTCAAACTACTTAAAAGCTTTCCTGAAAAATTGGAAAAAAACTAACATAATCCTCTTATAAATTCTCAAATTATGTAGGACCTTAATTCGAACTGTTTGCCAAAGTTGATAGAACAAACATAATTTAGTTTTAAAGAAAAGGGATTTGAACAGGCTTGAGGCTAGTGTATTAAAACTGCTTTGACAAACATATTTGGCATAATAAAAAAATTAACACAAATGTGTGTGGACAAAATGTTCTGAGCGCATATGCCAATATTTTCAACTTTTCTTTTAGTTCCATTAATGTAAATCAAAAGTATTTTTTTAAAAACATTGTTTAATTCCCTCAATAAGCCAATTTATATAATCTCCCGTTGAACTATCTAAGAAAATTAAGCTTTCATTTCATTGAATCTCCTATCCGAAAGTGTCAAGCAAATCAAACAAGAATTTAAAAGGCAAACAAGGAAAAAATTTAATGAAAATTGCTAGAGCGAAGAGTGAATGCGGAAAAAGCGCAGGCGACAGTTGCCTGAATGCCATGAATGCATTTATGAAAACTGTTAATTGACTGACAGTCGAACAGTCTGCAAAGAGTGCCACCACATCAAGAGAAAAACTGCAGCATTCCTTTTTTTTTCTTTGGTTTAAAATAAAACGTTTGTTTAACATTTCATGAACCATTGTGCCCTATCTCATGCCCTGCTTTTACAGTTGCTCAAGAATGGCTTGAGTCCTTTGTTGAAAATCATTCAATATTTGCTTGAAATAACAGCATACACAACTGTTGTTGACAGTAACAAGAAAATGCTTTCTTTTGTACTCCTCCTCCTTTGGGCTTGAGGCGAAGCGTAATTACTTTCCAAATGGCAATCCAAATATTTGTAAAGTAATTTGCAATTTTATTGCAGCAACAAAAATGAATCGAAATTGTCTTTTACTTGATTTATGTACGTTTAATTGATGATATCTGATTGTTCCGTTTGAACAAATTGCTTTTGGCAAATAAAGATGGTTTTCTGTAACTGAACTCCTACCTTTACTCAAAATTCATCTATTCCTTTATTATCAACACAAACCCTAAATCAATTAGTTTTCTCTCTTTGATCATTTCCAGCCTTGTCTGTTTCAATTTCCATAATGAAGCCATGCATAGAGGCCTTTAGCCGCAATTCCATTTATGTCAGCAACTCACACAATGATTAACCAGTGCACGAGCATTACAGTTCCAGACAGATATAATTACGCCACATTGAACCAGAGCCACAACAATATGTTGGAAACACATTAAGCCCATCATTGCCGCAAAATTTATGCAATTAAAAATGAAACGATATTTATGAAAATAAAAAAAACTGCAAATATTTACGCACATATTTAAGATCCGTTTTGGAATGTGGCCAGGATTTTTTCAATAATTAATGTTAAGTACTTTTATTTACATACGAGATAAAGCGACTATTTAATGTTATGATTGTGTTAACTTAAAGGAAATTGGGGAAATTTATAAAAGAATTTTCTCTCAAAATTGGGTAATTATTAGAAGTTATGACTTATTGTTTGCCAATTGTAAATCCTCTTTATGATTAAACATAATCAAAAAATCGCAAAATGCAAATCAGTGGTGCCCAAAATCACACAATCAAGCTTTGCACTTGTAAGCGTAGCAGCGAAACACGAAGTAATCGGCAATCATTTCAGCATGAGCAACAAACAAACGAACAAATGCCTTATGAGAGCAAGCCGCCGAGCGTGTTATTTATCGAACACACGTATTCTCTCTCTCTATGCGTGTGTCGGCTGCGACGCCGGCCGAATTTTGAGTTCCTATCCCATCATGATGCAACTAAGAAGGTGAGGCGCTCAGCGAAACTTTTAGAACTTAGCGCTTTTGCTTAGAGCGCGAGAAAAAGCGGGAGAGTGCGCGCGAGAGCAAAGGACTTAAATATACACAAAATTAAGTAAAGCAATAAAGGAACAACAAAAACTACATAGAGATCAGTGCAAATAAAAAAAGCCCATTTCTCTTTAAAGTTCCCGTCGGCAAAACAAAAAAATGCGTGCGCTCACCCAACCTATCGGTTCAAGTGTCAGACGCAAGCTGACAGTGCTCTCAGAGAGCGCCTCACCTTCTTTGTTACATCATGTATCCCATGGGATAGGCTTTGGGCATTTTGGGCACCACTGATATAGATTGATTCGTTTCTGTATCTTCGATGCGTGCAGAGCTGAGTGAAAACTCATCTATAAAATGAACTGAACCAATTTTCTTTGCTGTTTTTGGTTCGGTTCCGTATAAAAAAATCTCACCGGTTCGACTTGCGAACAGGCCTACAAATGCACGATATGTGGCGTTGTAGCTAATGATCGCCAGCAAGCGGAGCCAGTGTTTGGACCTGATTAAGCGGGATCCCAATGAATTTTGCCCACGATGTCTCAGATAAACCAGCTTCAACCGAAATATAGTCTTAATTGTATTGGTGTACGAAAATAAAGCGACGCAAGCCAGCTCTAAGCCACTTCATCGATCGCTAGCCAGATATTGAAAAGCTGTTTGCTCTCTTGGCACAAGCCTCGGCATGTGTTCGGCTCGTGTCGGCGCTCTAGCGTAGGGGATTGTTCGTATAGCTTGCGCTTACTGTGGTGCGAAGTACCCAAACAAGTTGACTACAATTCACAATTTATACTTAAGCGATAAATTTACTTTCTTACACAAAATTGCTACTCTACTCACCATTATGTCCCATATTGGTAATGATAACCCAAAAATCGATGGTCTTTTCGGGACCCAGTTCCTCATAGTCCCACTTCTTTTTGACACGCACAGCTCCATTTGTTTCCACCGTCACCCATGGGTTATCGTCACGTATCTTAAAGGTTTCCTTATCGGTTTCCTTTTCCAGTTGAAACACCGATTTGCCCTCGGTATCGCCATCGGCTTCGGTGAACTCAATACGCTTGGTGGGGCGTACCGCACGTGTTACTCTCCGCTTCTCTCGATGATGGGAATGTGCATTGACCTCGTCATGTTCCAAATGTTGCATTATAAATGAAACCGGTTCGGGTGCCAGAAACTCTAATAAAACTTTAGCCGGCTGAGCGCTCAACAGGCTGGGATATCTCAAATCATGCGCAATAATCTCCAAAAGCATCTCATTTCCAGTGGGTTCTCCAGCCAGCATGATTTCACCCGTCTGTGGGACTATAATGACCACATTGTTGGGATTCTTGAGGCGGTAGGCGATTTTATCGCCATCCAAATCGGTGGCCTCCACTTTACCCATTATGGCAAATCGCTGATAGGTGACGCTGTTGTTCGAGTCCATATTTGAGGATTTCTGTCCAGCCAAGGCAAATTTGTAGTCCAACGAAGTGAAAATGGGCCTATTATCATTTTCGTCTAGAATAGAGATTTGTATTTTGGACACGGTCTTGTCTAGTCCGTCTATATCCGAGGCTTCCACGGACAAATCATAATGGGCACGCTCTTCGCGATCCAAAGGACGATTGGTCACCAGCCAGACCCCGGACTCATCGTTGCCCTCAATGACCAAAGATTTGGCATTCGACTGAACATTTTGATTGGCTTTACGTTCTTGCAGAGCAAAGGCGTCCTCGATATTACCGTCTATGATGGTATAGCGCACCTTTTTGGGTTTAGCCAACTCTTCGTCTAGTATGGAGCCACTAAAGGCCTGCATTAGGGGTACTCCACGCACCCGCGTGCCCGCCGGTTGATTCTCCTTAACCTCGCCACTGGCATCGAGCAGGGAGCCCGAGAATCTCAGCATATCATTGCGATGCATCACAAATAATTGCAGATTATGGGTATTCGTGGCATTGGGGGTTTCTTCGACCACCACCAGCTGCACGGGACGATTGACGAGAGGAGAAATATCCGCTGTGGTCATGACCACACCGTCCTCCAGCACCGTAAAATACTTGGAATAGTCCGAGTCCTTCATATGATAGTTAGCATTCAAATGCTGATGGCTGCTGCTGCCATTGATTCTAAGGGGATGGGTCTTGAATTTCTTGATACTAAAACCGGGATAGGTATCATGGGGTAAAACCAAAGACATTTCACTCTGATGTGAGGAGGGAGATTTCTCCAGTTCGCCGGGACTGCCCGCCAGCATGCGGGCGGCATTCTCTGCGGATAAACCCTGGAAGCTGCTGGTGTCCTGGGCCAGGCACAGTCCGGTAAGTAGGCATACTAGAAGCAGGCAGGATTGAATGTTCCATTGTTGAGTCCCTCCTCCTCCTCCTCCTCCTGTTGGAGGATTTAACAATGAGCAACGTCGTGCCGCCATATTGTGGGGGCACGCGTTGATTTTTGTTGAAATTGTTTTGAATGGGTTTTTTCCTCTTTTATTTTGGTTTGTTTTTTGTTAATTGTGGGTTTTACTTTCAACACCTGGATAATGCATGAGTGTAAAATTCTTTTAAATTCAGATTTTTATGCAGCTTTGTTTAAAAACATTTTTGTTGTTGTGTGTGTGTGCCAGGAGCTGCAAAAAAATAGAAAGGAAGAGAAATTGATTTGTGGTTAGTTTTGTTTAATTTTTAAAGTAAATAAGTTTGCTTGTTTAATGGTAGTTTGTATATTAAAGCAGGGGAAAGTGAATTATTAACTCGCAACCTTTTGTACTGAATACGAATGTATTGCACAAGTCTAACATGCTCCACAAAAAAAAAAGATCACGATATTTAGTATCATACGGGTATTTTCAGTATCAAATCGGCCTTCATCTGAAAAAAATATCAAGGTGATATTAAAGCGTCCATATGTTTAGGTAGAAATAGTTTCACATTGATATGAAAAATTGATATTATTTCGATATTATTAAAGATAGGGCTGATATTTGATCTGTTTTTTTCTGTGTACTATATATATTTCTTAAAGAGTGTTCAATGAAGTTGAATTGTGCTCATTTTAAGCACTTTTAAGAGATTTCAGCTCAACATTTTGGAGAACGTTTCAGAACAGACTTTTCTTTGTGTGAAGTTTTTTATGTTTCATGTATTACTGAGCGTTAGACAGAGACAGATATATTTTTCTATCCTCTCCATTTGCACTGTGGTTATGACTTCTTAAGGCACATTTCTTGTCGAACTTTAAACAGATTTTTAAATAATGCTCTATTTTTTCCCTATTTTCAGAGAAGCTTTTGGACGGACGTTCGGCTTAGTGAAGTTAGAATGGACAGCTTTTGCATTTGAAATAAAAAGGAAAGGGCACCTTCTTGTCGGCTCTATATCATCGCTCGTGCTTATTTGAGAAGATAAGGTAAAGTATGCCAAACAGTGCTGCAAGTCCAATAATTTCTTTCGGAGCTTCAATTTGCGGGTTCAAACACAAATTTGCTTTGTTTTGACGTTTTTGGAGGAAGGTTTTGGTTTGAACCTTGGTTCCAAGTTTAACCAAGTTCAATTTATGTGATTAATATTCAGTATTTCTGTACGTTCTGCTCAAACAAGAGGAGAAGATTTACATATCTGTTGGATGATTTTCATATAAATTGGATGAAAATCTAAGATTAATTTAACATTCAATGGAAATTATTGATCTAATATTTACGATATCTTAACTATCAAATCCAAATGGATACCGAAAACATCCAATCAATAATCAATTTGTGGGACTTTTTTTGATTGTACTGAAAAGCAAGGGTGCAAAACAGAGAACCTTCTAATTGTTAACCTCCCGAACCTACAGCCTCGTCGAAGAAATCAGAAACGATTGGCTAGCATTCAAAGCAGCGTCCGAGACCGTCAAAAGGTTCAGATATTAATATCGGGCCAAAGTAGAAGAAATGGTTCTGTATTGGTTCCCCACTAGATTAATGCATTTACACTGAATCTATTTTAATAGTTCGTATAAGCCAGTGTCCGGCACCGTTCAATTTTCTGTGTATACAAGTAGCGACGTCCATCCTCTGTAGCAGCGGCGTCGATACACAGACACTATACGAGCGGAGTCGGAGACTCCCGAACAGTCACAGCAATAGACTGTGTCCCAGCAGTCACAGCAATAGACTGTGCCAACTTGCAGAAGATATTCAAAGTCTGCTAATGATAGAACCGGGAGGTTCTTGAAACAGCTGTACAGACCATCCTCTTTTGTGTCGATAGTGTGTCTTGTTTTAAAAGTCTAAATAAATAGACTTAACGGTTGCGCAGTCGACACCGCTTCTGTCAGAAATTAGTCAGCTGTTTGTTGTCACTTACGCTCTCTATATGCACTTGGGAATACGCCCGTCCCGCTCTAACTATGATTTCCTTTACGGACAATAAGAATCTCTATGCGGACTATCGATTATCACCAATCAAGATTCAGAGGCAGTGTACATTTTATCTCTAATACTCATTGCTCCATGATTTATTGACCTGGAGCCTGCTAAAATGTTCGACGATTTATGAATAAAATGTTAAAGGGCCGATTTCTCATCTTCTTCATAGAGCCATATGTCACATAAACAAACTCAGATCTGACACATAGCAGCTATCTGGAAGAAGAGAAATTAGCACAAAGTTTGTTTCAAATTATTCCTGAACCCCGGCTCGAACCCGAACATGGGTTCAGCGACCTTCTGAACCCGCTCCGTGAACCCGAACCCAAAAAGATTTGCGGGTTCGAACCCCGGAGTGAATCCTTCCCGATTTTTAGTTTACCTGTCTAAATCATTAAAAAATGAGAAAATTTTACTATATTTCTGTTAAGTGTATTTCGCCAACGCATAAACTTAACTGGCTACTACAATAAAAGTTAAAATTAACAGTTATAATTAAACTATTAGAAAAAATCCCTAAGTAATTGCTTGACAGTAACATTGTTACCAACTGGAAGCCGATTGTATGTAAAAAGAGCTATTAATATTGGATCATTAAGGGCATAATTGGCCCTGTGAGTCCCCACTCTAAATGGAACCATGGCACGCAAAGATCTAGGTAGAACATTGAAGGGAATTAGGTAAAGTAGATTAGGACAATTAATATTGCCGACTATAATGTTGTTCTCCTATCCTCAAGGGTAGAAATATGCATGAAACTCAAATAAGTTGGTAAAGACTCGAAAAATTTACGTCAGCAAGTGCAAATTTGATGAATCTTTTTTGCAGACCCTCCAGCCCATTCACATGAACTGCAGCGGAAGGACTCCCGATAAGCAAACCATATTTAACTCTGGAACGCACTAAGGCAGAGAACAGACTCAACTGTGTATAAGAATCATGGAACTGATGAGAATTTCGCTTTACAAAGCCGAGCATTGAATAAGCTTTGGGGAGGATATAATTTAAATGCTCAGAAAACTGAAATTTGGTCAAACAACACACCTAAATCTAAGGCTTTGTACTGTCGCCGTAAAGCGTGATGAGCAATGGTAAAAGAGGTAAGAATCGGCAGCTCACGTTTGCCAAATGTTACCGAGAAGCATTTGGAAAAGTTAAGAGGCAGCAAAACCCGCGCGCACCAGTCGGCAACAGAATTCAGATCATATTGAAGGGCTTCAACATCTCTAAGATTTTGTATACATCTAAAAATTTTCAAGTCATCAGCGTACATTAGATAATGTGAATTAAGTAGAAAACCGATGTCATTAATAAATATTGTAAATAGCAGCGGACCCAGTACACTACCTTGAGGGAGTCCAGATGTTGCTACGTAGGGGCTAAAACGTTTGCCATTAATGAGCACTTGATACGATCGACCATCAAGATAAGATTTAATCCAATTAAGGACGGAAGAATGAAAGCCAAGCTTGGAAAGCTTAGATAAAAGGGCATTATGACAAACTTTATCAAAAGCTTTGTGAATAGGGATAACTGAAGCTACCTTCCATTTACTTATAAATTGCCCAAGTGCAAGCGATTTAGAAAAAATCATAGTGAGAGGCTCACAAAGCTCACCAATGCAATTCTTGAGTAGGAACGAAGAAATTTCATCCAAAACGTCATCGTCCGATATGGGAATGATGACGACATTAAGAATCGAAGGAATGGAATCAAGAGTGAATTGGTCAACCCAAAGACTCTTTGGCTCAAAATGGGCACTAAAAAAAGACAGAAAACAGGTTCACTATCCCGTCGTACGAATTTGACGATAGTGAGCCAAGGCTCATATTAGATGGATCTAAGGATGTTAATCTTTTCGAGTTGATAAAACTTCAGTTTTTAATCGACTTTCGACTTCAGAAGTATACAGTATGCATAAAAATTTATTTAAAAACACGAATTCACGTTTATGCAGCCGATATTTCTCCCCATCAGCAGGATCGCGGTTATTAGTAAAGCGCTTGTAAAATTTATTTCGTAGACTTATAAATTTTTGCAAACCTTTGGTGTACTCGATTTTATGACAAGCTAAACTCATCATATTATTAAATTGGATTTTTGGATCGCTTGGCCTACACCTTCTATTTACCCGTCGACAATTGCCAACTATTAAAGCTTCACGATAATCTTAACTCATTATATCCAAATGACTGTCATTTATTCCAATCTTCTCAATTTTGTCAACTTGTATGAACATTTTGCAAATTTCGCGGTCTTTGGACCATTTAAATAAAAGTAATTAATAGTTTAAAGCAGAGATCATTAAAATCGGTACATTTTTTTGACGATTTCAGCCCACTTCACATATTGTATGTTTGCAGAAGTTATGTTACCCATCTTTGCACATTTGTGGAATCTATGTAAATAGGCACTCAATGCTGAAGGTAAATAAAAAACTAGAAGGGCGAGCTAAATTCGTCTGTGCTTCTATGAGCATGATTGATCTAGTTGCTTTCTTGAGCTGATCTAAGCTGAATCATTTCAGCCCATGGCCCATGTCATAAGCTTTAATTTAATGAATCAATAATTTTGTGAGCTATGAGTAGAAGTTCAGAGATAGTTCAAATCAGAAACAAAGTCGAGGGAAACTTTAGGGTTCTAATAAATATAATTAATGAGGTTCACGTGGGTGTTGATTAACGTTTTTAATATCTTCGAAGCTGGACACTTCTTCTCAACAATCGGAATTTTTATCAAAATTTAAGCTTAGGACTCAACCAGGAATTTCACAGATTTAAATTTTATAATATTTTTTCTTCTGTTATTAGAATGATAAGTCGTGCTTAATTTTCTAAATTTTGGTGCTTGCAATCCATGAATAAGCTTATTCAAGAATTACCTACTTTATAAAATACTTCCACAAGGGCGTCATTATTGGCCGAATTTAAGCGCTAACTGTTGACATACTCTCTCCCTGTACCTCTTTTCACTCTTTCCCGCCTAGTGTGATCTCTCAAGCCATCATTATTGTCTGAAATTCCTGTTCTTGACTGCAGCCAGCACACATGCCCGAAGAGGCGTGTCACCAAATTGTGGCTCATGTTAACACATAATTTGTAGCTACCTACCGACCGCCGACCAAACGACCAGAAGAGGAGTGAAGTATCGGGTTACCTGATTCGAGGTAGCCGCCTTCCCATCTTCAGACTACCGTGTTTACCCATTGAGCTGGGTTTTTTTTTCATTCGAGCGTCTGTGTTGTTGCCGCTGATATGCAAATATTGTCTTGCAATTTTCAATCCTTTTGAGGCACAGAAAAAAAAGGCGAATAAAGTGCGTAATGACTTTATTTATGGCTGGCACTCAGACAATAGCCTCGAGCCAATATTTGCAAGCTAAAGTCATTTTCTCGTCCTTTAGGCATTTGTTGGTTTTTTCTTCTCTTTTTGCAAAGTGTTGACAGGCCATAAATAAGAATTGCATTAATGATATTTCACAGGAATTTCATATATTAAAAATGTTGAGATTATTCTGGGTCTGGTCCAATTTAAATACAGAAAAAAGAACGGCTCAATTAATCATTGTCTAGTGAATTTTTCATTGTCAGACGTAAAGTAAATGACATTTTTCCCTATTTTATATTTGATGAAGCACTTCGTGTGGCCGCTGCTACTGCTTCGCTAGGCAACCCTCCCTATTGAATCAAAATCCCTTCCTATGAGCATTTCTATTCAGTTTCAAATTTCTACCTGAATCTGAATGTGTTGCCGTGTCAGCAAAATTTATTTTCCATTGTTGTGTGAAGTGCCACGCGCTACAGAAAAAAATATGTTTACAATGGAATATCGTGTGTGTGTGTGTGTGTGTGCGCCTTGTCGCCTTTGATAGAGTGGGGGACTCTTGTTTATTTTTTAGCGCCCTTGCTAAATGCTTAAATAGTTTTAATTTGCATAATTTTTTTGGTTTGTAGGGGTTGCCCGCAGGTTCTGGGTACCAAAAGTTGTAGTAAAATATTAATAATCTGTTTTTTTTTCAGGGAATTTATATGAACAGTTGGGCCAAACGGTTTGTTGACCCTTATTAAGGTTTTTAAATGAGTTGTAAGTAAGTTATGGTAAAATTAAATAAAGGAAAAAGCTTTTATATTTAGAGCTCAGAGCGTTGTATGAAATTTTTTGAGAATCAAAGACATGAAAGTTAGCCCCTTGAAGGTTCAAGCATGACTAAAAAAAGGGGTCACCAACCGGTTTTATGGATTGTGTTCGACATTTGGTTTTACTAAGTCAAGCATCGATCTAATATTTTACAATTACTTTGAAGGTAAAATAGTTTTGAAAAATATTTACTTTCATTAAGAAGATGTGCCAAGAACCTTTTTTGAACCGAACCGTTTTCACAATAAGTGGTCAGGTTGGGGTCGAATTTATACTTTCGGTTTATCGTTCGGTTCTAAAACCCAAAAAGCTTGAAACGAATTGGTTTTAAGATTTAATAAATATGATAGAAAAGGAAAAGAAGAAAAGAAATTATAAAAAGGTGTGGGTGTCGGTAAAACTACGAGGCTTTGATGTGAAACATGATGATAAATTTAAGGACTTAATTTCAAAATCACAAGCTTTATTTATGGTATATAAATCAGCAATGAAAATCTTTCAAAGAAGTATAAATACCAACAACAAGATCACTGGCTGCTGTGTTCTTCCTTCTTTTCTGTAATTCTGTTAAGTCACTGTCAAGTCACTGTCATCTCACTGATAAGGCACTGTCAAGTCACTGTTTAGTCACTCTTAAGTCACTGTTTAGTCGCTGACAAGTCACTGTCAATACACTGTCGTCACTTTCAAGTCACTGTTAAGTCACTGTCAAGTCACTGCTTCGTCACTTTCAAGTCACAGTTAATTCACTATTTAGTCACTGTCAAGACACTGTTAATTCACTGTCTAGTCGCTGACAAGTCACAGTTAATTCACTATTTAGTCACTGTCAAGACACTGTCAAGTCACTGTTGTCAAGTCACTGTTTAAGTCACTGTTTGTCACTTTAAGTCACTGTTAAGTCACTGTTTAGTCACTGTCAAGTCACTGTTTAGTCACTGTTTAGTCACTGTTAAGTCACTGTCAAGTCACTGTAGTCACTTCAAGTCACTGTTTAGTCAGTCAAGTCACTGTTTAGTCACTGTCAGTCACTGTTTAGTCAAAGTCACTGTTAAGTCACTGTTAAGTCACTGCTTAGTCACTGTCAAGTCACTGTTTAGTCACTGTTAAGTCACTGTTTAGTCACTGTTTAGTCACTGGTAAGTCACTGTCAAGTCAGTGCTTCGTCACTTTCAAGTCACAGTTAATTCAATATTTAGTCACTGTCAAGACACTGTCATGCCACTGTTAAGTCACTGTCAAGTCACTGTGCATTCACTGTCTAGTCGCTGTCAAGTCACTGTTAAGTCACTGTTTAGTCACTGTTAAGTCACTGTCATGTCACTCCTTAGTCACTTCCAAGTCACTATTTAGTCACTATCAAGTCACTGTTTAGTCACTGTTAAGTCACTGTCAAGTCACTGTTAAGTCACTGTTTAGTCACTGTCAAGTCACTGTCAAGTCACTGTTAAGTCACTGTCAAGTCACTGCTTAGTCACTTTGAAGTCACTGTTTACTCACTGTCAAGTCACTGTTAAGTCACTGTTCAGTCACAGTTCAGTCACTGTTTAGTCACAGTCAAGTCACCCCCACTTGCCCCCCATTCCACTTTACCGCCCTTCCCACCCACCGCTTTCCCTCCACTTTCCCCCGCTTTTCACCCACTTTCCCTCCTATTTCCCTACTCTTTCCACCGTTTTTCACCCCTCTCTCCGCCTGGGACACTTTGCTAAAACAAGAACACAAAATATGCATGACTTCAGCGCAGCGCTGCAGAGTCACGTGACGCTGAAATCAAATTTTACTCCTACTAAAATCTTCCATACCGAAATTAAATATGTTTCACATCAAAAAATGGGTAAAAATCAGTAAGTGAAATGGAAATAAAATGAGAAGAAGCAACGTTTAAAAATTCAAATATTGAGGATTGGTTATTGCAAAACAGGGCTGCAGACCAATTTTACACTCCAACTTATATTTTACTGAAAACCGAACCAGAGATCAGCAAGACTGCATCAACATTCGCCGTTAAATCGTATGATGTGTAAGAGGGACTCAACATTTTGCAGTCCTGTCAAATACACACTCGTTGTCTTTTGGTACTTTAGCGACTAAGTGCCTTGGTTGATCGTCTGTCAAAGTTGTTGTTTCTGCAGAAAACAAGTTAATAATAATATTTTTCTCGAATTTCCTGCCTTCTATTTTTAACAATTTAAATCTTCAATCGATTCACCTTTTTAATATGATCAACTTATTGAAGTGGCCACATTCATACATATTTTCCCATTTTCCTTTAGTTTATTTGTTCACTTTCCCCATCCATTTCAATCGGTTTTTAATTAAGCACATTCCTGACAAACAAAGGCTTAACATTCATACGATTTATTGACCATGTCTGGCGCCAAAAACAGAATCGTAAAAAATAAAATTATTTGATCTTTGCTTTTTTAAAATGGGCTTCAAATGAGAGCCCCATAAACAGCATCAAAGAAGACGGAATATTGTTGACGTTAGTCACACCCGATTGTGCGGGTGCTGGTAAATATAATATGAGTTTTAATTACATGCCAGTGGAAATCAATAAACCAAAAAGAAAAGAAAAGTCCGCGGGGACAAAATAAAGCTGAAATATTTACCAATCTTTTGGTCGAATCTTTTAAATATTTAGGGTCGCATAGCTGCAATGTTTCGCTACTGAAACTAGTTGAAATGCTGCCTTAATTTAAAATTCCAATAAACAAAGAGTAGGCCAACGCCTTGGGCTTGTCTCAAATAATAGACAAAAATTTATAGATAACCGAAAAAAAAAAACAAAATCGAGAAAAAGCGCAGCTTGCTTGAATTCTTCAAAAGCACAGCTGGTGGTCCAAGGCGTTGATTTTTAATCGTTTTTAAATGACTTTTAATGTGGCAGAAATGAAATGAAAATTATAATGCCCAAAGGCGGAATTTCATTTAATTACAAAATTGGGCTTGCTTTAATTTGTATTATTTGGAAAGAGAAGCAAAACTGTTTTTGAAGAAAATTTGGAACTTTTTTTTTCTGAGTAATGAGAGTTTGTAAAATAATTATAAATAGCCATTTGGCGAATAATATACCGAAAACTACTACCAGTCAAACGCTATTTCAAAATATAAATAAAAGGCACAGACCAGGCTACTTTTTCTCGTCTTTAGCGGGCTGTTTTCGATCTCTAAAAGCAACTTAAAAATATTCTTAAAAATATTCAAAACTGTCAAGAGAATAAAATAAGACTTAAGGGTACTGTATACCTACAGTCATTTTTTAAAAGCTTTAAAAGTGATATTAACTCATTTCAATAATATTAACAGCTTTTCAAATGTTTCGTACTTAATTTTGTGTAAATGCAACAATAAAACATACTTTAAATTGGAAATACAAAACAATTTAAATTCTATTCTGACTCAGGTCTCTTATGACTCATTCATCATTTCACTGACCGAATAAATACATTTTAACCAACACGAAATTCCTACTCTACATAATATTATTCATTTATGCAGTAAAAATGTAGTGCTATGCATACCATCAGAAACTTGTATCGCATTTTATCTACACTTTTAATTAAGTGCCACTAAGAAAAAACAACTTGGCAACAAAAAAACGTTGTTTTGATTAATCACAAAGCTCAGCATTTCGAATGAATTTTTACACGCATCGGCAGCAGCACAAAATACCGCCAATCAAATTAGTGAAAACAAAGAAATAATTTAGTTTTTCTTTTAGCTGCGATGATTTATAAGCGCAGATCTCGGCAGCTTGTTATACAGCCGTCCAAGGGTTTATTAGTGGTACGAAAAATAGCAGCAAGTTATGTAAATCGAAACATTTTGATAATTTGTTTGGTAGTCACTGAGTGAGCCCTACTGATTAGCAGATCGCATAGATGTATACGAGATGGGAGTTCATTTTTAAAGGTGCCTTGTACCGTTTTATGAGCTGACCAGAAAGCGGAGGAATGAGGAATGACATTTTCATAGCTAATTGCAATTAAGATGCCCAAAAACAGATAGGCAAAAGAGGTGAGAAATATACACATAGATGTGTGTGGCGAGTTGACGAAGATGGATCGAATTGAGTTGGAGATTTGTGCTGTGTTTTGAGTGGGAGTTAAGAGCTTGGAACAGGGGAAGTTACCAAAAATATGGAAAAACAAAGAACTGGAACAATTTTTTTTTAATTTTCCGATAGAATATTTTAAAAATATAATATGATTTAGGTCCCAAGTTTAAGTCTTGTCACCCTTTTTTTCATGAAAATCAGGATCTCCCGGCACCTCTATTGGACGGTCTCAGAATGCTCTAAAATCAGAAAAATTGAAGAAAATTTTTATTATCAACCTATAATCGTATTGTGTTATGGGCTAATCGTGACCTTTTCAATCAGCAAATACGATTTCAAGCTAAATTTTCATCTGATGCTGTTTGACGGCATTTAATTGGTGCAGTTACCTTGAAAAATAGGAAAACACATTTGACCCAAAATAAAATGTGATATTGAAACATTCCCACTTAGATAGTTTTTCTAACAGTCAACAGCTAATGTAATACAAAAAATGCACTCGCTTTGCTAATTAAACTTTCAGCCATGAAAGCAGAATTTAACTCGCACCCCAAACACACAGAATGCAGCAAAGAGAAAATTGTCAACTTTTGCCATTTTTTACACACAAAATGTGGCCCACAAAAGCAAAAGAAACTTTTTAATGATATTAGCAAAAATTGTATTTAACATTCAAGTTATTCAAGTCAAGGACTCGGCACAGGATGTGGGATTTTCTGGCTAACTACGAGTATTTGACATGCTCTACTTAAGCCACGAGGCGGAGGTTTTTTTTTGTAGTTTTTTCCACCCCATGGCAAAAGCGTAAATGTGTGCCACACATGGCCGCCCTTGAAAATTTCATTGTGAAAATTATTTTAATTACCCTCAGGGGTAGGAGTAGGCATGGGTACAAGGCATGTCGACCAGGCACGCACCCTCTAATTTTAGGTAGAAAAGGTTTTTACCCAACAGCTGCGCAGGCGCCGCTGGCGTTGACTTTAACGGATACAGATACTTTTCCCCCGAGTTTTTATGACCTGGCCAATGTGTTGACAATAGTTTTATTTGCTTTTTACGCGTTACGAGCAGAAAGATGAGGATTTCGGGTCCAACAATTGTGTAATTGGAGGAAAAGGTGAGAGACGGGGAAAATTTGTCATTAATGATCTTTTAACTAGCCCGAGTTCATTATTGGAAACTGGGAGTGGCTGAGTTATGGTACAAGTACATTGACAAATGGATTTCAGTTAATGTATTGGAGAGGCGATGCTAAACGAAAAACCCGAGCGAAAGCATTTGGGAGCTCCATTCTTTTTTTTTGGGCTCTTGAACTTTAATAATATTTCTAAATAAATCCATAAGAACAAAGCTCTTTCCTCAGGGTTCAAGGACTCACTTTAATCCGAATCAAATAAAAGTACTTATAAGAACTTTTAACTTTTTTCACCAAATAGCTACCAGCGAACAGAAACGTCATTCAACCAACTGGACGAATTAAAACTGGAATATGAAATATCATAAAAAAATGGAACAAAGTCCGATGATGAAATATCAAAAAAGATGGAACCAAGTCAGGGGACAACCTAGAAGGTGGATGTGTTCCCCTACACTCCGAATGATATTGTGAATTAACTGTCGTAATATACTTACACTGAGAAAATAAAGTTAATCTTAAAACTAAATTATAACTCATTTTTTCTCAAGAAGCTTTCAATCTGAGAAAAGATTGAAATACCTTGAAATTAGATTAAAAATCTCAGAAATAATAATTATTATCTCCCAACTTATTAACTCCCCTACAGCTCTCTATAGTTTTTGATAAAGCTTTCTAACGGTACATTGCATAGCGTGATCGAAAGCTTACACGGGAGAAATATTCATCTTGCTAGCTCCAAATCAGGGTCAAGCTCAAAGCCTGAAGTAGGGTTGTCAAAATATCGACGACTTGCTGATGAGACAAAAAAGAAGGCTAGTATTACTGCTCTCCAATATCCAAGAGACAAACTTAGAACCTCGTCAGTAGCATCAAAACGCGAACTTCGCCCTTCCTAGTAAAATTTTGATGAGCGAACCTCTCCCTAGACAACCCTGCATCAACGGAACTTGGGATCTAGATCGCTCGTGATCTGGAGAATAGGTTCACGCCCTTTGATTTTGCTACAAGCCATGAAGAGCGATCACCATATCTCGATTTGGTCTCGCTTTTGGTAGTCCCTGTAATATTCGTCCGAGTAATGAGAAAGAGGCCATTGAATAGAAAGCGACTAAAGAATTGTAAACCCCTGAATGGAAATGTAGACAAAGCACTATCGAATGAGACGGTCTTTGATGGGAAGATTTTAGTAGGAGTAAAATTTGATTTACTGAACAGTGACTAAACAGTGACTTAACAGTGACTAAACAGGACTAAACAGTGACTAAACAGTGACTAAACAGTGACTAAACAGTGACTAAACAGTGACTAAACAGTGACTAAGCAGTGACTAAACAATGACTTAGCCCTGTCTAAACAGTGACTTAGCAGTGACTAGACAGGACTAAACAGTGACTAATCAGTGACTTAACAGGGACGAAACATTACTAAACAGAGACCCGACAGTTACTAAAAAGTGACTAAGCAGTGACTAAACAAGACTGAACAGTGACTTGACACTGACTAAACAGTGACTAAGCAGTGGCTAAACAGTGACTAATCAGTGACTTAGCAGTGACTAAACAGTGACTTAACAGTGACTAAACAGTGACTTAGCAGTGACTAAACAGGACTAAACAGTGGCTTGACACTGACTAAACAGTGACTAAACAATGACTTCTCCGTGACTAAACAGTAACTAAACGTTGACTTAACAGTGACTTAGCAGTGACTAATCAGTGACTTAACAGTAACTAAGCAGTGACTAAACAGTGTCTTGACAGTGACTTAACAGTGACTAGACAGTGGCTAAACAGTGACTTGATAGTGACTTGGCTGTGATTAAACAGTGACTAATCAGTGACTTAAAAGTGACTTGACACAGACTCATCAGTAATTTGTCAGTGACTAAACAGTGACTAAACAGCGACTAAACAGTGACTAAACAGTGACTTGACAGTGATTTATTAGTGACTTGACCATGACTTAACAGTGGGGAATAGTGTGGGAAAAGAGGGTCTTGAATTATTTATATATTTTGCTACTTCGAGATTAAGATTATTACTTCTCCCTGTTTTTCCTTTGCGACTGTTGTTTTCATTTGTCTTTGGAATTACTGAAATAAAGAGAGAACACACCAACAAGTAATCTTGTTATTGGTATTTCAACTCCCTGTAGGCTTTCTTCTTTTGAAAGATTGCCATTGCTGAGAGAGAGCTTGTTTTTACTAAATAAAGCCCTTATACTTCGCATCATGTTTCACATTAAAACCTCGTGAGTGTAAACCACACTCACACCTTTTTTGCTGTTTAACGCTGTTCTCGAAGTTGTTCATTTTCTATGCCCTTAAAAAAGAGAGCAAGAATCCCCACAATGTCAACTTTTACCGCTCTATTAGCCTCCAGCTGACCTTCTCTACGATTTTTGAGCGACTTCTTTTTGGAAATCATTTGACTATTCACTCTTCAGAGTCTGAACATCCGGATCAATAGTTTGGGTGAAGCAGGTTCTTAAGGTAGTTAATCATATACTGCCTTTGAGAACACATACATACGGGGGTGCCACAGAAATCTCTAGAGATTTTGCCGACGGTTGGTTTGTAAATCTCTCGAAAAATTCGTTGGTGCCACAGAACTTCTAGAGATTTCATTTTCTAATTAGAAAATCTAGTTGGAACACCAGATGTTCCTATTGATGTTCCATCTCTAAAAACAGGGCTGAATCTCTCGCCAAAAAATTTCCCTTTTTTTTGGATGTGGGTTAATTTAATGATTAACTAAAATTTTTTGATTGTGTTATATGTTTTATGATGCATTTTTTAAAAAATAATTTAATTATAAGTCGCATTCTCCACCAATATAATGCAAAATTTTAAAAAATTTGTTGGCGCCAAACATGAGGTATTAGTTTCCATCCCTTAATCCGCTAGCCCTATCATGTAGAGGGCGCCACTTCGACAAAAGGCGCTAGTGAGAAAAGAGCTTTGCAAAATCTCCTAACAAAACATTAGAGGTTTGAAACCAACCAAAAGAATTGGAATTCGGTTGGAATTTGGTTGGAAGAGGTTTCTGTGGCACCCTCCCGATAGAAGCGCTTTCAAATCAATAATGGCGGGGTTGGTTGCCCACCGTAATCGACTGGCCGCTCTTCTGGTTAGACGCCATTGGATAAAGAATTTTCCAGAGATGGCGTCAATAGTATTAAATCGAATAGGACAATATTGTAAAGAACCTTATTTTGAGGCCTCATCATAAGGCTTTCTTTTTCAGTATGTGTCGCTTAGCTAAAATGTGAACAAATGTGTGTGTGCTCCGAATATGTCAAAACTCAAATTGCGGGAATGTTTACTTTTCGGCTTCCTTTTGAAGAAAAATGCACCTGCATAAATCGGCAGAAAGAAGCTTACGGGGAACATGCGCTAAGAGCAAAGAATCATACCAACCAATTGCGCGTGGTGTACTACATATTAGCCGCAACATGCTTTGAAGTAAAAACGGCCCAAAGGTAATTTTGAAACATGTTGCGCAGCTGGTTAAGACATACCATGAAACACCGAAATGGGAAGTCCTACTCCTTCCGCCGTAAAGCACAGACATTGCACCTTTCGATTACTGTTTGTATTTGCCGATGACGCATGCCCATTAGGATCGATCTTTGGAAGAACAATAAAATTGAAACGAATCGTAGATCCCATCAAAAGTCGGACTTATGTCGAAGTTTTGTCAAAAATTATTGTCTCTTTCATTTTAAGGGAAGACTCAGAATTCTGGGCAAGCAGTGCTGATGCTGCTGTGAAATGCGCAATCTTCATATATTTAATAGAATTGGACGCGGGACGAAAATATCGGCAGACACGAAATTCACTGTCTGGTCGTGCGGGAGAGGTTTGTCATGTAGCATCCACTTGAAAGGAATGTATTAATATAGAATTCCGGAATTTTCGACCGCCTAGAAAATTTGCTTACGTCCTTTAGGACGGGACCGGTGTCGCACCATGCCAAGAAGCAACACTAAACATACCTGGCCTCACTAAGGACCGTAAGGTCTAGCTGCCGGAAATACCTACCAATCTACCTAATCTGGAAAGTGCGCATTTTAAATTTTGAAAACTTTGACCAAAGGAATATGCGTCCAAATTTAATCTTGCAATGGATATGAACAATAAATCAAATTATGTTTTAATTAACGTAAAACTTAATAATAGAGCAGAAATATAGTTTTTTGTAGAATTTGATGCTTGCTGGCTCGAGGTCAAGAGAAAAAATTTTTCTGAGTTTTTCCTTTGACCTCGACAGCATCAAATTCTACAATTAGAAGGTCGCTAACCAACAACTCTATAGTTTTTTATGTTTTGTCATTTATTCACTTTACTTGCCAACTCCTAGTTACCATCCCTGATTCAAAATATTCAAAACTCTTTGGCACTTGTCCCAGACTTATTCAACTACACAGACCCCAAAAAAAATCTAAAAATGTAACTTCTTTGACCTTTTTGGACTTTATTGCCTAGCTAACTCAACCGCATCTAAACTAATTTCTAAACATTTTTTAAATCAAATCCAAGACCCTCCCATCGGCAACTTAAACAAAAATCAAATTCCTTACTATATAAATAAATATTTTCTCTGTTTATTTAACCCTGCGTCATTATAATGCCATTAACTGGCGCCCCTCTAGCCTTTTGCTGATCAAAAGTGCTTTGGTGGTGCTCCTGCTGCTGCCATATAATATCTAAAGCTTTTAAGCAATTAAATGTGGAACCTGCAGACAACCCTCACTTCTGCTCTTCTACTAAGTGGCTCGCCCTTTTGTCTTGTGCCGGCTTTGCAACTTGTTTCCAGGAAAACTCTTTGTAGAAATTAACTTTTTTTTTGTTGTTGCTTCTCTCTCTTACTCTGAGTCTGCTTTTCATCGAACGCCTGGAAGGTGTTGAATAGAGGTAACACCTTAATTAAATTTGCAACCAACTGAAAATGTAAGGAGAATATTTTGCGTGCGTCGATGTGTGGCATTAATGACTGGGAGAGAAGCAATTGTTGATTACTTTTTCTTTCAAAAGAGCGATTAAGTAATTTTTATGTTGGATTAATGTTGCGTTTTACATGCAATGTGGCAGAGAGACCAGAGAATGAGTTGAGGAAGAAGATCTTAAATCAAATTAAGGAATGGCATCAAATAAGAGAATATGGAATATTGATTTCTGGGTAGATCGAAAATTATTTCAGCATATACGAGGGCTAACCCATTGTTTATCAAGGAAACTATCGCTGTAGAACTAACATTTATCTTAACCTTTTTCGTTTATTTTTATACCTTTAATCGCCGTTCATTGTTATTTCAGCCGAGCGCAAAATACATTTCAATTAATCCTCAACGTCGCTGCCCATTTCCCAGATCCATTTACGAATTTTCTATTTAATTAGTCGACCAGGCAATCGGGGGGTATTAAGCGTTTCAGTTGCCAATTAAAATGTAGCACACACACACACACACTATGGCACAGTCGATGCGATAAAATAAACACCATTTGCCATTTACAAGAGTGCAAACAAAAAATGCAACAAATGCAAATAGCAGTAGGAGGAAAAACTGCAAATATTTAACCTTGATGCTACATGGAGAAAAATGTGCAACCCCTACAACAAAGCGGAGGGTTGAATGGCCTTTTACTTGTGACGGTCAGTGTACTGAGACACCCTCTCTCTGATGCATTGATTCTCAAACATCTCCTCCCTCCCTGACACAACCATCGATTGCAATGCCATAGAATGTTATGTTCCACTTTTTGTAGTTTCTTTTTGTTTAAATTCAATTTTAGTACATTGCACTTTTTGCCGGAAGTGCAGCGGAAGGTGGGTAACAGGGGTAGGGGTGGGTTACACTGCCAGACAGTTGCCGACAGTCATAGTCAGTCATTTTGTGCTGTTGTTGTTGTTGTTTGGGCATTTTGCCAACAGCTCGGGTAATTGTTGCTGAGGTCTTTTTTTTTATTATTTTGAGGTAGTCCCATACGTTTTTGGCACATTTCATGCTACATTTGGAGCCATTTACATTGTTTTTCACAAAGTTGGAGAAATATAGAAAGCTTTCTTTGTAAGCCCCATACATAAATATTCATTCTTGAATTCCCTTATGATGATTTCAGTTCAGAATTAGCTCACACAAATGGCGAATTTCCTTATCTAAATTTTTTGACAGTTTTTAGAATAAGATTTGATTACTGATTCAAGCCAAGATATTTGGTGTAAACATTTAGGATTTCAATTATTATAATTATTTTTTGTGTTCTGTTCCCCCACCTTCTTTTCTCTGCTGCACCCCCACCTTTCTCCATCGTTTTTCCGCTTGCCATTGTTCTCTTCATGTATTTAATGCTCAGTCACGTTGTGGCTGTCGCGTCTTCTTCAATGTTTTTTATTTTGTTATTGCGGTTGCTCTGAATGAGTTTTACATTTTTATGGGGCCCTTTATTTTTTGCCATGTGCCCAGTTTTCTTCCTGTTAAGTTCGCTTCCCCTTCTCATACAGATTTGTCACTAGTATTTGTCGTCACCCAGACCCCTGTACCTTCCCTTGGCTTTTGTGTGTGTGTGTGTGTGCCGTAAAAAGGATGCGATGCGCGAGCGCACATAAATGTCATGTGTGTGCGGCGGCGGCGGTTACGTTGTCAAGAAGGAAGCTGTGCCGGCAAAGAGGGCAATCACCCGATTCAGCCAGCCTGCCTCTGCCTGTTTGGTTTCTGATTTTTCCTTAGGGTTGCAATTTCCATTGATTTTCCATTGTATTTTTTTTTTCAATTTTTATTTTTGCAGCACTGCGGCAAGTTGGCGCAGTTTCTTTCAACTTTGCATTAACTTCGGCGACCCGCATCAAACTTCACAGCTTCAATTTGTTACAAGTGACAAATGCAAAAAAAAAAAATACAAAGAAAATTAAATGAAATAAGCTGATGCACATTTCCCACATTTGACACAGTATGCAGATTAGCTGCTAATGCCGCCTGCTGGTTGCCACTTCTCCCTCTTTGGGCAATTGAATAAAGCTGCTGCTCCCACTTAAGTTTGATTGATTGTCAAGTGGATGGAAGCAAAATGTTCAGCCAAGACAAATAGAAATTTATTTCTGGGTTTGAATCATTTTGCAAAAGATTTTGGAAAATTTTATATTCTTTTGTCCAAATTTTTTTCGATAAAAATCAGAAATAAAAAAAATTTAATTAGTGAGTTTAGCTGGCTCGAGGTCCAAAAAAAGTTGTGTTTGTTCACATCTGAAAACAACTTATGTATTTTTGTACACCAAAAATGAATCTTCAGTAGAATTATTGCTGGAGAACACATCGCTTCACCTGCCTTTTCATACAATCAATGTTTTAATCGGTTGGGAACCTCCAAAATCAATGAAAGAAAAAATAGGACAAGCTTCCATGTCTTCAACTTTCTGGTGTAAATAAGCTTAAGCTTAAGCTCAAAGTTCTAAGTCCAAAAGCTACAGCTTTTTGAGAGAGCTTAGGTAAATTTAGGTAAAAACAAGTAAGAGCGCTGTAGTCGAGTGCCCCTATCCAAAAATATCCTGAACTCTTGTTCTTGTATATTCACAATTAATTCACCAAGAGTGGAAACAATTGCATCTCAGGAAGACATCGATGTGTAATGGAGTAAGCTCAGACTTGTTCATCCTAGTTGGTTTCTCTTATATAAAGTTATCAATTTTGAGTTGCCTCCTACAGATACGAGATGGCTGATGATGAGAAACTTTGGCCCAGCTTTGTGGACGACGGCGAACGGATAAGCTGCACAACTTTTCAATCGTCAGATCTTCTTTGTCGGCGCAAGTCATGGTCGAGATCTCCTACTTATTCTCACTGGTAATCGACGATATAATGTGCAGAGATTTCGCACATTTTGCGCTAGTATCACCATGCGTAGCTTAAAATGGTACAAATAAATTAAATTTATTTAAATAAGCGAAAAAAAATCATATCAACATTAATACCTTCTGCTTTTTTCTCAACAATTTCCTCAGCAATTTTAATTAATTTCTAAGTTTATTTCAGAATGAGTTTTTAATTTGAAATTTGTGCAGCTAAATGATTTTGTATTATACACAGAACAAATTTTTGTTGGTTTAATTTACCCATTTTTATAGTAAATTTTACTGCGACATATTGTTACTGTATTTTGTTATTGTTTTTTTTAATATTTTTCACAAAAATTACCCATACATATAGTAATTCTGGCGTAACTTCTGTGTATGGTTTTTTGAAAATGCGGCTTGCATTAACATTGTATGATTGAAATAATACCTTTCACGTAACTAAAGTAAATAAATTTTGAAATTTTTGTTATTTTTTAGTGGGTCATCAGTAAAGTTACCATTAAAAAAGTTAATTTCCTGTTCAAAGTTTAGTTGACGTATTTGTATTAATTTTTAGGGAGTTCGAACTTGAGAATTACAAGTGGCCTGATTTATGCGATGCGCAAGAAATGATTTGTATTTTTGATTTGATTTATGTTTTCAGGCAGATTATAAAATGGGGTTTATTAAGCTAACTTGAAGTCATGAATAAATAGATACAACTCTATAAATATAAAAGAGAGTGTCCTGACTGATTTACTGATTGGCAATCATCGCACAGCCTAAACGGTAAGAGATAAGGGGCTGAAATTGGGACAGGAGTTTCTGTTAGTGGTGAAAGTGCGTACTAAGACGGTGTTTTGGAAAATTTCACCCGGAAAAGTGGTTTTTTCATCCGATTGACTTGAAACTTCTTTTGTAATCAAAGTATGCGAAATAATTCGACTCGTGTTTTCCCGATTTTGGAAAATCCGCCCAAGAGGAAAATGGCCGGAAAATTCTGCAAGCAAAAAATTATATTTCATCCGATTGACTTGAAACTCGGTTTGTAATTTCAAAATGAGAATTAATTTGCGTTTTTATTTTCCGATGTTGGAAATACCGGCGGGATGCCCACTGGGAAGTGGTTGGGAAGAGGATGGGATGTGGGTGGGAATTTTGGAAATGGGTTGAAAGTGGGTGGTAAGTGGATGTGAAGTTGGTCGAATGTAGCGGGAAGTGGAAGAGATGTGGGTGGGATGTGGGTGGTATGTAGATCAGAAGTGGGTGGGATGAAGGTGGGAAGTGGGTGTGATGTGGGCGGGAAGTGGGAGGGATGTGGGGAGGGATGTGGGTGGGATGTTGGCTGATATGGGTTCTACACTGTTTAGGGCGCAGCGAAGCGCGACGGGTTATATGCTAGACTTCATATAAAGCTGGGATTGATTATAATCAATCATAATCAAATTTATGCAATTTGTAAAGTAACTTCCAAGAGATGGAAATTGCTTCAAATACTTAATGTCAAAGTTTCCACGCCTTCCGGAGCCAAAGTTGAATGAAGGTGTTTATGGTGGACCAGATATTAGACACGGCTTATTCCTGATCCATAATTCATCACAGACAGATCTTCAAAGACAATATACTTTAACAAAGTTCACAATATGAGAGACCGAAACACCAAATGAAATGAACTTAGTCTTGTCCAAGCTGTCTCGTCCCCACTAAAGAAGTGGCAAAAATTTTATCGCGCTACTGTACATTCTAGGTTCTTAAAGCAAGCATTTAATATTCCTTTAAAAATGTGAACAATTTTAAAAGACGAAATGTCTGCCCTATGGATCAATCCAAAATCTATATTGGATGATCAATCCAAAAATTTTCCTTGTTTGTTTTTTAAACTGGCATTACTATTATATGTTTCAAGTAACGCGCAGTCTACCTGTATTTTTTTATACCCTTGGAGGGTATATTAAAATTGATCCGGATGTTTGTAACACTAGAAGGAAACTCTTCGACCACATAAAGTTTTTTATTCTTGCTCAGCTTGACACATTTAGTGTCGTCTGTCTCCGTCTGTCGTCTGTCCGTCTGTTTCTATGCTATCTCCTCCGTCATTTTTAAAGCTATCTCAACCAAACTTTGCACGAAGTCTTACTGGTATAAATAGCTGCACATTTGTCGGAACCCCGGATCGGATGCTAAGCATATAGCTGCTTAGGGAACGATCGGTTGAAAAAGTAGTTTTATGAAAAAAATTTTTGTTTTCAAGCTAATGCTCCCAACGCCCGTATTTATAAGTTTTCTAATTTTTCTTATTTCATTTTCGGGCAACTATAGGGATAGCTGAAAATATTTGAAAAACTTTTTTTGTTTTTTATGTCATGCGCGTATTTATAAGTTTTTATGCTTTCATATTTCAGCACGTTTTATGCAAATCGGCAACTATATAGTATAGCTGCCAGAAAAACGGCCAGGCTGAAAAAAGCCTTGTAGTGAAAAACCTTTTGTTTTCATGCTACCTCCCGTTCGCAGATTTAAGCTAGGTACCGAGACACTCGAAATTTTTGCGGAGCGGAAATTGTTTGATAATTTCCTGAGCCGCTCAGACAATGTAGTGTGACCAAGCAACAGCAAAAAATTCAGCTGTTGTTTATTTAAGAAATTGGCGGGCTAATTCAAATAAAATTAAAGAGTTTATAGAATTGATAAAGGAAGTCACTGGGAGAAATTCAAAGGTCATAAGCAATGCCATGGTAAATTTCATGGATGCATTTTGTGTGTGGCTGGAGGTATAAGCAGTGTCCTTTATTATTGTATTGCATTGGCCTGCGTGAGCAGAACTTGACCCCTAAGATATGTATACTGCTATTGCGAATACCTAAAGGTAGCAACGGGAGCGGCTGGAGCAACGGAAACTACCACATAAAGCCGGAGGAAACACTCTATAATGTGCTATGGAGACTGCAAAGGCTCAGGTCTGTTTGGCCGTGGGCTGTGGAGGCTACGGAGGTTTGGACTCGGGTGGTGTGCACACATTGGGCGAATGGCATACCAACCACATCAACGGGGGAGCATACCGAAAAAGATTCTCAGCCACAAGTGATGCAGCGGCCGGAGCTGCCCGTATCAAAATGATTTTATTGGCCAGATTCCATAAAAATGGTTGCGACTTGCCCACTTTGATCAGCTCCACATGTTTGTCCAACTCGCAGCTCTCCAAATAATTGTAGCTTTGTTTTTTAGTCTTCTTTGCTTTAACTTTTTTCATTGCGTGCTCAATTTTCGTAGGTACCTCTGACAATTATCAAACAAGTTTCATAATTTCATGACCCCCTTCGACAATTTATCAGCTGTTTTCAAGAAAACGAGTTGGCAGGTCCATGTTTATTGTCGAAGCGAATTTCGAGTGTCTCGGTACTCGCTCAGGAAATGCGCTCTGACAATTTTCGCGAGCGGATTTCCTGAGCTATGTAATTAGATGGGCTCAGCAAAAATTTCGAGTGTCTCGGTACCAAGGCTTACGGACAAAAAAAGCACTTCACCTAGTTTCACCATGGCTGGGCTGAAGAAGCATTCAACTGAATTTGTGGTCAAAATAAAAAGGCTTGAATCTTTATTTAACAAGTTCAATGGCAATTTTTGGTGTCCGAAATGTTAAGAAAGGCTGAAAACATTGCAACAAAAGAATTTTTTTAAAATACGAATAAAATTTCGTCTTAGAAATTTAAACAAAAATCTAAAGTTGCAAAAACAAAAGCAAAGCTGCTTGGTCAATTTTGTGTAAAACTTTATTTTATTATTAATTAAAATATAATTTATTTTGAATTATTTCTTTTTATTTGTTAGCGAAAATCTTTCAGCTATCTGTTAGATAAAACCAGAGCTGTAAACTTGAATTACCATTACCATTAATTGAAAACAATTCCCAATTACCATTTGGAATTACGAATATTCAGTGAATATTCCAAAATTAAATTACTTTTAATTTTTAATTTTAAAGGGTGATTATTTAGTAATTGTGCTTGAAATGTTGAGTTATTCATGAATTTTTAGGTGTCAAATTAAATTACTAAAGCCTAATTATCAAATTCATGGTTTTTGGACTGATAAATGTTTTACATTTTAATTCAACGATATCTTATATTCAAGTTCTTATCAATATCACATACGCGGTACGTACATACGACTGGTAGGATTCACATTGTCAAAATGATGAACTGATGAGTGCCAAGGTTAATTACTTAGATCTTAGAGTTAATACTAAGGTGGGCCAGGCTTCCATTAAGCCAACTATATACATATATCATGGCTAAAGTTTATTTCAATGTTTTAATGAGACAGAGATAGATGTTGAAATGCGGCCATGCTCTGTTTCCTCTATTTGGTGTTATTAGTATTATTGTGCTGGTGGGTGGCTGGTCTGTTCTAGGGTAGCCATTAGTTTTTCGTCCGAGGTCCCAAGAAATGCTTCGTCTTCTGGTTCCTTCTTCGTATTGTTTAATCTCCAACTCCTTTTTCTCCAGCAATTGCAGCATTTTGTTTACCAATTGGCCCAACTGGGCAGCTTGGGTAGAAGCGTGCTTGGCTACAAAACGAAAGAACTCTTCCTTTTCAGTGGGTTGCAATTTCCATTCCCACTTGAATGGAACCGTAGTTCCCTCTAGGCGGTATTTTAGTGCCAGCACTCTTCCACCGCTGTCCTCCACGTCCTTGAGTATGGCTTCAGTGGGATCCTTTTCCTTCAAAGATTGACGCACTGCCTCGGTGGGGAATTGCACACGCTTGTTCAACTCCTTAATCCGTTTGAGGAGGGCGTTCAGTGACAGCTGCTGGCCGTAACACTCCTGTTTATTTTGGGTGTAAATCTGAAGACTCAGCCCTGCAGTGGCGCACAAGCAGCAGACCATTTGATAACTTTCTAGTTTTATTTGCTTAACAAACATTTTGTTGTGTTCAATTACACCGACAGAATTCAAATACTACTACAAATACTTGTTTAAATATACTAACAAGTATATTTCATATTATCCATAAAATTTATCTTGGCCTTCAAGACAACTAGTTTTTCAAGAATAATCGGATATGGCATGGCGTCTTGAGTCGTTAATAATATTTGCAAGTGAAAACATTATTTCAGCTGGGGCTGACGACGTAAGTGGCGTGTTATATCTGATCGTTATCTTATTAAGCATTGAATATTTTTGAAAAATCTCGAAATTTGTCGACGGATCAAGCAAATATCTTCCCAACTGTTCTTTAATATATAGTGTTTTATTGCAGATAGCGACGCGTCAATACTATTATTATTTTCAATTTTATTCAGTTTTCCAACTCCACAGCTGACAGAGCGGACGCTGAGCACTCCCTGAATACGAATCCTGACGGGGAATGCACATAAAATACACCTGACCTTGAGCCGGCCAAAACAATCATTATTTATTTATTTTACTAATAATATAAGTGACAGTTTGTATGTTTGCCCGTTTCTTACGCAATCACGCACAAATGGCTTAATGGATTGGGATGATATTTGGCACTCAGATAGTTCATAACATGGACTTGAATGGTCCAAAAATACCGCGAAATTTGCAAAATTACTATAAGAGTATTTCATAAGCCGCTTGAAGATTAGATAACAATGCAGGAATTTGTAAATAGATGATGTAGATCCAATGGTAAAAAATGAAATTTTCAAAATTTTCAAGGGATCTAATATTATTAAAAAGTTTGAAAAAAATGCTAATTCAAGACGCATCTTGATTTAGAGCGCTGGTCACAACCAAATATAACCAAATATTATTAGAAAGACTTAAGGGGGTAGCTCAAGTTGCGCGTCCACCTCGTCTGGGTACCTGGACACCGCATATATATTTGAAAAGTGCTACTTGACTTTTTCTAGAATACCATTCCCCACACTCTTCAAGCTCGAGATGAATACAGATGTAATGAATACATTTCAGCTCTGGATAAAACAAAAATAAACGAAGTGTGCGTAGCATTTGCCTCTCAGAGCAACTGTCATCTAACTCAGAGAGCCGAGAGAGCGAGTTGAAAAAAATTGAGACACCTCCCCACAATGGAATACGTCACGTGTTCTGTTGAAAATATGCATTACGACTGTCGAAAGTGTAAGGCACTACAATCGCTGATTTTCGTTAGAGAGATAGTAATCGCAAACAAACAGACTGCGTACATTCCGCATTACAATTTTAAAAATAATGTACGCATTCGTAATGGGAAGTTCGGCTCTGGCTTACATCCTTAATACCTAGTAATGCAGGTTGTCGGCAGCCCGTTTAAAACGCCATGAAATGCAGATTGTATGGGAGTATTTCCTTCATACTGATGGCAAAGTAACAAGAGTAACCCATTTTGTATGCATGCGCCGCGTAGTAAATTCACTTTGGTCTTCCTACTCGTGATATATTATACTATTATTACTTATCTTTCCTTATTTTCTTCGGGTCAATTCTTTCTTGATTGTCCTTCGAAAGCACTTTAAGGCTTTATTTTTAACAAACTATTCGGCTCGACCAAGGTTTATATACCCTTGGCTTGATACTGACTGTCGTTTGTTATATTTATAAAATTGTGTGGAACCTGAACATATTCCAACTAGAAGGTATATAGACGCCACCCTTGAAAACTAAGTTTTTCTCACAAATACTACTTTTCGGCCGATGCTATAGTCATCCGATCCGGCTGGTTCCGACAAATGTGCAGCGTATCAGAACCAGAAGACTTCGTGCAAAGTTTGGTTGCAATAGCTTTGAAGCTGACTGAGGAGATAGCAAAAACACGGAAGGAAGGACTTTCTTTTGGTCATAACTTGACCAGTAGATGGTGTCCCTACTTGATTGTCAGAACTGACCAATAGATGGCGCCATTACTATGACCATTTAGTTGTCTTTTGTAACTGACTTTAATTGATTATAATCTTACTTGCTAATACATTAAATAGAATTCAATCGATGCAGCGTTGGCGGAATTTTCGAATTTCCCACTATCGATAGTTTGCCATTAATATCGATAGGTGATCGGTGATGCCACCATTTCATACCAACCATTTCAAAACTGACAAATAGATGGCACCACAGCTGGAACCATTTCAAAATTGGAACTGACTTTTGGTCATAACTTGAGCATCGTTTATCCAAACTTTGAAGGGCTGAATCGGACTACTATATGTTAAAATTTGTGTTGAAAACTTTTATGTTCTTATTGCAATTTCCTCTATGTTTTCTGTCTTTGTTGCATTTTAAAGTTGCAAATCTCTTTTTCTTATTGTTTACTCCCACTTTTTATTTACTCCGTTTTTTTTTTTTTGATCATTCCTCATTGCGTGCGGGTTCTTGCATTTAATTGCTGTTGCCAGCTAATAAATTTTAATTGTCTTCAATTAGTCACAGAATGCAGCGGACAAAAAAACGAGCAAAGCATTCAAATTGGGTTCGTGAAAGGCCTTCAGTTCAGCTTTCAAAATTGCCCAACGGAAGTGGCATGCAAATTGTAAATATGAAATTCCATTAGAAATTGTCATCTCTTTTAGCTCGTCCAACTTCATCATCTCCATCATGTCCATCACACATGCTGCTCATATGTTTGTGTTCAAAATGAAATGCATTAGGGCAAAAGAAGTTTCATTCACAAAGCGACCACACAAAGCAAACGAAAGATTTATGACCCAAGCCATTTCCAAGTGCAAAAATAAATTAACAATTTTTGAAAATTCCATTTAAAATATTTCTCCACACACGTATGCAAATTTGTGACGTGCATCTCGAAATTCATTTGGTAGGTTAAAAATTCTCAATTTAACAATTCGTTTTGCTTTTTGCTCGTGCAAAATGTAAACAAGAAGAAGAACATGAAATAATTGTATGTATCGAATGCATGGAAACGTGTGCGTATAAAGGAAAAGCTTTGGAAACGGGGCAAGGTTCAAATAAATTGCTGTTGACTTGTCGCTTGAGTGGAAAAATTATGTGGAAAAGGAAGTTGGTAATTCATTTTTTTGTTGCATATTTTTTGCTTTCAATTCAACCGCAAGAAAACTGACCAAAAGGCAAACCCAATCAATAGTTTGCGGGTTGAAACCAATATTTCACGTGTTTTTATTGTTGATCAATGAACTTTTTGTTGCTGTCTGTTACGACCACAATAAGTCAAATACGAGGCCAGCGAGCTTCATTATGGCCGGGCTAACGCAAAACCGCAGAGGAGCGAGGAAGAGCAAAGCAGACGAAACAATGCAGCGCCGCCGATAAGTCAATTATATTGACTTGACTTGGCCAAGAACCGTGTAGAAGAAGCTTTTAAGGTGGCGGCAGGCAGAGATGTTTTTGAAGTTCCCACAGTTGAAAGTCAACGGCATTTGGTCCAAGGCGATAACATCAACGGCTGCCAATGGCAAAATGTTTGCTGTCATGGACAGTGGGTTGATGTTGATTTAAAAGTTATTAAATGTGAATCTGAATACTAAAACTGTTTATTCTCTAATTTAAGTTTAAAACTGATAAACTGTTAAAAACATTGTATGGACTGAGGTTCGGTTGGGCAAACATGAATTAGAACCAAGGTTTTGGTTTCGAATTGACAAGTTTACAAATACTGAGAGTTGAAATACCTGAAATCTCTTAAACATTGTCAGAGTTGCCCACAGCCTAGGCCCCAGTTGTACATTTGTTTTTCTAAAGCACTAAGGCATATACCAGGCCTGCGAATAAACACCCACTGTAATTGTTGTTATTTGACAAATGATTTTCTTGCGTGGCCACGCCAGGATAATAAGACAGGCTCACATTGATAGTTTTGTTCCTTCTCATTCCAAGAGTCTGTCCCATATTGCTGTAAAAAGTTTTAGTTCAAAAAATTCTAAAAAACTTAATTTAATCTTTAGTTAGGATTTTTGTACAAACAAAAGCTGGTCCTGTTCTGTTCTAAGTTCAGGATGATAATTGTATTTAGCATCGTTTTATGAGAATCTAACCAATTTTGAAGGATTCGGTCCCTGACAGTGGATGTTCGCACTATACCAAAAAATTCGGACAAACTAATTTTTTTACTTTTTATTAAATTTATTATTATTGCAGTTATCCATGGTTCATTTGTAATTCAAGGAGTCCAATCACGTAAGTTGTATTAAAATTGTAAGAGAAAAACTATATTTTGAAGTAGTTTTTCCAGAAGATATTGACAGACAATATTATACTTACAGCTTACAAATTCTTAGGTTAATTGACTTAATCGGGGTTGCCACAGAAACCTTTTCCAACCAAATTCCAACCGAATTACAATTCTTAGGTGACACAGAAATTTCTTTTGGTTCGTTTCAAACCTCCCGTGTTTGGTTAGGAGATTTAGCAAAGCTATTTTCGCACTAGCGCCCTGTGTCGATGGTGGCGCCATCTACTTGAAAGGCAGCGGATTAGGGGCTGCAAGTTATACCTCATGTTTGACGCCAACAAATTTTTAAATTTTGCATTATATATATGGAGATTATGACTTATATATGAATTATGATTTAAAAATGCATCATAAAACATGTAACACTATTAAAACATCAGTTAAAAATCATATAAACCCATGACTAAAAAAGGGGAAATTTTTTGGTCGAGAGATTCAGCCCTGTTTTTAGAGATGGAACTTCAATTGGAACATCTGGTGTTCTAACAAGATTTTCTAATAAGAAAATGAAATCTCTCGGTGTTCTGTGGCACCGACGATTTTTTCGAGAGATTTACAAACCAACCGTCGGCAAAATCTCTAGAGATTTCTGTGGCACTCCCGTATATGAGGAAGGTTATGAATACAATAGGTTTCTGAGCGTAAATTTAATTCTTTGAATAGTATGTAAAGTGTATTAACAAAATTAAACTGATCTCCTTAGGCCCGTTATGGTTTCCCCAATTACTTAAAAGGTGACTGGGGAAATATAGATTTCACATAATCGAGCCCTTTCTTGCAAAAAAAGTTATTGGGGTGTGTTCCAGAAATCTCTAGAGATTTTGGTATAAACTCTTGCCTTTTGAAATAAAACTGCTCCTTTATATGCGAAGTAACAAAAATTTGCCTACGGCTACTAGATTAGATGACAAAAAATGAGTGATTTGAAACCGACTGCTCAAGGCCAAGTAGATTTTATGCGTACGGTTTTATCGGCCTATGATCTAGTAGAAGACCTTATTTTTATCATTTCACATGTTAAGTCACTAGGACGACTACACAGAGGGAAAAAACCGAGTACATTGGACTCAAAATGAGCACAAACGTTATCAAAAAGTATGCATCAACGGGTTTTCTCACATGTAGTGCAATGTTCTCACTTTAAGAACAATTTTTTGAGAACGCAAAAACTCAAATTGAGTTGATATTGTTCCATTTTTGAGAACATGATTTGAGTTAATATTGTTCCGTTTTCAAGAACATTTTAAACTCACCTGGGAAAAAAATTGATTGTGTGCGGATTCCTCACAATGGGGTGGAATGGGGAGCGGGAACATACCTCTTTTGATTGGAAGTAAAGGGAGGCAAGACTCCTTGGATAGGTCCGCGCACCTGCTGCTTCTCCTCGACCCATATATTCCATCGCTTCAACGACCGACCCCCACCTGACCTCGTTTTATTTAAGTTTTTCAGAAAAACACAGAAATATTTGTTCGGGCTTGACTGGGATTTGAGCCCGGTACCTTATGCATTCAACGTATGGAATGACGCGCTAGCCAATTCGGCCGTTGAACAGTTTTGCAGATGCACGTCTAGAGGGCTACTTATGCTTTGTTGAGCTGACAAGAGGGAGATCAAAAAGAGAGCCAACTCGCTCACTCGCTCTCTCTCTTGTATATCTCTCTCTTGAAAACCGGTTTTGTTGTTGTTCAAAGCAAATATTATCCGATTGAGAACAACTTTACTCATTTCAAGAACATTTAGAACATTCGTTCTCAAAAATTTTGAGAACATTCTGTTCTCATTTTAAGTTGAAGGCAACTTATTTTCTGAACACGTTTTTTCCCTCTGTGTAGTTCCAAATTAAATCGTTTGTACGAAAATCTCTAGAGATTTCTGGAACACACCCGATTATTTTCGGTTTTTAACTTGAGCAGATTATACAAAAAGACTGTCAATGCTGGAAAACATATTTATAGGAATCAGTTCCAAAACCTGGCGCGTCATAACTATTTTGTGGACAATATAAGCCGCATATTCAAAGGGCCCGTTTCTAAACATACGTGAATGATGTACACCTTTTGTCCGTATTCTAAACAGAGAAGTTTTGAAGTTTTTCTCGTCATAATGCCATAACCGTTTTATGAAATTTCTGATTACATTCGAGTCCTCCGTCCGTTTTCTGGTCATAAATTGATACTCTTGTAGGAGAAAATGCCTAGCTGCGACTCTTTATGAAGTAGTTGGGACTAAGCATCTCACAGCGAGCCCAGACAGACAAGAGAGATGGCTTGAGTGTCATAACGGTCACGAAAATAGTTGAGTATTTCCAGATTCAGCTCCAGTTTGTCGTTGGCTTGGATTTGAAATGAGTGTATGCTAACAACTTTCTCCAACAGCAATTGGTGAGATCTTTTCCCATGATCCCACTCATTAAAGGTCTATGAATACATCATGATCCTGAAATAAGTACAGCCAATTGTCAAAAACTTGGGGTTTTTCTGACTGTTTTGGAAAGTCTACAAATCGGCACATACATAACTTTCCTTACGTATGTGAAGTGGTTTTGCAGACCGTACAAGATTAAGGAAGGCAGGCCGATTTCTTCGTGGAGTGCATAGTTTGAAGTGGTACGGAAAGTTTAAATATCCGTTTACAAAATCGTCTTAGCAATTGCTCCACCTCCTCATATCATATTTGTGAATCAAAGCACACATTTATTTTAATAAATCGAATGTTAAGCATACGCCAAACTAATTTTCGAGTCTTTCATAGATCTCATATGAAATTGATCTCTTTTAAATCATCAAAAGGGCTTACAAAAAGACTTATCAAGGAAATTCTTTTTAAGATTATCTTCCAAATGATGGGTAGGTTTGGCTTATTAAAGGACTTAAAAGAACTACTGTTGTCAGCAACCCTTAATTTTTGTAAATTTTGGAAAATGTTTAAAAATTTAAATCAATTATTATTCAGTTATCTGTTGTGGGTTAAGCAAATTAATACTTAAAATTGCAAACCTTTTTTTCTATATAAATATTTTTTTATTATTAATACCATTTACCACAATAATCAATATCAAAATAATTGGATATTGGCTTTAGTATTAAAAACATCGTGGCCGGGTGTGACCCGGCGGTTAGTGTGCTGGCCTGCTGTGCGTGAGGTCGTGGGTTCGATCCCACTTCGGATTATCTTATAAAAAAGTTATTTTCTTTCTTTATAAAAAAGCTTTTATACACCAGCTATTGGCGCCAGTTGTGAAGAAACTAGCCATTAAAAAGCTTCTCAAACTTTGCCGTTCGGATTCGGCGTTAGGCCTAGGTCTCTTTCTCTTGTGCGAAAACTTATAAGCACACACGAGAAGAGATTGTGAGAAGCTTTGCTTGGCCCTTTGGGGCTGTATAGCCAATTTTACATTACATTAAGAAAATCTTGCTATCTATTTCCGAAAAGCCAATGTATCACGTTAGGGAACAGGAAAAGCCAGGCAGTTTGTTCATACTGAGTAGAGTGCATGGGAAGTATGACAGAATTCTCTGAAAATATATGGCAATAGTTAATTGGCATAAATGACACCTAAAAATATGTCATTACGCTCCATTTATATTTTGAACTTATTTCAAGTAGTAAATAAAGATTATTACCGTTCCCATCACATAACACTACATGCTAAGTGGGATTTAACACTTCCCCAAAAACAAACTATTTTCAATTAAGACTAGATCGTGATTGAAATTATATTGTTTTGTTTTAATATATTTTAGATTCTTGTTTTTTTTATCTTGAACAAATCAATCTTTGATTGTGTAACTTGAAAATTTGTCCCTTAGAGAACAACTATCTATAAAGATATTCATCCATTATTAAATAAAATCCTCTCAAGTCTTGATTAAAGCGGATTTATTTCATTTTCTGCTGAAAATTGGAAAATTGTTAATAATAATTTTGTTTTGGGTTTTAAATCTTTATGTAAGTCTAAACAAAAACAAACCATTATCAACCTTTCTCGACCCACTGTATCTTAACTTAGTTCAACCTCTTTGCCACACTTTGCTCAAAATTTTTCTGGACCCCAGACAGAGTTTTATTATTTTCTGACTCGCACGTAGATTTATACTCATATTTATTTTTTTATTTCTGACTTTTTGTTGTTGTTGTCTTGTGAAGCATCTTCGAAGCGCTTTAAGCTTGTGTCTTGGTGTCTGAGCCTCATCTCTTTTTTTTTTGGACTCAGTGTAGTCGCAATTTACTGATTACATTATTGCTCGCAAATTGCTAGATTATAGTTTCCTTTTTTTTTTTTGCTGTAGCTGTTGTCTGCAGTTATTTGCTGTTATTATTGACTGTAAAATTATAGTTATTAGTTTTGTAAGTTTTTCAATAAAATGGAAATTCTTTTTTGTTTGAGCAATTTGCGGGAAAAGTTATAACAAACATTGAAGCAAAAAATAAGAGTGAGTCATAAACTTAAGGGGGAAGAGAAGAACGGGTTTCGCATACCACAACTTAAGCTATTACATGAATGAATAATGATGAGTGCTCAAGTTAGTTTTTTGTAGGATTATGGAGAAGGTTTTCGCTAAGCAAGAAAGGAAGGAGACAATATTGAAAAATTTTTTAAACCAAAAATTTTTAATTATCAGAAATAGTTCAATAAACATCAATATTTCTAGGCCATCCTAAATCGGAGGAGATGTATTTTTACTGCCCAAGACTAAGTCTGAATTGGGGCAAAAAGTAAGAATCCAGAAATTGTGTGAAGTGCTGCCCATCGTTGTGGCGATCGGTGCTACCCATCATAACTGTTTCTTTTAAGTTGACTTTATTATTCTTTCGGCAAACTACCATAAACATAGAAGTTACGAACCATCTATCTGCAAAACTGTGGGAGATATGACGTTCTTTCCAAATTGCGGGGCGGGAGGGGTGTGGCAAATATTGAAAATAAACTTGAAACACATTTCAAGACTGTCCAAGATTAAAGCTAGGCTACTTATGGTTTTATGAAAGATAGTCTAGCAACTTGAACGACTGTTGCGTCAGTAAGGACTTTGAAAACCATTTTCTGTGCCAACAAGTCCGCGCACAAATCATTTTCAAAATATATAAAATAGAAAGGGATGGATTTTTTGCCCATAGCAAGAACACTGAGAAAACTCCTTGAAGCTCTAAACTATTTCAATGACAATGACTGAAGATGTTCGTGTTGGTTGTTCCCGAAAGTGCACAAAAAGTCCGAACTTGGTCACACTAAAAGGTGGCTATAGCCGAACCCTAAAGTGCAAATCTCAAAAATTCACTTTACTAAATTGTTCAGAATTCTTTCAAAAGTTTTTGAATATAAATCAAATAATCCAAATTTAGCATTTCAAACTCAATGAACCCAAATCAATTTATAGTTTATGTCATCATCAAACTTTCTCGCTTATTGCATTTCCTCAGAGTCGCAGACAAAAGCAAACAAGAAAGCAAACAACATGAAACCGGCAAGAAAGGCAAAGTCAAAGCAAAATGCCAAAAAGAAACAAGTGCAGCCCACTTGCACATGGTGAAAAGTCTCAGCTCTGTCTCTCAATACTCACTCTCTCTCTCTCTCTGCAGAGTATGAGAGTCTGCAAAGTTGTTGGAAAAAATAAAACAGAAAACCAACCCCCTCCCCACACACACACCAACATATATTTGGCCAAAAAGTGCTGCCAATTCAAGTTGAAAAAGGAAAGCACAGCGCATAGTATGGAGTACTACGAGGAGTATTCCTGCTGATAAGCGACAGCCGCTTTTAGTGGTGGAATGGGGACTCCTGGTACATAATTGTAGCTCCAGACCAAGCGGGGGGGAATCGATCGATTTTTCAGAGGCAAAAAATGAATTTTTGCTGCATACGCATAGGAGCTAAAGCCAGAGGCGGCTTTTCTCGGGCTGGGGCTCTTTTGGATGTGCGAGAGCAAGAGAGCGTATGTGTGTATGTGTGCGAGCAGCGTGTATGTATATGTCTAAGGTGTGTTAACCTCATATAAAGCACAAATACAAGTGAAAAATCACAGCAGAATTTTTAACAATGTTTCACAAACATTTTCATTTGATTCCACAATATTTTCTACAAATTAATCGAGTCCTTTTTCCACACTTCTCCAGTAAATTCGATTTTTCCCCAAAATGTATTCGCTTGCTTACTTTGTTTTGAGTCCGTAACTTCCTTTGGGCTGAGTTGCTTTTCCGCTATAAGCTACAGCTACTAATCCAAATTATTGATTTTCATCAGTTTTTTTGTTTAACGTTGCTTTTTGCTTTAATTTTACACACTCACACACACTATTTTGCACTTTTACATATATATTTTGCTCTTCTTTAATATGTATAATAATTTTTCTCTTAACTTTGCGTTGGGGCTGCAACTGAAATTTTTGTATGACTTTTTTGTGCGAATTTTTAATTATATTATTTAATAAATTTGATTAAACACGCGACGCGTACCGTTTAGAACTTTTCACTTAAAGGGGCGGGCGGCGGCGCGCGGGGTGTGTCTGTATATCCTTTGGCGCGGACCGGACCGATTTTTGTTCAGCTTCTGCTAGAAACAAACTGACAGAACCGCTTTTCCCAGCGCAACAAATCCGCGTCGTCCTAACACGAGCAACTCAATCGACACAATGAGCACAAGGCACATTGGAAAAGTCCTCCTAGGCTGAAATTTCCCACCACCAAGCGAGACACTTTGCAGCGAGGGAGCGAACGAGAGCGAGAGAATGGTGCTTGGTTTGAGTGGGCGCACACACGACTCTCCGCAGAGAGGCAATCATATGTTTTTGCGCTGTACGTAGTATCGTTTACGGGCGCACATCCTGCTGCCTGCTAGGACTTAGGCTGGTTTCATCCCAACCGCAGATGAAACTTCCTCTCACTTCCTACATTTCGTTTATAGTTGGTCCTTTGAGGTGTTGCTGTTTATCTGCATTTGTGTGTAATATCCTGCAGTTTCATGAGTTTCCGTTACACTCAAGTGGGAACGTTTTACGTTTGGCTTAGAGAGCTGGCCAGCACGAATTATGTTGGTATCAACTTTTTGAGTTGAGTTTTTTTGTTTGTGTATTTTTAATGATTGCCAGGAACTTTGGAAATATGCTTCGAAATACATTTACATTAAAGAGGAACGCTTTGGACTTTTAAATTATACTTTGAAACTTTGAGTGCAAAATTGGTTGTAAACTCTTTCAGTTATTCATTGCAACTTTTCTTGGCTTAAAGAATTGATTTTCAAATAATTAAATCTGTTTGGATATTGTAAATTAATTCAAAATCAATCGGGTTTGGTCCAAAAATATCTAGAGGTTTTCGTATAAACATTAGCATTTCATATAAAAGCTCTTTGAATTTATATGTTTGGGGGCTCAATTATGCCCGGCTACTAGATTAGATGACAAAAGTTGAGCGATTTGAAACCGCCTCGCCAAGTAGATTTGATGTGTACGGTTTTCCTTCCACATAATCTAGTAAGCGGTCTGATTCTTGGCACTTTGCAAATATAGTAGTCCAAGTTCAGTTCGAAGTGCAATCGTTTATACAAAAATCTCTAGAGATTTCTAGAACACCCCTGAATGTTTTCGTTTCTGCTAGAGTCAACTAAATAAACTTATATTCAGCTCACTAAGTTTAAACAGTCTTTGAAACGCCTAAACTGTTTTGGAACCTGTTTAAATTCGAGAAAATATGCGTTTGTACAACTAATGACCTCGAGCAGGCTAAAACTTGCGAGTTTGATCTTCAATAAAAGCTTCAAAAAAAGTTTCATTGTTCTTCTGTGGAGTAAATATCGATCTCAATTTAATCTCGAGCATATTCGCACTAAGCCAATTTCGAAGAAATGAATTCTAGTACGAATAACGAGCTTAAGACAATGTCGAATTTTTATCGACTGAGGCATCAAGTTGTGCTTGAATAACAAGATAAAACCAATCCCATGTGTTGTTGAAATAAGCTTAAATGCTCGATAAGTTAAGCTCTCCCGAACAATAGTCAGCCCAAAGATAAGAATTCCGGTACTGAAAAATTCTTACTCAAGTTAAACCCTCGTACTTGGTTTGAAAAAATTCGGAATTTACCGAATTCTGACATCGCTTGAGATTGATATTAATATAATCAGGAATCTTTAAGATAAAAAGTGTATAAGTCCAGTTCAAGAAAAAGTTAGCGATCCTGGAGCACAGCGACATTAGAAAGTTTCTATAAATGTAGTGCAGTTAGAGAGATTGCGAGAATTTTAGTGGGCACAGAGATTAAAACCGTAACCGAAACCGTAACCCGTAACCGCTAAAAACACTTTAAAATTTGAAACCGAAACCGTAACCGTAACCGAAAAAAATTTGTTTCCTATAACCGTAACCGTATAACCTTTATTTACAAAACCGGTTATCAGTACCGTAACCGAAACAAATATATGGGTTAATTTCGGTTTTCCTCTACTAGCACATTGAACATATTACATACATATGAATTTATTCAGTAAAGTTGGATGCTTATTTGTTATGCGCCGTGCTGTTGGTAATGGGCTAAACAGTCATATAGCTAGATATTCAGACGCTAGAGATTTGGTCGAAGCGAAAATTGTTTTATAATTTCCCGAGCCGCTCCGAAAATGTGCAACAACTTTCGGATATATTTTGTGTGGGGCTGGAGGTATAAGCAGTGTTCTTTATTTGAGAACAGACTTTGACCACTGAGACATATATAACGACAACCCCAAACGCATCGGAAGATTAGAATTAGCACATTTAACCAGAGGTAATAATCCAGCTCCATGGACCGGAGGCGGAAATATTTGAAAAATAAAATGTTTTTATTTAATGGAAGTGTGTTGCTAATTTTTTGTAGCAAAGAAACATTAGCTTTGTGAGTAATTTCGGACGGGCGTTTTTTAATTCCCTATCACAAGTACCATGCTAATGGCCATTGCCAGTTTTGGCTTTTGCGTGCTCATGGTGAAATTAATAAGGTGAATCTCAATATAGGCAACATTATTTCGATTAAATTATCTTGGGAATAAGCATCAATTCAATTTTGACAGAAATTTGCAGTGCAGTATACGCGTGTATGATCACGCTATCAAGTGCAAAAAAAAATGTGAAAATTAAACAAGGTTGTGGGGAAAAAAATCAACAATATTTCCAGATCTTTTTGAGTTATCAAAAGTTGTGTTAGCAGAACCGCACACGCAAGTAAGTGTTGATTGTTTGTTTTCAGGAGTAAAGTTTATAATGACATCTCGCTTGGACAATCAAATTCTAAATGCTATTATGATATCTAAGTGTAACTACAATCTCGATTAAGATGTCATTTCTTAGACTAACCATTTGTTACATGAAGGTACATAACGAATTTAGTTAATGAATGAATGATGAATGAATAACAAGTGAAGAAGTTTATTATATTTTAGTTAAAACTTATAATGTTAATCTTTAAAATAGGCGAAAATAATGGTGAAAATTTGAACTAAGTACATTTCCTGAATAAATGAGATTCCAGATGGGACAAGATTTGTCAAAGTAATATTTTATACTAATAACCCCGTAACCCATATCTCACAACCGTAATATAACCGTAACCGGAAAAAAGCGATCGACCAAAACAGTAACCGTAACCCAAACCGTTATTCGTTTCGGTTTTAATCTCTGGCTATAAGATATAGTCATCCGATTTTGACCAAAACTTCCAAATCTTTGTAAAAGCGCATAATATAAATAATTGCTGAAGTGAGACACGTTAACCTTAAAAACAAAAAAGTTTTTCTTATTAAAACCCACTTTCGACCAATAGTTCCTATGGCAGCTATAAGATATAGTCATCCGATTTTGACAAAACTTCCAAATCTATGTAAAAGCTATAATATAAATAATCGCGAAAGTGGGAGACGATAACATTAAAAACAAAAAGTTTTTCTCACAAAGACCCACTCTTCGACCGATAGTTCCTATGACAGCTATAAGATATAGTCATCCGATCCGGTCGGTTCCGACATATTGAAAAGAAGACTCTGTGGAAAGTTTCAGCTCGATAGCTTTAAAACTGAGAGACTAGTTTGCGTAGAAGCAGACGGACAGACGGACGGACAAAGCTCAATCGACTAACCTCGTCACCCTGATCAAAAATATATTATATATAGTGTATAGGGTCGGAAATGAATATTTCTATGCGTTGCAAACTTCTGGGCAAAATTATAATACCCTTTGCAAGGGTATAAAAAGAACATTTTAGTTACTATAGGAAAACTGCAACCGTTTCTGAGCCCAACTCCAAAATACTACTTATAATTTTGTTTCTGGTTATTACGCTTTGGTACAGTCACAAAATGACCATCTGTTTTGTAAATCTGACGGCACAACGAAATGTCTTCTGCACCTCAGCATTTCATGAGTTGAAGACTAATTCATAGTCAACTTTGGTGTGTAAATCGAACTTTCGGATCCATTTAATAAAATGGTTTTGCTAAAAAATCACACATTTTTTGTAAGACATCAAATATTTCCATTTCCTTTTGCACGAACGTTCGACTGGGGGACCAAAACTAGAAAAATAGATTCTTTTGGGTACGCCTTTGTCTTTGCAATTTTTTTTTTTCAAAATCAGCCGCTATTACCATTTGCCAGCCAGACTACAGACTACTTGGCGATTCTATTAAATTCAACTGAATTATTTTTTAATTTTCGATTCACGTTTTGTGTGTAAAGTGAGGTAAAGTAATCAATCAAAATTATTGATTATCATTGTTTTACCTCTACTGCACGTTGTGTTATTAATATTGTGTTTATTAATTAATTTTGCAATTATATAATTATTAAATTAACGATTCACTTATGACTTCTTTGCAAAAGTTATTTAAGAACAAGTTTAACATGAATAAATATAACAATCAAATGGTTTAAAAATCTTGTCTGAATTTAGCGATTACGACAATTGCGTAAGGAATTGTTTGAAGTTTGATGCATGTGCTTTATAAGTGGACCAAATCGAATAAAACCCATATAACTGTACTGAAGTAAACAACCGAAATGCTTTATTTTCTGTTGCCACTGGCACGGCTCGCTACTGTATGAAAATCAACTCAATAGGATGGCCAAGTCTAATTTAGACAGAATCGCTTTTATATAAAAGGTGCCCATGCCCATCCCGCAAGCCACGCATTCGTTGTTGTTTGACGCAAGGGAATAGCTGCTAAAGCAACAACAAATTAATATGTTATATTCCTAGCTAAAGTTTTGTTGTTGGCGAGTGCAGACCTTGTACAACAACGTCATAAATATCTCTCTTCTCCCTCTCCTACGTAACAACAAAGTTGCTTAGTGCAGTCAGCGCTCGCCTCGCTTGCATTGGCCCAAGGCTTTTCGCTAATCACGGCGGTACACACACACACAAGCAAAAATCGGGTTTCTTTTTCTATTAATTGTATTTCACATTTGAATTTTATTTCCACTCGGCCGTAAGCTCATTCTTCCCGCTACGGCTAGGGAACAATCCTAAGTACTTTTCATAGTATTAATGGAGAAATACTTTGGCTTCAATTGATATACAATACCATTTATTTTTTTAAAATTTTTCTATTCTAACTTTTGTTTCCTCTGAGATCTAGGTATCTAAGAGTAACGGGTACAATGAAGTCGGGACGCCAGTTTCGAAGAGTCTGGGGACTGGTTCAGTAATTCTGTTTTAGCCACTGCAATGGAGAGTGCAAGTAGTTGTAGGTTTCTAACACTTTTCAGTAGTTGTCTTTTCTATTGTTAAATTAGTCCATCGAATTGTATTCTATTCTGGTTGAAATAATGGTAGAGATTCACTGCTTTGACTGTTTCTTTTTTGTCTCTGGAGAGTCAAACTAAGACCGGATTTACTTGACGGTAACGCCTACATGCAAAAGTAATAGAGACTTCGATTAAACGAGTCGAAGAACAGAGTAATAACCGTATTCGTTTGTTGTCTATAAAAAGCAATCGCGGCACCCATCGAGGTAGTAGCTTTTTTAGGTCGAGCTTATCGGGTGCAATATTTATTCGAGAACTTTGATGAGCCGATGGACTCTTCCGACAATCTGCTGTCACTGCTGTCATACAAGAAGAAGAGTCTCCATAGACAGAACACAACTTTGATATTATGTCTTCACATGTTTATCCTGTTAAAAAAATAGAAATATAATTACTAAAACAAAGCTCAATCAGCCCCGATTTGGAATGACTGGTACCGAAATTATGCCTGCCATAACATGCTTTTCAGTCATGAATTTAACTCAGACAGGGCCTACCACTTTATGACCTTCGCTTCTTTTGGGTATGGATTTCAGCACTGAATTCGTGGGTACTGAAATTAATCATGAATTGGAGCAATTCCTACTTTTCAGGTCTGATTTAGTACTAATTAGTACTAAGGAGTAGAACTGCAGGGCCGATAAATCAGTCTAAAATTAAATACATTTTACTCGAGTATCTTATGGTAAGCCCTCGAAATCAGACCCAAGCATTTTATTTCATTTGCAGAAATTGCATTTCAATTCATGTGTACATTTCATTTGCTCGGCTCTTAATTGCAATTTAAATAGCATTTCTTAAAATCTGAATTTCTTCAACTTCCTCGAAACAAGGTGGGTCGGCGCACCCACGCTATTAAAGTGGCAACATGCTAAAATCAAGCAGCCAAATAAAAGTCATAAATACTCATTTTGCATGAATGAGAACACATAAAATGGAATTTGCATTTGACTGCACACGACGCTGGAGCTGACGTAGCCGCTGGCGACGATGATGATGACGTTGAAATTATTTGCCCACAATATACAGTTATTTAAGGTTGCAGTTATGCACACAATAAACGACGCTTCACATAAAGTTGGCAAATTTACCATAAAATCAACGCCAGAAAGAAAGGACGCAGGAAGTTAGCCAAGAAGGAAGGAAGGAAGCACGCAAAATGCGCGCCATATGATCGAGCAAACAACAAAAACAGGGAAGAAATGAGAACACGCCAAGTGGGAAATGCAGGCGGTAGAAAGAAAACACACACACACACACACACGGGCCTAGCCGAATATTGTTCTGGGGGAGTCTGCGGTTGTTTACAGCACACAATCAAAAGAAAACACACAAAAACTACCGTTAAGGAAACGATTCCCAATCAGACGGAGCGGAGTCGGAGCACCGCACGCGACGCCAGCGAACGGAATTCTGAGTGTAACTTTGAGCCATCCACCAGCAAGGAGCGGTCGCGAAACGAAATGGAATTGAAACAAAAACACTCACTTTCTGCAGAATGCAATTCTCTTGAGGGCATGGTGGGGTGGCTGGAGTGTTTGGTGATTAAGCCTGGGGAACGTGTTAATGAAACGAAGAAGCAGAAGGCAGTTTTAATTTCAGTTTCTAAAGAAGGCCAATTAATTAACCAAAAGAGTTGGATTTAGTCGGAGTTTGGGCAACTGCTTGGATAATGATGCCCTGCTGCCTGACAGGTGAATTAAAGGTGCTAGAAAGTTTCCTGAGAGTGGTTATAAGAGGAGTGTAAAGTACACGAAATGTGAATTAAAAGTTTGAATCAAAATTAAAAATCAAAATAAATGAAATGGAATTGATTGGAAATTATAAAAAAGTTTTTTAATAGATGCACGATAGTTTTAAGCAAAACGAAATTCGGAAACACAGCGCTACAGCGTTAATTATGGTATTGTCCCTTGTCCCCATTGCTTTGCTAGCTTTCTATGGCTACACATAATTGTATTTATAAAATTGAAAAATTATATTGCTATTGCTTAAATATGGAATGTATCGAAAGAAACTGCACACTTTGCTTCATTTAAACCGCAAAAGTTATTTTTCAAAAGTAATTGTTTCTTTTCACTTATTAAATAGAGATTCACAATTATTATAAATTAATCAAATATTTTCCAAAAAAGTCAATCCCTTATGTAGTCAATCCTTATTACGCACAATAAAATTAATGCTTATTTTGTTAAGGTGTGCATATGCAGGGATGCAAAATGCGGCCAAAACACACTAGGCGGGAAAGGAATAAGCCATTTTTTCAAGCACTCTTTCATGTAAATATCGTCATTTATGGTGCCCTCTGTAGAAAAAGCACTTGTTTTTGTATGCCTTTAGGTAGTTTTTTTCTGCCTGTTTCGGCAAGTTTTTAGTGAACATGTCTCCCCAAACATTTTTTGCGCTATTTGTACCAACATTAAAGCGCTTAGCTATTTATTCTGTACGATATTCCCTTTTCGGTTCAGTAATTGTGCAGAATTTTTTGCGTACTTGCTCTTTGGTTCGGGGCATCGTAAAAACTAAAAGCAAATAGACTCAGTGAAAAATGCAAAATTCTTCAGAATCGATATAGCTATCTAACGGTACATGGGCGTGCCTAAAAGATAGAGTTAAACTGAAAAGTTTGAAAAAAAGAAAAATATAGAAAACCTTATGCTACTAGCCTCCTTTTGTTGTGTTCTGTTTTTGATTTAAAGTGCAAACACAAAAATATATTATGATCCTTTCATTGCCATAATGTTCGTTAAAGACAACATGTGAAAAAAATAGAAAAAATGTATTTTTGCTTTAAAGTGCCAAATTCTTTCTACTTGTTGGATTTATAAACCATACTTCAACAGTTTCTTTAAAAAGTAAATTTTTGTACCTTTTCCCTAACTTAAGTACAGGAAATTTCGGATATCATTTACCCTACCTAGATGCAAGTTTAGATATTAAGACATTAGATAAAGACATTGTACCTTACCTAGGTAAGAAAAGAGTCCAGTCACTAATTTATGGCAACTTTTTTTTTGAAACAGATTTTTGCTTTTAATATGCAAAGAAACTCAACATTAAATTTTGCAATACTTAAAAATAATTATATTCAGTAAATCTGCACTGGGTTCTAGAAATGGTTATAGCCTTCTTGGTATAGCCTCTTTATAAGAAGCACATTTAAATAATGATAAGGGCTTTTATCCAAGTTTTCAGAAAGCGATTTTAGAAAAATCTAAAAATGCCCTCCATTTCCAGTTTTAAGGGGGTATTCATTATTTTTTAGCTTTTTAGTCGAACAATGTCTTCGCTAAAACAAGAAATTTTTGACTAAATAAATTTCGAGTAAATAAAGCTGTGAAATGACGGCTGGTTCTTTAATTTGTATGGTTACATGTTGTCGCCTCAGATCGATATCGATTATTTATCGACTTTTAATCGATAATTATCGAAGGCTATGCTACACAATGCTCAGACTGACTAATCTGCTTAGAAACTAGAGCTGCGGCCGCATCTAAAGAAGGCAGAATGGCACGCAGAGCAGAGGGAGCTGCTGACGAAAACAGTTTTTTTGAAGATGAAGAAGATCCGCTGTATGCAGCTGGCATCGCCGACTAATATCTGTAAATTTATAATATCTGTAATATTTTTGGTTACTTTCAAAGAAACTTTTTCGGACTGCCAAGTCACTTTTCTCCAGTTCTACTAAACCGATTTTGATGAAATAATATGCAATCGACGCAGAATTGTCACCATTCTAGAACTGTATTTTTTGATTTTTGATTTTTTTTTCCCCAAAAAAAACTTCAAACTTTAAACGCGTTTATCTCGAAACCACGTTTTTTCGAATTGGCGGCCACGATTTCTCCAGTTACACTGAACCGATTTTGATGATTAAAACTGAAATCGACGGAGAATTGTCACCATTCTGGTCTGAACCTCAATCATAATTTTACAAAAAATTTTACATTTTTTTTTACTCTAAGCTACAAAAAGGGCAAAATATCGATTTTTCATTTTTTAATCGTCGCCATTTTGTCAAAAAAAATCACATAATTGTTTTCGAGGTTCAGACCAGAATTACATCTATACTGATTATAACCCCGTTTTAACTTTTTATTTCAGACATCCTGGAGACGTGGAATCATGGCCGCCAGCACTATAACTTTTTTGGACACCCAATTTGACGGCCGATAACTTTTGGAACAGCCCCGCATCGAGCGTAAAAATTTGTTTGTTTACTTTAATTGTTTGTAACATAAAAAAAAACAGAATTGGAAAAACTCTTTGCATTTTAAAAAAATTTTTTAAGAAAGGTCCATAAAACAGCTTCGACATGGAGAATACCCCTTAAAAAAAAGTAAGTAATTAGTGAGTTTAGCTGGCTCTAGGTCCGAAAAAGTTGCGTTTGTTCACAACTGTAAACAACTTATGCATTATACTGCAAAAAGAGCTGGTTACCTAAACGGTACCGTTTCATCATTCTCCCGAACGAATCTTCAGTAGGCTTTTCGCTGGGGAAAACATGGTTTCACTTGCCTTTCCATACAATCAATGCTTTGATCAGTTCAGGGAATTGCAAAAAGCGTTACAGTTGTGAGCAAACGCAACTTTTTCGGACCTAGAGCCAGCTAAACTCACAAATTAAATATATAATAAAAAAGGGCGCCAGATAAATTACAAATCTAAAAAAAAATAAGTTTATTTCTTCTCATCTTTTTGAAATTCGAGAAATCATTTGTGTTTATTAGACTATCGTTCTAAATCATTTTCAAATTTACAAAATTCAAGGAGCATTTTATATAAAGTAAGTTTCTAATGTTGAAGTCTATCCCACTCCAAAAGTGGTAGCACCAAGACATGCATTTTGAACGCATCAATCGCTTCTTCAGGCGTTGAAAAACGATGACTGCACTTTATTTGTGATTTGTGATTAATGATTATGAAACGAAGTCATTGGGCGCCAAATCAAACCTGCAAGGCGGATGACCCATAAATTTGATGTTTTGAGTGTTTAAATAAGCAATGCTTGTCATGATGAAGAATGATTTGATTTATGATTTATTTCTAAAAATGCTTTGGGTAAGCCATTGATGGTGTTCTGTTTCATTAAAAAAACAACCAGAGTACCACAACTTGAAAGGCTGTCACTTAACATTAGTATACAAAATAAATTAAAAATAACTTTGGACTTTGCAGTACAAAAGTGGAAGTAAAAGACACATTTATATTCATAATAAATTAAGTTAAGTACTAAAATTTGAATGCTTATTCACTCAATTGCTTACAACATCGGTTGTTAACCATAGATTTTCCCTTAGTAAATCTCCAACAACTTCGACATAAACTTAATCCAGCATCAGGAGCATTTGCTTTCATTAAAAGATGGCCAGAATATGATAATAGAGATACATTGGTTAGACCTAATTTAGAATGTGGGTCAAATGCATTGTCATGTCATACCAGTAATACAAAGACTAACTTGAGTTGCCGTACAGCTTAACTTCTGTCAAATTATGAAAAGTCACAAAATAAGAAATATTTTTTTGTTTAATAAAAAGTTTTATAACAATGTGGCATTGTTTTTATAAAAAAAAGTACTTTTCTATGAAAAAGATTAAAAATTAGTCAAAATAACTCTGAAAAATGGGCCAAAAATTTGTGTTTGAACACCCATTTCATTTCATTTTGTGTCATTCTGTAGAACGGAACATTTTATGATTGACAAATTCAACATTAAATTCATTTAGTAAGCAGCGAAGCGCGCGGGTCTACTACAAGTCCAAAAGATATTATTCAGAAATAAAATTTTGCTGTGTTTACTGTCGACTCACAAAATGTGTTGTCAATAGACATGAAAAGCATGACTAGCTTAATATTCTCTCAAACCCACATTAGTTATCTCTTTTTTTTCTGTAATTTTTATTTTAAAAGTTAAACAGTTACAGTTTAAGGGTTTTTGTATTGATGCCACTCTCAACAACCCCCAAAAGCGAAGTTTATTTTTTTCCAATATAATTATCCCACGCTTATTCAATTGCTTCCCATAGGTAACATAAGGTGTCGATATATAGAACCATAAATTAGTGACAATTCATAGATACAAGGCATATCACATGACGCCCTTAGTCTCGAGTCCTGATGACTAATGAACTGCTGACAAATGAAAATGTCACAATATAGCGACAAATGAAGCGCAATTAAATGAAAATGTTGCACTCCCAACTTAATGTGACATAAAAATGCACTAAAAAAACGAAAAGAAAAGAATGACAGAGACAGCGAAAGAGAAAACCAAAAACGGAAAGCCAGACAACATGCAACTGCAGTAGCAGCTGTTGAACTCGTTGAGGCTTCCCTTGTATCTTTTGACTTTGACTCATTCGACGTCCCCCCTAATTATGACGACGATCAAGGGCGGCGCGGCGGCAGGCCAAAGCCGCAACCGCAAAATGATGCTGGTTCCCAAATAATGTCATCATAAGCCTGTTCCCACATTTGTGGAGAGCAGATCAGACGACCCTAAGTCGGCCTTAAGTGATGGATAAGCATTTGCGTGATCAAGTCAAAATAATAAAAAATAATGTGCGCCGGAAAGGTCAAACTGTTTACCGAATTTGAGCCTTTTATGAGGGCGTGCAGCGACCCATATGTGTGTGCTAGCTTGTTTTGTTTTAAAATTTCAACCGAATTTTTTTCAGAAACAAAACATGTGCCTGCAATGTGCGCACAAATGTTGAGAAAGAGAGGAGAAAGAATTTAAGCCAAAGATAGGGGATCGACACGAGGCCACAATTTTAATAATTAAAAAAAGAATCTGAGGTGTTCAGACGATTGCAATCAATATACCTATCACAAAAGCAATTATCTCACGGATTTTTGTTTTATGGAATTTTAATGAGAGAAATTATGCTAAGAAAAAACTTGATATCAGAATGTAGAGCAAAAGTTATGTGGACAGAATAAATGGAAATGTAAACATTTGCCATTGGTTTTGTTATTGTTTATGGGTTTCCAATAAAAAAAATAGCAAAAACCTGCCATGAATACGAAATGTGCTTGAGAATATATTTTTGCCAAATGCCCGGCATGAAAATGAAAATTGTATACCAACAGAAAATAATAAAATGCAAAAACAGAAAAACAGTAATAAAAAAATAAGAATGAAAATGAAAATTTTAGAAGTTTGATACATTTGCGGAAGAATTTGATGAAACTTTAATGTTGTTTGTTATGTCTAGACAGCGGTTTAGGGTGACTTGACAGAGAATTATTTTTTGGTTTGAATATTTGGAGTGCATTTAAAGGAACCGATATTAAATTTATTTTAAGAACAGAAAACGGTGTGGACTGTAAAGAAAAGGCATTACAAAAAAGTATTTATTTTTCACTTAAGACGATTAACGGGCTGGGCAGGTTTTGCCGATTTAAGCCATTCATACGGTTCGCGCAATGGTTTTTATTGTTTTCGGTAATAAGAAATGTTTGCATTACGTTTTGAAATAAAATATTTCATTTTCTAAACTGTGTTTCTAGAAAGCATTGCAATAACTTTAATGCTTTATCGTTTAGATCGCAGCGAAGTGTCATTTGAAAGTTTATGGGACAGTGCGAAAAATTCTCTGGATGTACAAATGGTTTTAACTACTATTTCATTCCATTATATGAAACAGAAAGAACATCTTGTGAATAATAGTTTGCGGAGCAATCTCCTATTATAAGGCATTCAAATTCCAATTCGCTTCATCTATGACGAATATCGCATGCTACAGAAAGCTATTTCAAAAATATTTCTCTAAAACTTTTGGGCTTTATATAATTGCATCCTCAAGAGAGTGTCCTCCGTAATGTCCCCTGGACACAATATCATAGAAAACGTATGGGAATGGGTTTTGCGTTAAGTCAATCCCAAAGGGAGACATTATAAAGATGTCGAACCATTGACTATTGCAATGGTGCCCAAAATGCCAAAAGCCTATCCCGTGGGATAGGAACTCATAATTCTGCCGGCGTCGCAGCCGACACACGCATAGAGAGAGAGAATACGTGTGTTTTATAATAGCACAAGCCATGATACAATAAGTATAAGGTAGTCTCGTCGGCAAAAGCTGTCCCTTAGCGTATGCTAGCAATAAGTGCGACTGAAAAGCTTAAAGTATAGTGAGTGTGAACGAAACGGCAATAAAGTATGTTGATTAACCCTGAAAAGGTCCGTGGGGTTTAAAACAGCCTATTGTAATACAAAGAGGTGAATAAGTTTTCATATTATTATTTCATACATTAATTTTGTTTTTATAGTTTTTATTTTTAATAATTTGTTGAAAATCGAAATGGGGTAACTAAAAGTGTCAGTGAGGGTAGGCAGAGTCAGCCGCAATCGACTCCTTAAAAAAACGCTGAGAGTTTCTACAAAGTTAGCTGTTCTTATAAACTTTTAAGTTGTGGTAACTGCCCGGACTTCCTTCTACGGCATCTCGTATGCGTAGTTTGTGGCCACATACCACTTGCAGTTTTACTGAATAGATACGTTGGCGAGAAAAATAAATTTCATGGTTTTTAGCAGGTTATTCACATAGCTTGAACTCGCTTCCGTCGATGAACCCAATAAAGTGGGACAACTCATGAAAAGTTCAATTCACAAGTTGCTGACGCTTAGCTTCATTGGGCCAATGTATATACTGCGACATAATCAGCAAAAATGCTGTAAATATCCTTTTGTTATCATGGTTAAAGTTCCACCATCAGCGATTCCAAATATTGTACACATTTTTCGAATAGATGCATCCAGAGGAGCCCAAATGAAACAACACTATGGCGAGTTGTAAATCAAATGGCATTTGATTTTTGAATCCACTTGTTGCAAAAACATTTTCTTCCTTTATCAATTCCAGCAATATTCCGAATTGGTTCCGAGTTTCGCGCAAAATTTGCTAAAACGACGCTCATCAAATGAGGTGAGGATGATATTTCGCCAACTAATGGTTTTGGGCACGTTAGAGATATCTCCTCGGCAACCATTGCGAAATCAAGCTGGTTTGGTGGACATACATCTGCAAAGTCGACAACAATTAAACGTGCAGATTATTAATAGCGACTTTACGATTCAATCCGCAAGCTTTCCATTCAAGAAGAATATCTTTAATGCTTTTAGTTGGCATTTTTTATTAATGTATTTTTTTTCTCGCCAAATCTCGAAAAACATAACAGGAATGTCAAACGTAATTGTGCACAAATTTCGTGCACAGGGGCTGCTCACAATACTAGTCAGGCAAAACTGCCCAAGTGCCTATGTGCTCAACAAAGTGAATACCCAATTTGTTTTTGATTTTGAACATAATTTTTTTTTCTTAAGGCCTGATTCCAGATGACATAAATTTTTATTTCGGCACAATGCTTCATTCATATAAGACTGCTTTGCAATAGCATTCAGATTTCCAAACAGTTCAAAAGTGTTTCTATTCATGTGAACTTCGACATAAAAATTGATTTTTATGTCATCTGGAATCAGGCCCTTAATTAAAAAATAGATTCTAATTTTGAAATAAATTTTTGTTGCTGCGTAAATGTTAAAACATTATTAAAAAATTCACCATGGAGCAAAGAACATTAGTGAGAACGTTTGCGCTGCCTCTCAATTTTGCTGGTGCTAAACGATAGTTCTCAAAAGATACTTATAGTGCTCAAAAAGATACTTCAAAGTGCCAGTAGGAAATCACTGTGAAATCCATAACCCAAATGTATCCAGAAAGAGCGAACAGCTGACCAAAAAGTATCTAGAGAGCGTAAATGAGAGCGAAAAGCTGACAATTTTCTGACAGAAGCGGTGCTGAGCAACGTTCCTCTCTAATACTCTTTGCTCCATGCATGCACTGAAGCTAAGGGACAAAAACGAGCTAGCGTCGGCAGCCGACGAGACTACCTTATACTTAGTGTGGGTTTGGTCACCACTCGACTAATGCCATAAAGAGCAGCCATAGGTAAAGACTGTTGATAACAGGACCAGGAGGTTCGTGAAACAGCTGTACAATTCACTAGCCTTCTTTGTGGTGTATGGTTTTTAAAGTTATGCACAAACATAACTTATTGGAGCCGTATTAAAGTCCACCGTGTAAACACTTTCTAGCTACTACACTCAGAGAAGAAATAAAGAAATTTCTCTCTTGAATTAAGAGCATTCGTTCTCAAAAGTACGGTAAGAGTGAAAATTCTTGATCCAAGAGTGAATTTTTGATCCCGACATTCTTGATTCAAGAGTTTCAGTACTTGAATTTAAGTACGAATAATTCTCAAAAAAAAGACGTAAGAACAATATTGGAAGGGGGTGGGGGTGAGGTTATAATAATGTTTTTTGTAAGAATTTTTATTTTTAAATCAGTTGTTGTCTTTATTTCATACAATCCATTGATCGATTACTTTTGCACACTCGAAATGTTTAACAGAAAATAAATTAACGGCCGACCTCGTACATCTGACAATGCCAGACTGCGCCTGCGCTCTCTCTCTCTCGCGTCCAACGCAGTTGTCTCAAAGTCATCTTTCCCTCACTCCCTTGCTTATAAGAATCAAATTGAGAATGAATTTAGCTCGAACGAATAAATATTTTTGTTAAGAGCGTCTGGACTTAATAGATTTTTCTTGGTGAAAAGCTGGATCTTTGTTACTAATTTTATCCACCGCGATAAACCACAAGTTTTCATATTGACAAATAAGAACGTTTTTTTCAACTATGCTATTTTGTTACTTAATATAATTTCAAGTAAATTCCGAACAAATTAAAGATGTGCCAGATGGCTTGGCGATTACTCAAAAGCGTGTTTTGGGCATGGTCTTAACTTGTTTCATAGCCATGGGTCTATCAACATGTTCTCCATACACACACGTTTGAAATATGCTTAATCGTTACTTTTGAGTAATCGCGCCACCCATCTAGTACTTCTTTCTTTTTCAACTTTTTTATTTGTGTCTCCTTTACTTGCGTCATGGGGTGGACCCATTTAGGTATATATCAAACCCCTATCTTACACTTCCTTGGCAGCTTCCTATGACGTCTTCCTGCCCCGGCATCTGTATTTTAACTTTACATTTAAACATTTATCTTCATTTCACAAACAACTCACAGTCACATTTTGTGGAGCAAATGCAATGGTCATGTCTGGCCTGTTACCAGTTGGACATATACAGCAGCCAAGTTGCATGACGGACGCGTGTATCCTCATTGCTAAAGACCATCAGAGCTCAACACCCCAAACATCGGTGGCATCAACATCAGCTGAACACTCACTCCTTCTCATCCTCCACCTACTGCTCCGGCTCCTCTCGAGCTGAGCAAACAAACAACCACTTCTAGAACAAAGGGGGAGGGAAGTGTTGTGCAGTGGAGAGTGCGTGTCCGTGTCTTGACATCCTGCTGGTTTGACTGAGTTTCTCCTGCCTGTTCCTGTGGTTTAACACTTGAGTCGAGTCACGTACATGTCGGACTATTCAGTTCTCATTTCTTCAAGTTGGATCCTAAAGTGCGGCTGTTTAATGGCGCATTTTATTAATGCAAACTTGTTACTTGTTTTTATTATTTTTGGTTTTTCGTTCAAGTGTTATATATATAAATAAAAAACAAAATGAAATTCATCAGCCCAAAAGTCGTGAAAACAAAGGCAGTCGAAATTTAGATACACTTTTGTATAGCCCAATATTCTTTTCACAATTTCTAAGCTAAGGAAGTTGAGGTCCGAGTTCTAAACTAAGAGATTTATTTGGATGAGCAGAGTCCAGATCCTATGCGCACGCCACGCACTCCTAGGGATGGCTAAGCGTAGTGCAACAACAACTTCAAATGTGTTCTCTCTTTTCTTTCTCTCCTATGCCTCTCGAAAATTAGAACGTTACAACAAAGATGTGTTTGCTTGGAGGACGAATGATCAGGGAGCCGCGAGTTGATACAATAGTTGGTTTTCTATTCCTAGAGGTTGGTATTGCTTGAGAAATAACTTCTTCATTTGTATTGGTGTCTACGCAGCCGTAAGCTGGCCACCTCTGATTTCGATCGTACAGCTTCTGAATATTTATTTATAACATTTTTGTAATGTATTAACATATTTAAATTAATTCATTAAATTTGGAAACCCAAATCGAATCTTTCACAATAAGTTTATAGACTTCATTTACTAAAGAAAAAGAATCCCAGCTAGCTATAAGACCTGTTTTTACAGTGCTTTGAAATCATCCCAAAAACATATATCCAGCTGACTTAAGTCCCACCACATCTAACCAAAGTTTTCTAAGCTAGTCTGCTAAATTTGGCGCAAATGCCAAAGTTTACACGCATCAGCAAAAGCTTCCTTGTGCAAAATAATAAGCCGGATGAAAGGAAATGAAAACTTTAAAGAAAAACCAAATAAGAGCAATGCAATAATAAAAGTTTTGCTGTCATTTTTTCCCCCTCTCCTGTCGTTCGTAAGCATTAAGCAATTTCTGCAAGCAGTTTCAAGTTCGCCAAAGCAGAAACCAACCGTTTGCAGCAGACTTTCGGGGGCCACACTCCTACACACACACACACCCTCAGAGAAAGAAGTGTTTGTTCTAGTGTGCCATTAGAACTGACACTAACAAATAATGACAATTGATATGTCTGGCATTGATGGAACAAAAAACACACACTTACCGCTAACGGGGGGAACACTTTAAGAGCTGCAAAGAAATGAGAGAGGGAAATATTATTGAAATGTTAAATTAGATTTGTAAATGACAAAACATAACTTTCTTAATTAAAACTGAATGGCCAAACGGCAGTTGTTTGGCAATGCAAAACTTAACTTTTGTTGTGGAGTGTTACACATACAAACATACAACCCATAAAGTCAAAACTCAACTGCCAGTTTTTTTGCTCTTCGTTTTGTTCTTCTAAGAAACCAAAACTGCTGCGTTGTAGCAAAAACTTTCTTAATAGATTTCTGCTCTGGCGATAAACTTTTTTGCCATCCTATTCCAACAGCATCCAGCAACTAGTCAGATATCGCATTGTGCCCTTCATTATGTTGGCAAATTCAGTTTGGTTATTGAAATTGATTTTCATTCGAGCAGCATCTTGAAGTTTTCCGTTTCGGGCAAAAGTTTGTGTTCACTCTGAATGCCTTGCTTATTGTTTACACATAAATAATATAATATTATGGATATATGTACAAATACTTATGATAATCCAATTGGTTTGGTTAATGGAAAAAGGGTGGGTTGAATGGCTGTCAGTTTGGGTAAAAGTTGTTCTACTGCTGCAGAATATAAGTTGTTACTTAGGGACTCAGCGAGAGCAATTTAGTTGACCTGCGTATAATATTGATACTAATGTCCGTCTGTCCGTCTGTTGTTATGAACTTTTAAAGTTCATCTCACAAAATCAATTTGAAAATTTGGAAAACATATTAACGCTGCACATTTAAAGGCTTAACTGGTACTTCTGCAGTCGAATTAGCGAAGTTGTATCAAATTTTTGCCCACGCCATCACCAACCTCCCAATTTCGGTTATAATTTATAGCTAATGGGAAGACAGTAATTTAGTAAAGCTATCGTACTTTAATAATAAATATTTAAAAAATAAAAAAAAACCAAAGAAATTTAGCAGACTATTAAGTTGTACGGTATTAGTCCTGTAAAATTGCTCGCAGGAATCATATTGGCATAAAAATGGGTTTTTTTTTTCGCAGGTGCACATATCGACACCAAACAACCAGTGCAAAACGTTTTTATTTGCGAGTACAGCAAGAAGCCTCCTTACTTCTGGTTCAATGTTTTATGGACAGATACGGCTGCATTTCAGTTCCAGGGGTCATATAGCAAGCATTTTATGCATTTCACAAAAAATCAAAAGCATTTGACAGCCCAGCCATTCAATAGGTTTCCGTGGTACAGGCGTGTTTTCTGGGGATCGCCTTTCCTATTATGTCGGGCGACTTGGTAACGATGAAGTTCATTGAAAACAAACGGATCCCTCCATATACTAAATGCTCTGCTTTCCCATCAGGAAACAGACTTTTTTCAACGTATGACTGGATTCTACAGCAGGACAATGCTCCATGCTATAAGGAAGGGTACCAACCAAATTTTTTGAAAGCCCTAAATCAGGCGGTTCTTCCATAGCCCCCACAAAGCCCTGATCGGAATATCATTGAAAACGTTTGGGCTTTTGTTAAAATTAAGAGGACCGTTATTAATTATTGAAAAGTTTAATTGGAGGGTGGGGTGAACATGGAGAAGTGAAGAGCCCAATTGTTCGTTTCTAGTCAAAGGGAAATGTTCAACTAATCCAGAATCAAAGCGTTATTTTGGTATTTGACGAAAAGGATTATTGGACCGTTCTTTTTTGCAACGACAGATTTTGTCATGTCAATTCAGAATACTAACGATAACTATTGGTTTCAATAGCACGGCGCCACTGCGCACACAGCCCAGGCGACGGTCTCTTAATAGCGTTGGTTTTTCCTCCCTTCACTAATTTCAATAAAATACAGTTTTAACTGGCCTTCAACTTAACCTCTAAAGCAGAGTTCCCCAACGATAGCCCCGGGGGCACGAACTTACTTGCCAATTCTTACCGAATGCTTGCCGAAGTCAACATTCATTGTGTGTTAGAGAGAGACACAGTCACGTTTTCGCGCTCTCTGTTTGGGGAACCCTGCTCTAAGGACTTCTATTTGTGAGGTTACATGGAGTCAAACGTTTCTGTCTATTAGGCACGGAACCTGGAAGCTTTAAAACACACTTTTGTCAACGACATGGCGCGCCTTTATAAGAAAATTAGGGAGTGGAAAGTGTATTTCTCTTAAGGCGGCTTCAAAATGAACCAACATACTTATATCGGTATCGATAAGAAGTCTATCGATATACAACTACAGCTAATGGTAGCAGTAACATTTGAAAGGAGCGTACTATTTCTTCTTATCCATCATACATTCATACGTCAAATTGGTTATCGGCTTAACCGAATCATTCGAGTTTGGGAGAAAGATCACTGGAACATTATGGGATCAGGGAGCAAGTGCTTCTGTTGAACACGGTCAAAGACTGCAAGTCGAAACCGAATCTGCGCAATGCTTGCGTTCTGATACGGTTCCAATAATATCTGTTCTAAGATAACAGTCCTCAAGATATTTCTAGTTTTAAACAATGTCAATGAAATACCGGTTTGCCGTACGAATTAGGAAGAAACAAAAAATGAATTTTAGTTGGATAATTCCAAAATTAGAAAGTCGAAAACTAACGAAAACATAAGGTGTAAATTCCGGAACAAAGAGTTGGGACAAATAAATCCAAAATTAAGAAATTAAAATACGTAAAATAGCTAGAAATATACTAATAATGAGGATGCGGGACGGATTTGAATTGAAAATTGTTGGGATAGACGTGGTCGAAATCGGAACGGGACGAGTTTAGTGCAAAATCACGAAATTTTCCGGCTTAGTCCAATTCCAATTTCTTTTAATGGCTTCAGCAAGTTTAAGCACAGCTATGAAAGCAATTAATTAATAGTTACTTTATCGAACCAGCCGAAAGGTCACACTTACATGCGAATTCAAAAATGAGCAAATAAAAGACAAACTGTTAATTAAAGTTATCAACTTAACACCGTCAACATCCAAATTAGAAGTGTTAAAACTCTTTAAATTGATAGAAGTCAGAAACAAGCAAGTGGATTTTGTGTGTTGTGCAAAGGGCAAAGGCAAATATATTTCCATATGCAGGCCACACTGGCACAACTGCACAAGCGAAAAGCAACCAATTTTAAACCATTTCCACCTAAGTTCATCGAAAATCTAGCTCGACAGCAATGATTCTTTGTAACCAAGGATTTTTCGTCCACTTTCCAAATAGGTATATATGTTTGTGACACACACAATCATATATGAGTTAATATTTATTGCACATAAAATTTTTACAGCAAGAGTTCGAAAATATTTCAGGTGATGGATTCTAGAAATTTTCCCATAAAAAACTACATCCAAAACAAGAGAGAGTCAAGCCCGATCAAAATATACTCTGTACCAGTCTTATCCAAAGAGTCACGAATGTATCGTGAAATATTTTTGTTGTTATATTTTTCGGGGGGGTATATAGGTATTTAGTTTTTTGAAAAGTATTTAAAAAAAGAAAGGTTTTTTTTCCACCCTATAAATTATTTTTTTTTTATTAACAACAACAACCCGGTGGGTTTTTTCTATCTCTCTCTTCCCTCCCTTTTAAAAAAAAAATTATAAATTTTTGATATTTTTTTTTTTTTGTTTTGTATTATTTATATTTTTTTTTTTTTTTCATGATTTTTTTATTTTTTTTTCCCCTCTCCCCCCCCCCCCTTTTTATAAAAAAATTACAAAATCTCCTACCTCCCACCCAATTCTCTCTTTAATCTACATATTTCCAAAATTTTTTATTTTTAAATTTTATGAAATAGTGAAAAAGATTTTGAAGTTTTGGGTTTTTTTTTAATATTTATAATAAAAAAATAAACACCACCCCTTGTTTTGTTATCAGTTTCTCTCTATCTCTACAGTCAAATAATTTTTAGGGTAATTGTATTGTAACATGGTAAGGCCAAATTGGGGACACACACACATACAAAGGGTACTGGTAACTTGTTCTCATGGTACCTGTTTTTGCTGTCAATTCGCTTAGGAATTCCCAAACGATTATGGCAGCTCTGGCATGGAACGAATTTAACTTTTTAAATTATTTTTGAGTTAAATTTAAAATTAGTTTGAGCTGCTTGCATCCAAATGTATTCATCAAACAGCCGTGAATCGGTATTTAATATTCAAATTAAGTTAAGCCTATTTTTCCTTACCTAAGCCCAAACTGTCAACCCTTTTTTTTATCCTATCACCCTACCCATTCATCTGCCTTCCAGTAACTGTAACAACCTAATCTTCATTTTCCTGCGTTGGCTTTCTATTAAAATGCCATGCATCAAACTGAACGACAAGCTGAGATCTGAGTAGAATTTTTTTGCCTTCTGTTCTGCCTGCGCAACATAAACTCAATTAGAATGAACAAACTGGAAGCAAAAGAACTGGCACCCACATGCAAATGCAGAGAGAACTATGGACTTCTATAATCCTGGGGAAGGTTAATCAACAACCAGAGCAACAGAAACAGCAACAGCAGCACATCAACACTCATAATTAGAGCTCTGGGAACAAAAAAATGAGAAACGGAAACTGCCTGGAAACGCAGTCCAACTGCGGTTTCAAGGGGTTGGGAGCGGTAACTTTTGATTAGTCAGGAAGAAACTTTTTGCCTTCGCATGTAAAGGGGAGCCGAAGCAATTTGAACAATGTTTTTTGCACTACATTTAATAATTTAAGTCCTGTGGGAAGCCGCTGGCCAATTTTGTGACGGAAATGGAAATGAGTTCTTGATGGCCTTTCGGCCAGGACCACCCAGCCCACACACACAAACTTTGAAGTGTCGACTCCTCCCTGCTAATTAAGCTTTGTTTCAGCTGCTGCTGCTGCTGCATGCAAAAACCACATTCGAGTGCCCAACCAGAGTCCAAATAAATTAGAGTTGCGACACAAAGTTTTTGCCGTTTTCAATGTCAGACAATGCCCGCCGCTTGTCTGTTGCAAATTTATGTGTCTGGTGTGCAGCAGCATTCAGTTTGTGCACTTTTTTGCCATTTTCACTCCAGAATGGAGAGACAAAAAATATGCAATATTGTTCAATAAATAAATTGCATTGATCATAAACCAAATGAATGAGTTTTGGCACTCATCCACAGAGACCGATTTCAGTTTATTGTTTCTTTTCCCCCTCTTTGTTTCTACCATCTGCCAGAGGTTTATTAAATACATGTTTCCATTTGGAGTTAATAGAGCAATGTTTTTCATTAAATTAAATCCTCAATTGTCTCCATTTTCTTTACACTATTTTTTTTCCAAATAATGCAATTAAAACATTAAAAAATTTAAAAGCTGATAGAAATTTGTTACCCTTTACTAAGGGGTAAACTGACAGACAGAAGGAAGCAAACATATAGAAAAGTGCGAGATGAAGAATAAACTATAAAAGTGTCTTGTATTTCAGTTGTCAGACCTATAGGTTGAATCAGGGCACATAGTCGTCGAGCCTACAGTACAGGACTCTACGTAAAGGTTGTAGTTAACTTTCTTTCTCCTCCCCCAGGCACCAATTTTTCCATCTTCTTGTGTGTGTTTTTTCAGACCTTTTTTTTTCCTCTACTTATCTTTTAAAACTATTTCTAAAAAAAAAAATTTTTTTTATGTTCAGAGGCGATCCACACCTCCCGCCCAGCCAGCACACACCACTGGGCCCAGACGCCCGGCTCGCGTATTTTTATAATTTAGGGTATATTTTTTCTTGGGTGATTAATTCTGAGTTTGCTACAAAACGAAGAAAAAATTGAGGAATTTAAATTACGATTTTGTTGGAGGAAGTATTGAATTTGATTATGGATAAAATATTTTTATATTGGTTTCTATTTTCACATTATCCGATTTCTTTAAAATAACTTTACACTAAAATATTGATATATCTTGTATATTCACATAATGGCGGCAATTTTTAAAAAATTTCAAAATCTATATTCGGCCAATCTAACAAATTGGTCGACCTTCATTTCAACGGGACTCAATAGTTTTTCTACAGAATAGCCGTTCCACACGGTTGTTCGGCAACAGGCGACCGATCTTACAGGGGCCACAGCAATTCTGTTACTAGTCCACGGATTCTGACGGACCTAACAGTTAAACCTAACCGCTCGGATCCAACGTTCCAAGGTTATATTCATCAACTCTCACTGGAACCTGTCGGTACTAATGTCCAAGCAATCATTCCTTTAAGGCAGCAATTAAAGGGTTTCTTCTATCTCTTGCAGTCGCGAGATACGGCCTGGCAGAAACCATACTGGCTACTGATTGAAAACGCAGCAGACTCTGATGCAGCTCGTCCAAATGTGAAGCAGAAGAATTATAGGAAAGCACATCCGGAACGGTCTTTAGAAAATAAGGTCATCATTGCAGCAACGTTACTCAGTTCAACGCTTTGGCTGCCAGGTGCTGCTTTCATTGTCTGCTTTAACTCAGCCAGAGACAATTTGAGTTCTTTCACGTTTTCACGGGAGGCATTCAGAATTTCGATCGGAGCTTTTTGTCTGGGGGTCACCGGCTTTGAAATGGCGGCTCTAGCTGCTGGGCTTGATAAACCCGGGAGACATCTCCAAAGTAATCTGTGTGTTCTTCAACGGGATGGGTTTCTCCTCCAAGGACTGACATTACGATTTTTGCCAAGAGACTTAACATGACTTCGGCATTTCGCAAATCAGAAACCACACCTGATTAGTAAAACGAGGGTGATTTACACCACACCTTATTATATTAGTTTTTATTTACACACTTTTGACACGGTTTTCTATTTACACACGCTTTTACAGCGCCATCACTTCGGTTTCCATATTTACAATGTCTATACGGTTTGCCTCTACATGGTTTATCACGGTTTCTCTACTGCCCGGTCTCGTAATGCACAATTTTAAGTTAGTGTGACCATTATCCGATATCTTAAAAATTCCTCAACACTAAAATTAAATTATAAGAATGAAATTGCTTAAATTCGATCTCGTACATTTATAAACTAAGACTGTGATTATTTACTGAGTGTAGTTTTAGAAGACATCATTAAGATTCGTCAACGTCAATTTTACTTGATTAAAAATACTAACAAAACAAGGACGGAACATATTTTGATCTGCTGTCCAAATATTGTCATCAAAATTTTATACACCAAATGAAAAATGATATAGGAGAGATAGTTTGCCACGAAGACTACTATTGATTTGTACCGCTTGCCTGATTTAAAACATAAATTGTTAAAACTTTTCTTTTTGTTTACGAAAGGTGTTACCATAAGATTTTATATGTTTTAAAATGTTTTGTTTTGAAATCTTAAAAAAGTAACCAAAATATTAAAGCGGTCTTTACATTTGTCTTCTATTTCAAAATAGTAGGTTGTCAATATTTGAAAAGTGTAAAGGCTGCTTTAGAATTTGATTTAATTTTGCATTAAAATAAGATAATCAACCAACAAATTCATTTGTTGTTGGCTTTACATTTGCTCAGAACCTTTTCAATATGAACTTTAACTTAGGAATGATAGTGGTAGAGTACAAAAAAGGATGAAGCGATTAGTCAGTCAAGTTATACAATTCACAGCTATTTGGGTAAGAGCTTGAAAACTGAAATTTCGACTGTATTTTCTAATGCTAACTGCTAATGATTTAGCAGTTAAAAGAGGATTTTGATAAACTCCATACTTACGGTTGGAAAAATTGTTTTCATTTCTTTAAAAGAAAATTGTTGTGTTAGATTTTTTTGATATTTTGCACTGAGGAAAATAAGTTTCAATAAAATCACCCATTAGTTCAGTACTGATTAGTATCACCCCTATTAAATCAGGGCTGACTTAGCTCTGATTCAGTATTGAGCAGCACTGAAGAGTATTGACAAAAGTTGTAAGCAAACACAAAATTGGTAGCGGCTCTTGTTATTTTAAGCATAGCACCTTTAAGCATTTCGCTTTTGTAGATATCTCTTGTATCCATGCTTCACCATATAGCCCTCGAACTAACAAACGGTGCCTGTATATCCGACATAACCAAATTGTCCTTTTAAAATTCATAAAGTAGAGAGTTTTCTAAGAAATTACAAATTTTAGTACGCGAAAGTAAGATATTTAAACCGTTTAGATTGAAAAACCAAGCGGAGGGTATACAACCTTTGTGAGATACTGAACCGAATCAGATCTAATTCCCCAGTGGCTTGCATCCCCAAATGACAGTGGATGCAGAAAAGAATTCACATTTCTAATGACCAGAGATTAAAACCAAAACGAATAAAGGTTTGGGTTACGGTTACTGTTTTGGCCGATCACTTTTTTCCGTTTACGGTTTGTTACGGTTGTGGGATATCGGTAAAGGTACTGGTTACGGTTATTCACCTAATTCTGTTTCGGGTTTGGTTACGGTTACTCGGTTATAGATTAATTATATTATTTACATTTTATCACACCGCCGTACTTGAAATTAAAAATAAATTTTTATTTTTTTTTTTGGTTGTGGTGAAAATATTTTTTTTTTTTTTTTTGTAATTTTTTTTATTTTTTTTCAAAAATAATTTATACAGTTAATTTTCTGCTCGGCAGATAAAGATATATTATATCTCGGATCAAGAAATATTGCACTTAGGTAAGCATCATTCTCGAACAGACTCGGTTCTCTAAATTCTAGCTCGTGAGACTATAGTTTGTTTAATGCTGAGTTGTAGTTTTTGATTTCAAATTAACATTGAATCCAGATAGAGTAAAAGTTACCAAAGACTAATAGTTCGCTCAGCATTCTTGTAGCAACTTTCCTGGTGCTTAAACTGCAACAATTTCGCTAACATTGTCCACCAACTTAGGGTACAGAAAAATCATAATAAAACCAAATTCGAGCCGAAGTCGTACATTTTTGGATCGGCAAATGCAGTGTAATACCACATATGTATAAGGAAAGATGAGAAGGGTAAAGATTTTGGTTAGCTGCACTCGATCTTTCTGGCTCGCTCTCTTTTATTTGTGCCAGTCTGTTTTCGCTTGTACTGCTACCAAGCCGGCCAGCCAAATAACCGGTTATGATAATAAATGTTAACGTTTGATTTTTCTTAGGAAAACGGATACGGTTTCGATTAAAAATTTTAAAGTGTTTTTAGCGGTTAAGGGTTACGGTTTCGGTTACGGTTTTAATCTCTGCTAATGACCCTTTGACAGAATTTCAAAGCTTGCCCTTACAATTAATTTTGGGTCATATAGATATAGATCTAAAATTAACTTCAATTACCTTTAACCCCTAAAACAAACGTTTTCTCTTTCTGTCAGGGCCTGCATATTGAGAATGCATCAAGTCTGAAATGCACAAAGTTTAAATGTCAAGGACATGGCTGGTCGAACAAAATTCCAATGCCCAAGACAGGTGGAGGCCAAAAGCCAAAAACTGTAAAAATATCAAAGTTCAAAAAAGTCAACCGAGTAAAATAGCCAGAAAGCCAAAGGGGAAGGGATAGAGGGCAATTGCTGTTGTTGCAAAGCAATAACAGGCATTAACAAGGATTGACTTGAGTGTGCCATAGAAAATAATAGCAACAACAACAAAGCGAACAAGGAAGCCTGGCCAAGTAATAATAATGTAGTCATGACCACACAAGGCGGACTACAGCCAGGACCAAGGCAAGTGTTGCATGTGTGTGTGTGTGCAATAGAAAAGTATTAGCAAAGCTTTTATACAGCCAGACCAAAGTCGAGACATATAAATAAAAATAAATTAATTATTAATAAGTTGCTGGAGTGGGTCCAAAGTAAAAACAATGGCGACCACTTGAGCGTTTATTATTTTCGTTTCGCTGTGAAGCAAAAGTTGGTCTTTAGTCGAGGCATTAGCCCAAAAAGTTAGAGAGTATTGTTTTATATAGTCTGGCACATAAAGCTGAGCTAAAAGAGCGAAGGCGGAGTTTTTTGGATTTTCCGAGGATTTATTTAAGTGGGTTTAAGTGCTTTTTTCAGATTTAGACGATGAAGATGACAAAAAGTTTGGTTATTCTGCATAAATTGAAAAGCCAAAAGCTGCTAATTGTATAAACGGAAACAGAGATGGGAGCAGTCCGGGTGATTTGAAGTGCTCGTGCCAGGCTAGACAGACAAAAAGCAAAACAAATTTACTATATTTAACGAAACGCTAATGAGATGATTTTTTTTTTACAAAAAAAAATCCACAAAATAAAATTGTAAGTGGAATTTTATTAAATTTATTTTCGACGTTAAATTCTGGGTAAAAATGTATAATTTGTATAATTTTCAATTCATTCTGTACTTAATTGAAGTAATAATTTATGCTGGCCCTACACGTCAAACATCTAATCACCCTCTTACCACATAATTTCGTCCACTTGGAGTCGAAATTGTGCCGCTTTCAATCCCAACTCCCAATCGACATAATTGTGATCGAAAAAATTTCATTTCAAGACGACAAAATTCCGACAATTTAAAATTCCGAATCGATATTCTGTCGCATTTATGTGTCGAACTATTCTGGAGCAAAAAACTCACTACGTTTCTCAACGTAAAGTTTCTTTAAACAGTCAAACATATCGATTTAGTCAACACAAAAAATTTCATTTCGAAATAAGGTCAACAATTAATATCGATATATCCTCTTTAACATCATCTCGTCGCCTGACCATCTCTAAGCTAAAATTTACAGATGCGATTTGCATTGACTAAGTTTTGCATAATTAACGAGGAGACTAATTGATTTTAAATGAACCAGAAATTTCGTGCTTATATTTTCACAAACCCTTTTTTAACACTTGCCCGGCCCAGCATTTGTCTTTACTTTCCAGCTGTTTGTTGCTTCATTTAACTCACATCAAAACTCATTTGATTATCTAAATTGTGGCAATTAAAATTAATTTACATTGCTTCCTCGTAACTTTGCCGCATTTTTCTGCCTTTTTACAGCAAATTGTCCGTCAAATGCAAGCGAAAGAGACAGAGAAAGAGGGACAGACACGCCCACAAAAACACCCTCACAGTTTCCAGCATTTAATATAAAAAAAAATAAAGAACTGAACTGAAAACTAAGCTGAAAGTAAAATTAATTGCAGGCCTTGTGGTGTTTGCTGCTTGGTCTTCGTCGTCCAAAGTCAAGTCAAAGTTCATAAAATATACAAAGTTTTAAACCAATTGCAATTAGTACCCAACCCGGCAGTTGTTTAACGTTGGCAATCTTTATGAACAACTTAGTCGTACTTTTGATTCATTTATCAGCTTCATTTCAAACCTCAGCAGATCATTTTTCTTAGTGGTGGCTGTTGGTCAAGAGTCACAGATTTCGCACGCCCATTTCCATTCAGTAAAAGCAGTCAGTCAGTTAGTAAGTCAGTCACTCTGTAGGAGCTTCTGCCATTCAAGTAGGGTTCGGTTTTGGATTTCCGCGCCAGCAGCAAACGGCGACACTTGACACGACCCAAAACTAACTGCGGCTACGTGAGAGACAACGGAGGCCACGTTTCGAAGGAAGCCGCCGCCACCCTCATTCATTCATTCAGCCATTCAATGCGAACAAAGGAAGCCTCTGGTCAGCCAACTGTTGACATTGCTAAATGAATGAACCTTAGTTAAGTTACCAAATCGTCTAAAAAAAAAAGCACACAGGAAGGAGATGATGATGGTACGTTAGACGAACATTGTATACACTTTGCTGTCAACTAGAGAGTTATTTTCAATAGCCTCGACCCATTTCGCAAATGTCAAAATTTTTACTAAATGTTAGTAGCTTTCCAAATGACATTTGACGTTTTTAAAGTCAAATTATGAATAGTTAAAATTTCAAACACTAGATGAACCAACCTGTATATTCAGAAAATACGTTGCCATATAAAATCAAACATCAAAAGTATTATTTCCTGGAAATTCTATAATTTTTTCGATTTATTAGGACTCAACCATTTTTAGACAGAAATCAGTTCATTTTGGTATACATATGGATAGTTCTTGACTATCTTGTAAGTGCCATTCACTTTGCTGTTAGGAATGTACATTTCCAGTGAAATTTCCAAATTTCCAAAAAAATTTGTATCAAATTCCATTTGAAACATGTGTCTCAAATTGAAACTGAAACTACTATCATTTTAAAAAAATTTTGTATCAATGTAAGACTAGAAAGTATTACATTGAAACTTAGAACATTATTTTGATGCGCAGAAGTATCAATTTGAAACTAATCAACTTTTTTTAAGTTCGAAAATTCGAAGAATGTATGAATTGTACAAGAAAACATGCCGAATGTGGCAGCTGGCGATGCTTTGACATGTCACATTTGGTGTTTCCATTTATTTGCAAACAATTCAATACGTCAAGATGTCCTGATGAAGATATATAAACGGATTTCAAATGGAGCACACTTACAAGGTAGCTTAAGCAGATAAGTATAAATGTTGTTCTGGTCCTTTTTTTGCCAACATACATATGTAAATAGCAAATGTAACTATCCAGGCACGACACATAACAAGACACAATGCTGCTGTTGCTGTTTCAGCGCTTTGCAAGATAACGAACAATGCGAGAGGTTCGAAATGAAGAAAGCTGCAGAACTGGCTTTTTAGGCGTTTTTCACTCACATACCGCTGGGTTCCTCATGAAGAGAACGAAAACGTGATTGTGTCTCTCTCTAACACTCAGTGATATATGACTTTGAAAAGCTTTCGGTGAGGATTGCGGAGTATGTACGTGCCCCAGGGGCTTTGGCTAAGGGACTCTGATGTACGGAATTCAGCAAGAGGCAAACCCATATAGTGACTTCTGATTATACAACATTCGCGTGCACACGAGGGATACAGTGAGAGACCAATGTTTCTCTATAGTGAAGTGTCCACACTTGACGCATTTAATTTATTAGTGTAAATAAAATTAATTATAAGAGTTTAATATAAATATAAAGTGTTTTAAAATGTTATGTACTAAGTTTGTAAAGAACTGAATTTATATAACAAACTTGATAAGAAATAATTTTAAGTTGATAAAAGCTTGTTTCAAAATGATACTAAAAGTTTGATAATTGAAGTGTCAAATTAATAAGACCTAGTTTCAAAACTAAAAATTTAATACCAAAAAGTGTCAACCGAATACTTGTTAGTATCAAATTGAAATTCTCGAAAGATCATGTTAATACTTTTGAAGATATCAACGTGATATGGAGAATTAGAGAGAATTCGATACTCAATAGTCTAAAATTGATGTATAAATTGTGTCATTTGATGACAACTTTTTTTGAGTGTACATTAGGCTTCTTTTTTTAAAGCAATAATGTTATATTTACAGCTTGTGCATCAGCTTTCACTTACTTTTTGGGATTTGCGATTTCAATAAAATCGTACCGAATTAAAAATAAGTTGTCCGAAATAACCAACCTTTCGTTATCGATTCCGTTTCATTCGCAATTCGTTGTGCAACACTTCACGTGACAGAAGCAGCGTATCGACAAACTTATCTGTTATCGTCCCATTGGGAAATATAGTTTAAGACAAGAGTTTAATACAATTTGTATAAGAGAGTCCAAAAAAAATATAAAATAGTCGAAGAATATTAAATAAATTGGTTCATAACAAGGCAGCTCTTTTTGTGCGGCAATTTCTGGTAGCGACGATTTTCACGAGCGGCAAGTTTTTTGAGGTGGCAATTTTCAGAAATTTAGTGCCGGAAAATAATTACAAAATGTATATTAATTATTCTTTTAAATTAACACATAGTAGAAATCCTGAATGTTATTTAGACTCTGCTGTTATTTCAATTTGGAAAACGTTCCAAGAAATATTTATTGAATGCATTTTTTGAAAGCTTACCAGTCAGTTTAAAGGGATTAAATCAGTGGACGGATTCAAAAATGCCGCAGAGGGGTGCAGATTTGTAGTATGCTTCGAAAATTTTATATGAATCAAAAGTTGTGTCAACTGAAGAATAATTTAAAAAAATCGATTTTATCAAAAAATTAACCACATTTTCCATATTAAAAACCAAAAATTTCTATCCTATGAGCAAAATCAGAAAGTTGTTTTCAAATATACTTTTTAATCAATACAGAATGAGTTATTTAATCCTTTGTTACATGGAAAAAAACACAAATTTATAGTGTCAATTATAAAAGAACAATTAACAAACACCAAATAATATTTTCACATTAATTCTTCATAGTTCGCGATCCATCGATTTCGCGATATTTTCCGAATTTTTGGGGTTTACAATACTATACTAGACAACTTTCAATTTCTTAGGTCATAATGGCGCCCAATGAGCAGGACCATCTCATGTTCTCTTTCTAAACTTAAGCATCTTTGCCACTGAGATCGAACGGATTGACTTCCACAGTTTGGGTTATGTTATGTTTCCAAAAAACGTAGTCCAACTCGTCCAATTATATCAGCCACCAGTAAAAACCTCTGCAGGCAGACTACAAAGAAAGTTATTTTGGAGTAAAAAACTAAATTCGAAACGCATTTGCCATCAAACCAGAAAACTATGTTCGACCTCGAAATAATTTTTTTTTGTCCATCGAAGTCAATTTTTTTTTAAATTTTGGTTAAGGAGGTATGTAAAAACGTTTCCGCGGCTTTTGCGAAAAAAATTTTCGCCTGCGGCGCATCCTTCTTATATATCCCACAGTTAAAGAATTTTTTTTCCAATAATACTTAACGATGTCTATGATAGCAACTTTAGCAAAATAATACCCCTCGAACAATTTAGGTCTTTGTCATCCCTAATCAAAATCCTGCGTACGTCCCTTTATGTTACAGAGAAGTTTTTAATGCAAAGAATAAGAAAAACTTAATTTTAATTATAGAAAGAAGTTTAAAATTTAGAAATCAGCTATTGACGCCAGCTGTGGTGAAGTAACAAGCCATGAAAAAGCAAATTCTCAAACTTTGTCGTTCGGATTCGGCGTTAAACTGAAGGTCCCTTTTTCTTGTGCGAAAAATTTAAAGCACACACGCCAAGAGACTGAGAGAAAGCGCTTGGTTTGGCCCCTTTGGGGCAGTATAACCAATTTTACATTTACATTAAAATATACACCATAAGCTTACGAATCAAAGGGCGCCCCGTATGACATTACATTTTTCATACAAAAAGTGGAACTAGGTTATTGGGTAAGAAAATCAGTAAAGAAAGCGAGCAAGCTACTATTTAATCATATTTTTCACAATAATGTCTGTTCGCTGCCCTATTGAGAGTAACCCATCCAAAACTATGAGGTTTTCTGGAAATTTCAGCATTTTTCAACAGCTAGAAAACTATTTCTGAAATCAGTACTGGGTTCCCAAAAACCGTACGGGAACATGCAGCTCTCCGTAGCACCCGGACTAAAAGCGAATTTAAAATCAGCCATATAATAGGTTTGGAATTGTGGAATTGTGATATCCTACTAAAACTGCAAATTTCCAGTTAAATTGCACTAATTGTTTTTGAGATGTGGAGTATACGCTGGAAAATTGAACTTTTTATATTCTTTGGAGCCTTTTTTTGCCACATGAAGCTTTTTGAGTACAGCAAACAATTTTTTTGATAATAAGACAGAGAACAAAAATTAATCCCGAAAATCGGGCGCACATCAATCTCGTCTGTTTTACAATACTATCTGGAATGAAAGAAAATTGAGTTCGGAAAGAAGAATCAGTTTAACCTTGGAAAGGCAAAAACCGGGATCAAAATGTGGATCCCTGGCGGGCTCAATTCAAGCAATTCAGGGATCAACCCATTATTAATCCCGTTTTGGATTTAGTTGATCCCGAATGAATAAATTTGTTGGTTCAGTATAAATATATGTGTAATTTTGGACATCATTGACTGAATGTTGTAAATGTTAACACAAGAGATAAATGATCATTCGTATCAGCATTCGTCAAGTTGAAGTTTGTGTGACAAAATTTGTCATTCGCCCGGCATATATTTACTATCGATATATTATCGAATAGCCGTGTCAGCAATAGACACAGCTGATTGTGTCTGGGGCGTTGCCAAGGGGGTTGGATTTTTAATTTTAGAACACGGAACGAAATGTTACCTCCAATTTTATAAAACTGTCTACGCCTTGATCAGTCAAGGTAAAGGCCAAAATTTTGTTCCGCCTTTAAATGAATGTTTAAAAGCCATATTATTTTAGATAACTAAGACGATAATTGGATACAAAAAGCACCCCATCATATTCGAAAATGTTGCACAGTAAACAAATCTATTAGTTTATTGCCAGTTCATCATACGCCCTGGTTATACTCTATTCCTTTGCCCTTATTTTTTACGTCTCTTCTATGAGAAGCTGATGACGGACAGACAATCAGACAGTCCGTCCACTCACTTGCCGAGTGCAACTCAAATGCATTAAGCGCAACGGTAACTGAGAATGCTCAAATATCTACCTGGACTATCTTACCTGGCCATTTATCCATTTAGTTGGCAAACTTTTTCAGTTTGCACTCTGCACGTAGCCACAGTTGAGAACCAAGCTTGACGCAACGTAAATCCCATAAAAATAAAAATGGCTAAAGGAAGTTTGAAATTGCAATTTAATTTCAACCGCAACCTAGAGAAGGAGAGAGTAAACCCTTCGCAGGAAAATCTAATGGCGCCAGCAATGGTAACGTGCAAGAAGTTTCTGTTTCTACGGAGCCAAGGGGAGAGATTTTTGTTTTCGGGGGAACACCCCCTCGCCCACCAGATTGATGACTTGGTATGCATTGGACGCGTGACGCTCACAAACGACCCCATTTGGTAAACGTCCCCGTCCCCGCAGTCTCATGTGTGTCGCATTTATCACAGAATCGCATTTTAACCACGGGATATTTGATCTTGTGCCATTTGACATAAGTCTTTGTGGGTCCAGCTCGTAGCAGTAGTAAGTAAAAGTCCAATGTGGATACATTTGCCAAATATGTTGCCAGTGTTTGCTTTTGGATGCTGGAAAATCAATAAACTGATAAACACGAATTGCATTGTTCGACTCCAGTTGCGCTTCGTGGCTGCCAAATTGAATTGAATTTTTTGTGCGTGTTTGGTCAGCTAAACGAAAATTGCCCAGCAGCATGAAACGTGTTTTAAAATTTATGGCAAAAGTTCGAGCCACGTGTAAATTATGGCGAATTTGTAGCATATTTTACAAGAGAATTAAATAAGATATAAGTAAACAATTTGAAATGTGGAGGGTGGGTCATGTAGCCTCAATTTCTGGTAAAGGGACCATTTGTAAGATACAAAATTTATGGCAAACTTTGTCGAATTGAAAGTTTTTAGTGATTAGGGTATTGCCTAGTACAAGTTTTACAACCACTTTGAACATTTTTCAATATGGGCGTATAACAAATATTTTATTTAAAAGACAATAAAGCAAGGAATTATGGAGTGACAGTTTTTACACAGACCCTTTTCTACTAAATTAAAATAAAAAGAATTGATATTTTCCAATAAACGCAGCTGCTCGAACAAAAATGCACTGAAAAAGTGAAGAAGTATGGGTCATATACTCAGGGAAAAATCTCATAGTAAACACAATAACAAACATGTTTGTTTTCTCTACACAGATTAATATTTTCATTTCATTTTCACAAGATACTAATATCATTCTGATCAAAACTTTCTGATCATTTACTTAACTTTTTAGCCCGCATTAAAGTGGGAGACTTAAAATACTTCAAGTCATAATTTTTGTAGTATTGACACAAAGGTAACCTGATATTAATTTTAATCCCTAAAAATCTTTCCACCCGGTCATTTCCAGAACACACTTAGACCACAAAGGTCATACCTAGCTCCCACTCAGATCCTACCCAGATCCCACTAAGATACCGCCAAGATCATACCCAGATCCCAGCCAGATCCCACCCAGATCCCACACAGCTCCCACCGAATTCCACCAAAGCCCACCTAGATCTTATCCATATCCCACCCAGATCCCATCCAAATACCACCCAAAACCAACCCATATAAAATCCCACCCAGATCCCACCTACACTGAAAAAAAAGGATAGTTTTGATGATCCTCAGGATATTTTCGGTATCCATTTGGACTGGATAGTTAAGTATCCTTTTTTGGGATCCATTGGATATTTTCGAAATCGATTTATTTTCGCTTAAAAAGGATATATCAGAAATAAAATGTTTCATTGATCTTTATTGTTCATCCAAAAGGAGCTAAAAAATGTGAAAAGGATATTTAAAAAATTGATCTTAATGTGGATATTCGAATATCCATTCTACGGGGATTTATTTTGCTCTGTGTAGGTACCACCCAGATCCAACCTATATCCCACCAAGATCCCCCCAGATCTTATCCAGACTCCATCAAGATCGCACGACAACGTTATAATATATGAATCGCAACTTGAAGCTTCCTTTGATTTTCTGAATCACAAATCCTAAAAACTTCAACTCCATAGAAAAGGAAAGAAGTGGGGAAAGTCTTTGCTATCAGCAGAGTGGGGATTTTTTTAACTTGATTGGATGATGAAAACTAATAGTTGATCAGCTTAACTTTATAGAATAATTGAATTTTTTCTACAAAAATCAACGAATAAATTCAACTTGATCGAATATTCAACTTGTCTAAATTCAACTATTCTTCGTAATACGATATTAGTTACAGATTTTGTTGTAGGTGAGTTATTTAAACCTATTTACCGTGACTGACGACTTTATAAATCTCGAAAAGAATGCCAAAAATGCTAAAAAAAACAGTAAGAATGAAAAAAATTTGTGCCAATTAAGCTTAAAATAATGCCAGGATCTATGTATAAGCACAATTCATGGATAATGTATCGCCATGGTAACAAAACTGCTAAATGCTTAAGAAACTGCTTTTCAATACCACAAAAGCCATAACCAAATACAGTGCCATTGCCATAATTTTGACCATGCTTTACCCCGAACCACGGATGAGTATGAAGTATGAAGAACATAGTTATTATTTTATTTTTTGAAGACCTTTTTATAATGGGATATTTTTTGAAGCAAAGTGATGTCCCTCTCCCTTTCAGATAAAAATTGATCCATTAAAGAAACGGACACGCCCCTTTGAGAATTTAAGCTGCTGATATCCTCCGAGTCAGAATCAAAGTCGAAGAAGTCGTTATTTTTAAAGTTTTTTGGCTTCGTCATATATTTCGTCGATTTCAATACTTCGAACTGGAGTGATGTCCTCTTATACCCATTTGGAATCGAATACATAATGCAACCGGGACTGCGTACGTAAAAATTATTGAAAAATCGCACTCAACTTTTTGGAATAATTTTCCATTAAATAACACATTTTTTAAATTGTTGGTTTCCATAATAACTTCTTAAATCAAAATGTACAATGGCCTTGTACACCAGCACAAATTGATGAATGCAATGGTTTTATTGATTGTGATGGATGGAAAACACAGAACATTTTAAGCTTTCAGTAAAAATTAAAACGATAACTTTTGCGCCTTTTTACTAAAATTTCCAAAGCCGTTCAGCATAAGCCAATCAATTTTTTTTGATGGATGATGTTTGATGTACGATTTTTGAGTTTTGATGTATGCTGGTGAACAAGGCCATTGATTTGTAAATAAAACAATTGTTGAAATTTAACTTTGTTTAAAATTAACTTAGTTGAATTCAATCAACTAAATTTAACTTTAGTTGATTTTAGTCAAGTTGAGTTAAGTTAAATTTAATCATCTAAAATTTAAGTTGACTAATCAACTAAAAAGAAATTTCAATCGATTGTCCTCAAATTTTTACAGAAGGTTCGGTCCGGCGGTTCGAACCCATTGTAACCTCAAGGTTCGGTTCGCGGACCGGTTCTCGGAACCCCCTGAACCCAAGGTTTTGGTTCGAACCGTTCACTTGAACACTTATTTTTTAAATAATATTCTTCATGTCAATAATGCAATTTATAATTATCAAATTCATTAGCTGACACTAACAACTTTTTGAGAACCGCTTAGTTTAAATTAACAAGCATTCTTCTTAGATTGTAAAATGTTGAAAAGGCCCGTCAAATTGATTCCTGCGTTGCTGGAGTGGCAAATATAGTTAACGCAATATTTTTAAGTCGTCTTTTTTTTACCTTAAAAAAAAAACATTTGTCGATGTTTTGGATAATAGTCGAAGGAATCTACAACATCATTTGGAGATTTGATATTCAGATTTGATATTTAATATTTGTTTATTGTTTTTTTCTCTCTCACAAGTTAATTCATTTAAAACTCTCATTAAAATTTCTTTTTGGAGCTTCAGTTAGTCTGTAATGTGCTGCTTTGTTGAAAAATCGGGGTGAAATTAATCGGTCTTAGAGCACTGCAGACAATGTTGATACTAGCTCATAATAGAAGAACGTTTATCGAAACAAAAGATTTCAGAACAGTTGCTCAAAATGAAAAAGCAAGCGGAATAAAAACACTTGCCAGTAATTGTGAATCCTGTAGCTTTAATAAGTTTTTTGGCTGCAGCAATAAAAAGATATTTTGAGTGATCAAATATTTTTAGGTGGAGCTCTTTTAAAGAACTCTGAATTAAAAAATCTTTAATAGTTAATAAACGTTCGCATATTTTTTTTTTTAACCTAACTAAAAAAATCAATTTCAATTCAATTTTTTATAATCAAAGATTTCATATAATGAGTACGGAGAAGTGTGCGAACTCTACTATTGTCAAACTGAACTGCCCTAAACAATCTTTATCTACTAAATTTTGAGCGTGTGCAGTACAGTCCCCCAGGTAATTTATTGAGTTAACTTAGTCGTCGTCCAAATCAAGAAATGCTTTTGAAGCACATGAGCAACCTCCATCAATTGTCGTTTAAAAGTTTTAATGCTCGATCCATATTCTTTTCTTGACTTCTCTTCTTGTCAGATTACAAGGAATTTACATAATTCTAATATGTAGAACCGAACAGAATTTTTCTAAAAATTGGTCCGGTTCGGGTTCAGGATTCGAGGAGTCAAAAGTATTTGAGGTTTGATTCATGGTCCGGTTCGTCGGATCAAAAACCCGAACCGAACCGGTTCTAAGGGGTTGAGTTCAGGACCGGTTTGCAGCCTTGGAAGAAAGTGTATGATCAGATATTGGTTTCTAATGATCTCCGTGCAACTTGCCTCTGGCTCTAATTACACTAGTTCACAGCATTTGATCCCGACCATTTGACAGTCATTTTTTATGTGAACCCTTTTGCTGAGTCCAAAAATGCAGTCCAAATATTTTTTTAGTGGGGCCGTTTTAGAGAAACCGCCGAAAAGCTAGTTTTTTGATTCTAAAAAAAGAATTACATAAGAAATTGCTACCTAACGTTCGGGATCGCAAAATTTTTATTATTTTGTAAACCAGTGTAACCAAACATTTAGACTTGCATGGGCTGAGTCCAAGCTTATTTCCTCCGACCAATCAATTGTTTTATATAACTCGCTATTGCACTCCTCACCACATTCAATAAACTCACACAAGGGAATTCCATTCAACTATGGAAAACAGGAAAGGTCCAAGAACCGATCCCTGCGGGACCCCGCATCTATAGTTCAAAAAGATGAAAGTCCATAGACGTGACAGCCCATTGTAGCTAACTGCCAGACATGACTGAGGAACAAATACAATTGTTAGCGTTTTTGCATAGAACTTCAAAGTTAATCGTGTCCAAAGCATCAGAAGAGGGTCCGATGTCTTCACTTTCTACCCTTCCCAAACCCAGATTGATTGTAACTCATGGAGGATTTTGGTATAACGTAATATTCTTGGTGGCAGCTTTTCATGTATCAGGAAATCTGAATGTTAGGTCCCCAATTACAACAATATATTTGTGGAGCGAACATATTTATTGGAGCGATCCACCCCGAGCAAGGACGGCACCATCAAAACCCCCCACAATACAAAAGAAAAACGAGAAGGCCAAGCTAACTTCGTCTTTGCCGAAGTTTTTATACCCTTGCAAATGTTTTAATACATCAGAGTTTAAGAACGCCAGCATTAAAACAAATTATTTTTCTAAATAAAACCCACTTTTCGACCGATAGTTCCTATGACAGCTAAAGAATATAGTCATCCGATTTTGACCAAAACTTCCAAATCTTTGTAAAAGCGCATAATATTAATAATTGCTGAAGTGAGACACGTTAACATTAACAACAAAAAAATTTTTCTCACAAAGACCCACTTTTCGACCGATAGTTCCAATGGCAGCTATAAGATATAGTCATCCGATTTTGAGAAAAACTTCCAAATCTATGAGAAAGCGTATAATATTAATAAACGCTGAAGTGAGACACGTTAACATTAACAACAAAAAAATTTTTCTCATAAAAACCCACTTTTCGACCGATAGTTCCTATGGCAGCTATAAGATATAGTCATCCGATTTTGACATAAACTGTCAAATCTGTGTAAAAGCGTATAATATTAATAATCGCTGAAGTGAGACACGTTAACATTAAAAACAAAAAAAATTTTCTCATAAAAACCCACTTTTCGACCGATAGTTCCTATGGCAGCTATAAGATATAGTCATCCGATTTTGAGAAAAACTTCCAAATCTGTGTAAAAGCGTATAATATTAATAATCGCTGAAGTGAGACACGTTAACATTAAAAACAAAAAAATTTTCTCATAAAAACCCACTTTTCGACCGATAGTTCCTATGGCAGCTATAAGATATAGTCATCCGATTTTGAGAAAAACTTCCAAATCTATGAGAAAGCGTATAATATTAATAATCGCTGAAGTGAGACACGTTAACATTAAAAACAAAAAAATTTTCTCATAAAAACCCACTTTTCGACCGATAGTTCCTATGGCAGCTATAAGATATAGTCATCCGATTTTGAGAAAAACTTCCAAATCTGTGTAAAAGCGTATAATATTAATAATCGCTGAAGTGAGACACGTTAACATTAAAAACAAAAAAATTTTCTCATAAAAACCCACTTTTCGACCGATAGTTCCTATGGCAGCTATAAGATATAGTCATCCGATTTTGAGAAAAACTTCCAAATCTGTGTAAAAGCGTATAATATTAATAATCGCTGAAGTGAGACACGTTAACATTAAAAACAAAAAAAATTTTCTCATAAAAACCCACTTTTCGACCGATAGTTCCTATGGCAGCTATAAGATATAGTCATCCGATTTTGAGAAAAACTTCCAAATCTGTGTAAAAGCGTATAATATTAATAATCGCTGAAGTGGGAGACGATAGCTTTAAAAACAAAAAAGTTTTTCTCACAAAAACCCACTTTTCGACCGATAGTTCCTATGGCAGCTATAAGATATAGTCATCCGATCCGGCCGGTTCCGACATATTAGCAGTGTGCAGTAAAAAGAAGACTCTGTGCAAAGTTTCAGCTCGATAGCTTTAAAACTGAGAGACTAGTTTGCGTAGAAACAGACAGACAGACGGACAGACGGACAGACAGACGGACAGACGGACAGACGGACAGACGGACGGACAAAGCTCAATCGACTCAGCTCGTCACCCTGATCAAGAATATATATAGTTTATAGGGTCGGAAATGAATATTTCTATGCGTTGCAAACTTCTGGGCAAAATTATAATACCCTGAGGACGGCACCGACGCAAATACGCCTCGGCCATGTGCTGCAGATGGTCGTTCCAGTAGACAAGATTCATTTTGGCCAAGCTGAAATCGTAGGCAAGTTTATTGCGCAAGCCATTGTGGCCAAGCAGCATACGCGATCGAACCACCCAACTGGTGGGGATGGGCACAAAACGTTTACAATTCGCAGACACCTTCATGGGATTCTCGGCGCAGAGGAAGTGAAAGGAGCCATCCGCACAGGTTTTGTTCAGGGGACAAATGGTGGTCTCGTTGCCAAAGTCATTATAGAAAGGATTGTGATGCTCGTCATATTTTCCAGTTGTGACCATTCTCTTTGACTGCAGAATGAGAATAATTAAAATTAAATTTTTGATCATGTTATGGAAAGGCGTCTGTGCTTTTTTTCTGAGTTAACTTTCAGTGTGAGCTAAATTTAAATTTCTCTCTATTAAATGACATTGAGTGTCCCGACCGAGAGCTCAACTCGGTGGCTTAAATTTTAAAATCTTTAGCTCTTTCAGCTCTACACGCCAAGCTCATACAGGTCATTGAACAATGCACAAACAAGAGTCAGGAAGCAGAACAAAATCATAAGAAAAAGTAGAAAAACTGAAGCACAAAAGTTAGAGCAAGTTTTAGACGGAAAATGCAGGAAAAGCTTTTTCGTTATTTTGCTTGGCTTGCATTTTCACCACCTTATGATGCTATTCAAATCATTTGCGTCTCAAATTTAACTCTTTTCAGCTCAACTCAAAAACTTTAATTAACTTAATTAATTTATAAACAAATCCCCCAAAAGAGCTCCATTTCATTCGCTAAGACCAATTGACAGGCAGACAACTCGAAGTGAAGTGAAGCGAAGTAAGCAAGGAATCTCATTTCAAAGACAAAACTTAAGCAGGCAATCCGCGCTGACTTGCTTAAATGCCGAGAAAACACACGCCCCTCCCCCCTTCTCGTTCCCCTTCAATTAGACCAGGCGAACTCAAAGCGAAAACAAAGCCGGAAACAACAACACAAAACTCAACCTCAATTTCCCCTTTGGGCAAAAAAAGGAGAAAAAGTGCTGCTTTGTTATTGAAGCTGATAAAATAAAACGGCGATTTATGTTTGGGTAACAGAAAAGTTGCCAAAAGTTGAGTGTGCTTGTGTGTGTGTGTTATGTTAATATAATAAAATATAATGATTATGATGCGGTCTGGTCGTAATCAAAGGCAATATCTACAAGCCGCTTCGCCTGGTTTATCAATGATTCAATTCATGCCGCAAAAACCCAACAACAACAACAACAAGAAAAAGCACAACAAAAATGTTTGCTAGTCGAGGTCTAATTTGTTGCTTGTTTTGACATCATCAAGCTCCATCATTATCGTGGAGAAGCTGCCGCTTGAATTTTTTATGAGAAAAGTGGCCCCCCCATAATCATTACCAAACAAGAATATTACTTACTACACACCCTACGACACCAAAAAAAAATACTTCTACACATGCGAACAATCCAAATAAGAGGGTTGCCTTTGAAATTTGCAAACCTGGCTAGCCTTATGCGTGAGCTGACTTCAAAGGCTTAGATTTGAAAAGTTATTTTTATTCTGGTTGGGGAGTGATAATATCAGCAGATTAAATCAGCGTTGGCCAACGAGAGCGAGGCCAAAAAGTGAGAGTGTGAAATTGCTTTGAACTGATCGCATCAAAGGCTAGCCAACGACTGACTGCTTTCTGCTCTCTTGGTCTCAGCTTCGGCATGCGTTCGGCTTGTATATGTGTAAACGGGGAAATGTGTTCGCCCCGCTGCATCTAATAGAGGAAGCGCAATGGCATGTACCTTTTAGCATGTACTAGAAATTATCACACCCCAAACCCAAGAAAATACAGAAATAAAAAATACAGAATAGACACATATTGGGCCTTACTGAATATATATTAAGCCACTAGGTTCAACTTTCTAGTTGTAGCTCTGACAGTTTTCGCGGTTCGGAAGAAGGAGGGAGGAGGAATTTGCCAAATCTTGAGCAAACCTTGATCTGGGTACAGTATACATGTACATACATGCAAAAAATTTGTGTGGCTCTACTCTTATAGTCTCTGAGGACAACGCGTTTATACAGAGAGAGAGACAGTTTTTCGCTTAGCCAAAAGATGGAGGAGGTGGGAGTTTTCCAAATCTGAAACAAACTGGATGTGGGTACGGTATACACCTACATACATGCCAAAAATTGTGGCTCTATCTGTTACAGTCTCTGAGATCGACTCGTTCATACAGACAGACAGACGGACATGTCTTAATCGACTCGGCTGTTGATGCTGATCAAGAATATATATACTTTATGGGGTCGGAGGTGCTTCCTTCTGGCTGTTACATACATTTGTGGCCGTCTGTGGCCCAGTGGTTAGTGTGCTGGACTGCTGGGCGGGAGGTAGTGGGTTCGATCCCGCCTCTGAACATCTAATAATAAAAGTTTTTTTCTTTCTTTAGAAACTAGCTTTTTACACATACGGTCACCTTCACCAGCTTAGTGACGCCAGCTGTGAAGTAACTAGCCATGAAAAAGCAATTTCTCAAACTTTGCCGTTCGGATCCGGCGTTAAACTGTAGGTCCCTTTCTCTTGTGCGAAAAATTTAAAGCACACACCCCAAGAGATTGAGAGAAGCTTGGCTTGGCCGCGTTGAGGAGCTGTATAGCCAGTTTTACCTTTTACATACATTTGCACAACCATTTTTAATGGGAACAGGGTATCAAAACAACACAAAACAATTTTAACACGTCAATTCAACACAAAACAAATTAATCACTATCAAATTCAACACAGCAAAATTATAACACAAGATATTTTAACACATTAACAATTTCAACATAATCTATTTCATCTCAAAGAAATTGAACATCGCCGACACACAGTTCACTTTAAACACTAGAAAATAGAAGACACCAACAAAAATTTTACAAAAAATTTTAATTATTATTATTTATTAATATTAATATATTATATTAATTATTAATATAATAATTCCTGTGGCTGTTACTACTCCTGGCGGGGGGAGGCCGATCGTTCCCACCCCGCCACGTCTAATAAAACAAGACGAGAAACCCCAACATTCGTCTGTAATGAAGTTTGCTACACTTTGAAATAGCTTGTCTCAACGGTTAGCGACTTCGACCAAACTTCGCAGATCAGCTTAAAAACATTACATATTCCATGACCGTGTTTGAGAGCGATAATATTGAGAACAAACCAGTTTTTCTTACTAAAAACCATTTTCCGAACGAACATTTGTATGGCAGCTACAAGAAGTAGTCATCCGATCCGGTCGGTTCCGACATATTAGCAGCGTGCAGTAAAAAGAAGACTCTGTGCAAAGTTTCAGCTCGATAGCGACAAAACTGAGGGACTAGTTCGCGTAGAAACAGACAGACGGACAGACGGACGGACGGACAGACGGACGACGGACGGACAAAGCTTAATCGACTCAGCTCGTCATGCCGATCAAGAATATATATACTTTATGTGGTCGGAGATGATTCCTTCTATGCGTTGCAAACTTCTGGGCAAAATTATAATACACTTTTCAAGTGTATAAAAAGTTTTTCTTTCTTTAGAAAATAGCTTTTACACATCTGTACCTTACTACTATTACGCCCATTTAGAGTAACTACTCCCTTATCTTTTCTTTACTAATTACTTATTATTTTCCACTGGGCGTTTAAATATTAAATTTTCTTTTTGTACTTTTTCATATTTTTTATTTTTTTTTTTTCTTTATTTTTTCTAATATTTTTTTATAACAGTGTTTAAAAACTTCGACAAGTTTTAATTTTATGACTGCTGCTTAAACTTCTGATTTGAAAATCTCAGTAGTCGGCGTCAAATCAAAATCAGAAAAACGAAAATTATAACTTAGGAAATCAAAGCAGCAGTCGGCTCTTTAAAAGTTTTTCATTTGATTGACTGCGACTTTTCGAATTATTGTAAGTCTATGAAACAGTCGATGAAAACTTCGACAGTCGACTCTCAGTGCTTTGATTCTGAACAACTGTGTGACGGCCCATATCCTAACTTTAAAGTACAAGTAGGCAACTGCTTTGTCAGTTTTTCATTTTCTATTTTTTGAATTCTGAATAAATTAGTTTGATTTGTAAAAAGCAATTTAACAGTTCGAACCTTTGGGAAAATTTTTAAATTTCATTTGTTTTGTGCACAATGGCGCCGAAGAAGGAATGCAGAATTTGGAAATATTTTCATAATAATGAGATCGACGGGATAGCTACTTGCATGAAGTGCAATAAACCGCTGAAAAACAGCAGGATTTCCAATTTAAAAGCGCATTTGGAGAAAGTGCACAAAATAATTTATTCCCAAGTAGAGCAATTAAATCCTTCTTCTACTGCATTTCAAAACATCATACGCAAAAAAAAATAAAAGTCGAAGTCAACAAAAAGCAGATAATCAGAGCTTATATTGGTCTTGTCACCGAGGATAGCATTCCGTTTAACATCTTAAATTCTCCCAATATGAGAATTCTTTTGGACCCCGTTTCTGAAGGGCTAAGAATTGTAGAAGGAAAGCAGATGTGCTTAAATGCCTTGAACTGCAAGAAAACATTTGCAGTAGAAATCGGAGAAGACACTATGACTTTAGCATTCGGCTCTTGTTTAGTTGTATATCTATTATTAAACTCGTGCTCTTCCATTGTATCTAGGTGATTTGGTTTAATTTTTTACAATTTTTGAGTTTCCTTAGCCTTGTCGCGACTTGATAATTGTTTAGTAAAGGTTTTTCTTATGTGAAATAATATGTTCCTAAGCGCTATTTGAAGTAGGTGGTTGGAACTCAATGTTCAACTTTATTCATTCACCATTGGTCTTTCGTGCAATAATATCGCGGGTTAGTGTGTCACAGTCATACAGCCATGAATTTCAACTTTTAGTATGGAAAATCAAATTTTTGAAGTAATTAGCGGTTCTTTGACCGTTGGCAACCTTTAACGTAGAATTGCGATAATGCATTGCATCTGGGATGATTTGGTTTGATTTTTGCTATTTTTGACTCTTATTGGCCATTTCGCGATTTAATCATTCTTTAGCAGCGGTGTCTTAATAAATATCTTTGCTAATGGAGGCCCAAGATTTACGCCAGATTTAGTCAGCTAGATAATCCCATATTGTCACATAATATATCAATTTGTACACTAACAGATTAAATTTGGACCCTACAATATTTAGATAAGTCAATCAATCAAAAAACTTTTAAAGCACTGAGAGTCGACTGTCGAAGTTTTCATCGACTGTTTCATAGACTTACAATAATTCGAAAAAGTCGCAGTCAATCAAATGAAAAACTTTTAAAGAGTCGACTGCTGCTTTGATTTCCTAAGTTACAATTTTCGTTTTTCTGATTTTGATTTGACGCCGACTACTAAAATTTTCAAATCAGAAGTCTATACAACAGCAGCGTTTTCAAATTTGAGAAAAACTTGTTGATCAGTTAATCAGAATTTTACAACTTTTGCTGCTGTGAGTAAAGCAATTTAAACACTGTTTTTTCCACCTTTTTACCAAAAAAAAATATTATAAATTGGTTTTGAAAAATTTTTAAAAATTTTTTTAAATTTGGGAATTAAATTTAAAAATTTTTTACTTTCCCCAGATTTTTAAAAAATTTATAATTTGAAATATTATTTTATATATATTTTATGTTTTTTTTTTGAGTATAAAACAACTCCTAGATTGTAATCGTTTCCGAGTGCTCTTGGCGATACTTTGCAGACATACTAAATAGTGGTAGATCGTTTGAATATTATAAGCGCTTGCAGCTGGCATAATTTATATAAAAAAATAGAGGAAATCTGATATGCCTGCCATTATATATATGGCAACACTTCGAAATATTCATCCGTGATACAAAATTGTGTTGAATCAGATAATAATGAGAAAATAAAAGTTTTTACGATATAGTTGAAAGACCAAAAGTTTTTCACTAAAATTAAAACTTTTTTCCGATAGACAAACGTGCAGCGTATTCGTACCAAAAGACTTCGTTCAAAGGTTTGGTTACGATAGCTAAAACTGACGGAGGAGATAGCATAAAAACAGACGGACAGACGGACGGACAGACGGACATGGCTATATCAACTCAGCTCGTCATGCTGATCAAGAATATATATTTGTGTCGGAGATGATTCCTGCTGTGCGTTACAAACATCCGGACAATTTCTGTATTCCCTCCCCAAGGTATAAAAGGTCTTAAATGATTTGAAATCATAGTGAGAAATGGTGAATTGGGAAGGATTGTGATTCATTGTATGATTGCATTATTTAAAGGAAAATCATGCGCATGAAATCCTGGTTTTGCTTTATAATTCCTTGTTAAAAACGAGAGCAGATACACAACCTTATCCCAATTACAGCCACTCTTCAATTTAAATTCGCTCCATCTCTTTTTTCCAAGCACTCCCCTTCATTTCATCACTTTTCACAAATCTCTTTCTCCCTCTTCCTCCACTCTTTCCACCCTCACACCCTCCCACTCCACACACCCTCTGAAACACACACACAACCCACTTGCTGCTACGGCAAATGGCAACTGCGGCTGACTTTACAAATACAATATGAAAATAAACCAAAAAATCTGTCGCAAATACAAAATTGTTCTAGTTTTATTCCGCCAGTTGCATCGGTGCTGTGTTCGGACCAAGGCTGAAACCGGCCCACCCCAACATGAAAACCGGTCGGTCCGAACCGAACCCTTAACCAACCGGTAAACGATTTTGGGCTCGAGTCCCGAACCGAAGACCTTTGAAAAATTAGGTTCGGCTCTCAAAATTAAGTAGTTTTTCCAACGAAACACACAGGGAAATATTGAAAATATGTAGAGATTTTAGTATAAATTTAAGCTTAGATGAATTTTATTGTGAAGAAGAGAAGTTTATGAAAGCAATAAACAAATTGCAAATAAGTTACAGATTCCTTTAAAAATTGTCCAAAAGTACCGGGGGTGCCATCGACCAAATTCTAAAGATTTCATTCTTCCAATTTGTTTTGTTGGTTCTCTAAGATCTAAGCAGATTTTCATAGAAAATCAAATCTCTAGAAGTTCTTGGCACCAATGATTATTTCGAAGACTTAAACTAAAGCTACTTGCTACTAACTGGAAGCAAATTGTTTCATATAGCAATTTTTAAGATTTTTGATTTGTAATTTTTTAAAAGTGGACCAAAAAGATGACGAATTGTCCATGGAAACGGCAAAACTATTGGAAATGGTTCCATTGAAAGGGGATTATAGATTTAAAGAATATTCTTTTAAAAAATATGTATTAACAAGTCGAAACTATTCTTCTAGTTAAAGCGAACTAAGGTTCGACCCAAAACCTTGGGTTTATTGATTCCTGGAACCAGTCCGAGAACCGTACCTTAGACCTAGTGTTTCTGTTATGATAAGTGTAAATAGCTTGTCACTTTAATAATAAAATTATGCTTCACTAAAATTTCAGAGCATTTTTCCTTCAGAGTACGACAGTCCACTATGAATAATGTACCACCATTTAATTTGGTGGTAACTATAACTGATGCTTAGAAGTCAACGCAGTTGGACATCATTTCTGGCGAAGTCCGAAACAGTTCTGTCCAGAAATACCAATTGCTATTCCGATAAAATGTTGTGAGCTATCTCTGTTGAATTGTGTTTTTTGCAGTATAAAATTTGTAACCAACCATTGCCTTGCCAGCCTTAAAGCACAAAAACTTTTGCTAAAATCATCGGTCGTTTCAAATTATATGATTTAACGCAATCTTTAAAAAAATTTATTTAAATATTTGATCGGATATATAAAAGAGCAACCCTCGTTTAAGTGGGGAGCAGAGGCAAAAATATTTGTTATTTTTTTTTTATCTTACACTTTGATAGAGTAATTTGTCAATAAAGCTAAATATGATTTTTTATAGTCTAGACAAAGTATCTGTTTTATTTAATGAGCATCAAGAAAAGCAGCTCAATGAACTTCAACTAAACCAAGAGGGAATCTCTTGTATAAAATGTGTGAAAAATTAATGATGGGCCAATTCAATTGAGTTTTCTATGTTATTAACAAATGTTTCGCTGTTAATAAGAACCTTTACAATTAAAGTTGCTTTGTCATGCACCAATTTCAACTTTGCTTGTCCAAATTTTACAAACATTTAACCAAAACTCATGATAAATGAACGGAAGTTCACAAAACGAAAAGTGCACACATCATCGCTATCATTATCATAAACAACATAAGTCACACAGGGAATAAAAAAAGGGATTTTGCCAAAACAACATTTATGATTATTTTTCCCAAGAAACTTTTTAGACCTCAAGACGCCATTTCTAACTAAACTGAGCTCTTCACCCAGCTGGATAATTTTGTTTCAAATTTTTAATATCTGCTTCGGTGAAATCATTTAACAGAGCCCGATGTAGCGTTTATTTATTTATACAATTTCTGTTTATTATTATGCTCCGCTCTTAAGTGGGGCACAAACTCAAAAAGCGGTCACCAGCTGGGGGTAGCTCCTCGATGTAAACGTTTTTGTCTTATGATAAATGATGATATACGCAAATTTGTTTTGTAATTGATGATAATGCGAGGAGTGTAGACAAAGCGATAAATATTCTTTTAATTTTTGGGCAGCAGTGAACAGTTTAGTTTGATTCTCAGCGGGTTGCCTATTGCCTTCGTTCTCATTAAGTACTTAGAGCCCTGGACAACAATTAATTTGCAGCATTTTAGTTAGTCTTGGAGTAGTCGCCCAAGGCTAAACCATAATTTAGGTTACCTATAAGTTTTTCTAGACAATAAAAAGCTAAAAAAAAAGGGTTAAGCTGACAGTACACTGTTAAATTTTTGTAGAATATACCTTGTCTGCCTGTTGAAGCTCTCTCGAGTTGGTAAACATGAAAATAATTACCAAATTGCATGAAAACAAAAGAAAGAGCTTCCAGCAAAATTCAATTAAAACAAGAAGATGACTTTCCACCCAAACAACACACACAAACACACCCATTTCAGCACATCACTTAACGAGTACAAAAATCTGCGTATAAATCTTCTAATCTCTTTAACCCAAATCGCTAGCATAACAAACACCGAAACCACAGAAGACTTAGCACCTTGTATGTTCAGAGGAAGGAGAATACACAAAAATTCGAGGAGGATGGGCTATAGAAATTCGTAGTCTGCCGACAACGCAGCAGCCCCAACTAAAAATGAATCAAATTAGAATGCTTTTGGCCAAGCCCAAGCAACAACTTCCGGCTGAAAGCGAACTTTCCTTTTAAAGGGTTAACAAACTTCGCACCCAGGCCATAAAATTGTCTTCGTTTTGAATTTTGGGTAGGGCTTTCTGAGTGGGTGGAATAAAAACACAAATTGCTTGCATGTCTGAGCAGTTCATGACAATGGCTAAAGTTCTGGACGGTTAATTAATATGTTGGCAATAGAGTTTCAAATCCTTGCAATTTGTTTCACATTCCGAAAGGACCAAGCCCCTGCCCACAAGATTAATTAGTTTAGTTCAAATGATAAAGATTGATCATAATTTAAATTACTTAATGTTTGAGCCACATAAATCACAGAAATTACGGCAAAAGTCAATATTTATGCTGCACAAATAAACAAATTCATATATGTTTTTTGTGTGTGTTGGCCATTAAACATTTAATTACAGTGGTACGCAAAATGTCCGCGGGCCTCGTCGGTCATCATACAGACCAGTTCAGCCCAGTTGGCTAATAAAAATTAAATATTGATTTATTTCACGTGCTGGGTCAGTTTACGAGCCTAGTTTCAGGGAGTGAGCGAGGCGGGTCCACCGTGTGTAAATCGGCATAAATCCTGCGGCTTAATTTGCTTACCGAATTGGGCCATTAGCAATGATTTTATAATGTCATAAAAAAGTTAACGACTCGGCCGCAGCTTTGTTATTCCTTAACTAGGTTGGCACATGTTAAAGTTTAAGGAACAAATTTGAAATTTACTGCAAAATAGCGAAAAGCTGCTTTGGATTTTCTGTTGGAATTTAATCTAGATCAAAAAGAATTTGAAAGTGCCATTAAGTTTTAGCGTTTTTCGGTAACTTTGAGACGTTGGGAAAAAGAATGGTTGAAAAAAAGCATTCTTTGTAAATTCATGCTTATCAAGTGAACTTCATGAGCGAAAACCACTCCTAACGGGTTCTGTCAATACCGCGTGTCTTTAGCCGGATGAAGCTAAAGAAAACTAAATGCCAAACAGATTGCTTCTAAAAGGTCTCTACGGATTGGCGACATACACAAACTGAGGGAAAAGGAGCAGAATTTCGCCACACTTGACATTATGCATGTTTGCAGCTTAGAATTAATGTTACGCCGCATATTTGTGGAGTCTTTGTAAATAGGCTTTCGGTCTTAGCTTACGAAACGTTGATGCCACTTAAAATTAATGTTTTTTTTTTAAAATCGGGAAGGACTTTTGGACAAAGAGCTGATTAATGGATCGGATGAGTATAAAAGTGTGTACTGAATAGGAAGTTGTGTGCCGAAATTTCTTAATTTTTGTTGATGAACTCGAATCTGTGTCTAGCATTGTCATTACTTGCGATGCACTTCGTTTTCCAGCTTCCCAGTTGAAATGGAGCATTCCATTCAACCATTCCTTGTTTTTTGTCCCATACCTTATATGTACCACTCCTAAATTTGTTGTTGAAATTCGTTAATGGTTTGCCAATTTTTTGCACCTTTTCATCAGTACATTTTGATTTGTCAATGACGTTGGCAAAAACATATGCCTCAACTGTAGAAAATATCTGTGAAGGAACGTTTTCGGCGACCATATAAAGAGTGCCTTTCCAAACCGACATAGTGCCTAAAAAGTATTCTGTTGTTAGAAGATGCAGGTTGCGGCAGACAAAGCGTAAATTTTCGTAATTTACATACTTTAACTTAACTTGACGGTGACTAAACAGTGACTTGACAGTGACTAAATAGTAACTAAACAGTGACTTGATAGTAAATTGTAAGTGACTAAACTCTGACTTGACGTGACTTAACAGTGATTTGACAGTGACTTGACAGTCTCTTGACAGTGCCTTGACAGTGCCTTGACAGTGACTTAACAGTGACTTAACAGTGACTAAACAATGACTAAAGTGACTTGACCTAACAGAGTCTTGAAGAGACTTAACAGTGACTTGACAGTGTCTCGACAGTGCCCTCACAGTGACAACAGTGACTAAACAGTGACTTGTTAGTAAATTGAAAGTAACTAAACTCTGACTTGACGTGACTTAAGAGTGACTTGACAGTGTTTTGACAGTGTCTTGACAGTGACTAAACAGTAGCTTAATAGTAAATTGAAAGTGACTAAACTCCGACTTGACGTGACTTAACAGTGCGTTTACAGTGACTTGACAGTCTCTTGACAGTGCTTTAACAGTGATTAAACAGTGACTTGATAGTAAATTGAAAATGACTAACCTCTGACTTGACGTGACTTAACAGTGATTTGACAGTGACTTGACAGTCTCTTGACAGTGCCTTGACAGTGACTTAACAGTGACTTGAAAGTAACTAAACTCTGACTTGACGTGCCTTGACAGTGACTAAACAGTGACTTTGCAGTGACTAAACAATGACCTTACAGTGACTTGATAGTAAATTGAAATTAACGAAACTCTGACTTGACGTGACTTAAGAGTGACTTGACAGTGTTTTGACAGTGACTTGACAGTGGCTAAACAGTGACTTTGCAGTAACTAAGTAGTGACTAAACAGGGACTTGATAGTAAATTGAAAGTGACGAAACTCTGACTAGACGTGACTTAACAGTGACTTGACAGTGACTAAAAATTGTTTTCAATGCGAGCGTCCATAAACCATATAATATCTACTATATATTACTTTACTAATACTATATGCTTTCGCACATATTAACAAATTTTGGTGAAAATCTGATGACCAATGGGGGAAATCACAAGCGATTTTCGTATAAACCCTAGTGTTTTAAATTAAAACTGCTTGAACTTATATGTGAAGTGGCACCAAAAAGCACGGCTACTAGATCAGATGGCGAAAATAAACCGAATTGAAACCGACTATACAAAGCCAAGTAGATTTGAGAAGTTGATTCCAAATCGCTCAAATTCACCATCTGATCTAGCTACGCTCGATATATTTCTTATTTGCTTATGAAGTAACCCAGCCAGCATTTGGAAGATCGTTTTTAGAAAACTCACTTTGAGGAGTCTTTTTCGAGTCGCCTTGCTTATTAAAGAAGTTGGTGATTAAAGAAGACTCGAGAAATGAATCGTGCATATGGGTCATTCTTTTATAAACCGAACAGTTAAAAAAATTTTTATTTTTCATTTATTATTAAAAAAATCCGAAATTAGATCTGGACATGCCCATCATAACGTAATTTGCGGTTTTGCACAAAATTTTTTGTTAATTTTATAAACAATTTCAAAATCGTCAAAAACGGAAAATGGAAAAAAAAAGGGTTTTTACAAAAAATATCTCAGGTAGTTTTATAGATTTTAAATTATTTAATAATATTAAGTAATTGTTGCTAAAAATTATTTATAATTTTTTTCTCAGTGTTAACCACCATGATATAGCTTCTAAGCATAAACAATTTATTGTCCTAAACGTACCTTTTTATACCCTTGGAGAGGGTATATTGAAATTGTCCAGATGTTTGTAACGCACAGAAGGAAGCATCTCCGACCACATAAAGTATATATATTCTTGATCAGCATGACGAGCTGAGTTGATATAGCCATGTCCGTCTGTCCGTCCGTCTGTCCGTCCGTCCGTCTGTCCGTCTGTTTCTATGCTATCTCCTCCGTCAGTTTTAAAGCTATCGTAACCAAACTTTGCACAAAGTCATTTGGTACAAATACGCTGCACATTTGTCGGAACCGGCCGGATCGGACGACTATAGCATATAGCTGCCATAGGAACGATCGGTTGAAAAAGTAGTTCTAGTGAGAAAAACTTTTTTGTTTTCAATGCTATCGCTCCCAACCCTCGTATTTATGAGTTCTTTATGCTTTCACATAATTTCAGCAAGTTTTATGCAAATCGGGCAACTATATAGTATAGCTGCCATACAAAAGATAGGTCTGAAAAAAAGTTTTAGTATGAAAAACTTTTTTTGTTTTCAATGCTATCGCTCCCAAACTCGTTACTGATCAATATGATATGCTAACACATAATTCTGTCAAGTCTGATCCAAATCGGACGACTATAGCATATAGCTGCCATAGGAATGATCGGTCGAAAAAATAGTTTTAGTGAGAAAAACTTTTTTGTTTTCAATGGTAGCGTATTTGTACGTTCCAATTATAAATATTATCGGTCTCAACACAATTTTAGAGAGTTTGATCAAAATCGGATGAATATATCGTAAAGCTGCCATATAAAAAACTGGCAGGAATATATCATGCTCCAAGGGTATATAAACTTCGGTCGAGCCGAAGTTAGCTTTCCTCTATTTTTATACCCTTGAAAAGTGTATTATAATTTTGCCCAGAAGTTTGCAACGCATAGAAGGAATCATCTCCGACCACATAAAGTATATATATTCTTGATCAGCATGACAAGCTGAGTCGATTAAGCTTTGTCCGTCCGTCTGTCCGTCCGTCCGTCTGTCCGTCTGTCCGTCTGTCTGTTTCTACGCGAACTAGTCCCTCAGTTTTGGAGCTATCGAGCTGAAACTTTGCACAGAGTCTTCTTTTTTACTTGCTAATATGTCGGAACCGACCGGATCGGATACTACTTCTTGTAGCTGCCATACAAATGTTCGTTCGGAAAATGGGTTTTGTGAGAAAAACTGGTTTTGTTCTCAATATTACTGCTCTCAAACACGGTCATGGGTAATATGTAATGTTTTTAAGCTGATCTGCGAAGTTTGGTCGAAGTCGCTAACCGTTGAGACAAGCTATTTCAAGTGTATAAAAACTTCGGTAAGGACGAAGTTAGCTTGCCTTTCTCGTTTTTTTGCACTTATAGTTTAAAAGTTATGAATTTTTTATAAACAAATAAAAAGTTGCCCTTAAAAAATGCATTGTCACTCAGTCAGTTTCAAAGCTCTACGACTGAAACTTGGCAAGTGGGCTTTATATATATCAAGCTTTTCAAAAATGTCAACATCACACAGATCGGACGTCTATTTCATATAGCTGCCATACGAATGCTATGATTAATTGCATTTTGTTGTGAATTAGGGTGACCAGAGTTTTGAAAGTATATTATACCACAACCAAATTCAGCATTTCTATGGCAGCTATATGATATAGATGTCCGATCTGTGTGATGTTGACAATTTTGAAAACTTGACAGAATATAAAGCACAATTGCCAAGTTTCAATCATGACTTTAAAACTGACTACGTGAGAAATTTTTTATTTAAGGGCATCTTTTTATTTGTTTATAACTTCAAAATTCATAACTTTTAAACCATAAAGTCTCCATCTTTGAAAACTCCTAAAGCTTTAAGTAACGTTTGGACAATACATTGTTTATGCTTAGAAGCTATATCATGGTGGTTAACACTGAGAAAAATTACAAATAATTTTAGCAACAATTACTTAATATTATTAAATAATTTAAAAATCTATAAAACTATTATTTGAGTAGCTACAGTAAAATACTCTTCACCAATATCAACTTCAGCCCTGTCCAATTAATCAAACCTGAGATCTCACGTTTTTAATAAACTCTATTTGTCCATTTTTTCGTTTTTGACGATTTTTGAAATTGTTTATAAACTTAATAAAAAAATTTGTGCAAAACCACAAATTACGTTATGATGGGCATGTCGAGATCTAATTTCGGATTTTTTTTTAAAAAAAGAAAATAAAAATTAATTGTTTGGCTTATAAGGAAATAACCATTTGCTCAAATATGTAACATGTGAAAAATGGACTAACACAACCTAACAAACAGTTGTTAATTATTGGCTGCGGGTGGTAGAATAATGATTGTTTTTGGTCTCGAGACGATACTGATAGGTAATACGACTCGAAAATGATTCGGAAGGGTGAGTCATAAATGACTTCTTTAGAAGAGTCATAAAAGACTCTTTCGGAAGAGTCACAAACGACTCTTTAAGAGGAGTCGCGGCTAGGGTACCATTTTCTCCCGACGAAAGAGTCATTTCGGTTCGGAAAACGAGCGCACTTGTGACTATTTTAATCAGTAAGAGGAGTCGAAAAAGACTCGAATATGATCCAAAATTTCTTGAAATACTGGCTGGGAATACAATTTAAATCGGAAATTCATACGTTTGTACCAAAATCTCTAGTGATTTCAGTGTCACCACCGTATATCTGATAGCTGTCATAGGAGCCATCGATCGGAAATGGATTTAAGTTAGAAACATCTTTGCGTTCTTAAACTTTGAGATTTTAGAACATTTGCAAGGGTATAAAAACTTCGGCACAGACGAAGTTATCTTGGCTCTCTCATTTGTTTTGCTATATCCTATTGCTTATTTGAGGTAATGAATCAGGTTTTGCCATTGACTATTATTTGCGGTATTGAGGACTGCAGCAATTTTCACATCGTTAAGAAATGCCAGTTTAAGGCACCCGACATCTGTTTGATTATGAGACATCTTCCAAGTAGGTGCCACATATTCGCTTCTTCTCCATTGTTGCACAACGAACACTGTCCGTTCTGTTCCCTATTATAACAGTCTCAATTTAGATATAAGAGACCGCGTTTAGCCTTCTAAATCCAAGTTATATGGTCTATTGGGAGTTTATGGAATTTGTTTCTAACAATGTGGTCCAAGTGCTTGTATATTCTAGTACTGCTTGCTTCCTTTGATCGTATATTACTGCTATATGAGGCTTGTATTGGGTGGTTTTGCAGAGTTAAAATTTGGTTAAACCAAACTGGCTATAAAATTAACTGTCATTTTAATTAATCGATTATTTATTATTTATTTTCAAACAAACCTAAGTGAACCTTACAAAGTAGGTCAATAAAATGCACAAAAAAACGTTAACATAACAGAAACCAACGCACTCTATTATTAATCTGTTTTTAGATAATTATTTTTTATATTTTTTTTTAATCAATTTTCTACTCGATTACAAAAACTTTCTTTTCCTTGCATTTGCTTGAAAATTGTTTTCGCTACGCTTTATCCACATGTTGTTTCTTTTTCTAGGGGGCTGATCCCTTTTTTTCGTACATCAACTTGAACTTATCGAAATACTATAGATCATGTGCTTAATGGCAGCTCGAATAGATATCGAAAACAAATGGTACACCGAAAATTAATAGAAAAAATATTTATCATGCTGTATTAATCAATTTAATATGCCTCGAAAGGTTGCATTTGATATACGCGTCTTGATAGCAAACGGCTGTTGGGGATTGGATATGAGTGTAAGGCATGCATGCATCCGCACCCGCACGAAGAGAAGAAAGCGTCGGCTTCTTCGGTTTCTTTCTTTGGACAAACATTTCGTTTAGGCACGCTAACCGAAGCCAAGAAAATGGGGCCAAACCCAAAAAAGTCATCATTAACCATTAGCAACGTCATCGATGAAGGGGTCGATGACGATTCCATAGTTGTTGTTGTGTGTTTGGCTTAATTAATTGTTAATTAATTAACATAGATACAAGGTGCGTGCGTGTGTGTGAGAGTGTGTTTGGCAATAGGCCGCAAACATTTTCACGGCTGCCGTTCCATTGTTATATCCATAAATATTGTATCATCATATTTCGTTTTGTTCGATTTGAAGTAAAAAACATAAAATTTGTATAAATTTCAAAGTGTTTCTTTCGTGTCCACACGCAGCGGCGCCAATTTGGTTTGAGGTTTTCTTTTTTTGAACGAAATTCATTTGCGTGTTGCCCGCCCTTTGTCTTGCCGTGGACATGAACCTTCGGATGGCTGCACGCGACCCGAACCCATATCAAACTCACAAATTATTTCTGAAGTTTGTTTAGTTTTTGTTTTTTTTTTTTTATTATTTTTCGTTGTCTCGTGAAATGAAGTGTTTGGTCAAGTGATGAGCAAATTAACTGAAATTTGAGCTAGCGGTTGAATTAAAAAGTACTTTGGGATTCATTTGAGCTAATGATGAACATTTTTTTATTTATTATATCCAAAGATCAATTAAATAGAGCAGTGAAATTGAAATTATGTTATATTTTCTATTTCTTTGAAAGAAAAGAAATTTATGAGGGGAAAGCTGAGCCCAAATTTAATGAAAATTAGGCCAAATGGGCATTACTGCAGATTTTTGAGGACTCAAAGGTAAAACTATTGTAGCAAAATTTTAATTTAACTTTTTTTACATTATGAGCTTTTTTAACGCTTTGAGAACGAACATACCCAGATAATCTCTTGCCATTATGGAAATTTATAATTTTTCAAATTTATTTTTAAAATTTTCCGATTATAGATTTATAGCGCACTGAAAACACCGAGATAACCGTACTAAGATCAGTCGCAAGCAATGTCAAACAAAGTCGGTCAATCCTTGATTTTCTTAAGATTGAGGAGGGATTGACTTGGATAAGAATTTTTTAATCCCGAAATTCGTGTCTTCAACCTGATTTTAGTTCTGAAGAGGACGATTTAGTTTTTATCTTGTTAATCGAGCTCAACTCGATTGATGATTGATTTCGAAAGCGGCTTGTTGCAAGAATACCCGAGATTAAATTTAGCTCCATATTTAAATACATTCAATGCGAAAAAGGATTGCCACAGAAATGCCTAAGATTGACTTGAGCTCAATACTCTAACTAATTTTGACTCACAAAAAAAATCATCCCGACCTTTTCGATTTTCAAACTCGGTCATTAGATGTTTGCATACAATTATCAAAACAGGACACAAACAACACCAAAATGAAAGGCTGGTCGCTGTTTTGACTCATCGACTGTAATTCAGCAGCTACTTCTTCATGTTGTAAGTGCTTTAGCTGAATGGGAATTTCAAGGCATTAAATATGCAAAAAGCACTTATAGTAAAAACCCCTTAGAAGACAGAAAATTTTTTGTATGTGTGTACCCATTTGGCCTGACTGTATTAGTAAGATCGATTTTCTCGTCAACATTTGGGAAAGGTAAAAGTCAACCTGGCCGTGCTTTCTATTCAGCCAGGAATCCAAGTGTGGTATCAGCCGGTGAGTCCACCTACCGCTTACACCGCGATCCCATCTGCTCTGCCATTGCGAAACTGTTAAGTCACGCTGTGTCCGGCTTCCAGTGCGTCCGCTCCGTCTTTCCGCTGATAGCAGGTCGATGGAGACTGTTCCAGCAACAACTAGAGTAGCCTCATCCGATACGGTGCAGAAACAGCAGGTGATTCTGAGCGCGCAGAGTCTGTATATCGACTTGCATTGGCGGCTATAGGACGCTATGTTTATAGCAGGTTCCCAAATCTTCGCCCCATATAGGATAATGGAGGTGACTACGCTCGCGATGAGCTGCCTGCTACGCTGTTTTGGCCCTCGGGTTTTTGCCATCATCCTTGTTACAGCCGCTGTCGCCTTCGCAGCTTTGGCGCTCACGTGCTCAAGGTGTTGTTTGAACGTCATCCTATGGTCGAGCAAGACTCCTAAATATTTGATGGCTGGCTGTGACTCGATTGTGATGGAGCCAACCCGTACCGTTGCCATTTCAACTTTTTTCCTACTGCTTACTAGGACGGCCTCTGTTTTGTGTTCGGCTAGAGTGAGCCCATTTGCGGTCACAGGGGCTATGTCATCAGCGAAGCCTACTGAAGTGCATCCATTGGGCAGGTCGAGCCTCAGAACTCCAAAGTGTAGGACCTAGCACAGAGCCTTGAGGTACTCCTCCTGAGACAGTGTTTTGGTGCTGTCCTGCTTCGGAACTATACAGCAGAATTCTGTCCTTAAACTAGCTATCAATTAGCTGAATACGGTATTGAGAGATCCTTCGGTCGCTAAGTGCCTGCAATACTTTAGACCAGTTTGCAGAATTAAAAGCATTTTTCACATCGATTGTGCAGATTAGGCAGTACTGCTTTGCTCCTCCCGCCCATCTCGTTCCTTCAATGGCTTTATTGACAAGTCTGACAACTGCACCTATGGCGTCTGTTGTGCTTCGGTGCTTTCGGAAGCCGTATTGGTGTTCAGAAAGGCCGCTTTGATATTCCAGCTCGCTCTCCAGTCGGTTGCATATTATTCTTTCGAATATCTTGCCAGTCGTGTCAAGCATGCACAAGGGTCTGTACGATGAGGGGTTTTCAAGCTCTTTCGAAGGTTTGGGGATGAGGACTAGGCGCTGACGCTTCCATATCCGTGGGACAGTCCGCTCTGTGATGCATTTGTTGTAGAGCTCTACAAACGCATTGGGGTGAGCAGTAATGACGGCTCTTAGGGTGTTATTAGGCACACCATCTGGACCTGGCGCCTTGTCCTGCTTAATTCCTCTCAATATTTGCAGGACTTCAGTTGAGTTGGTAAGGACAGCGTCTCCATCTTCGCCACTTGCCTCAGGAACTGTTACAGGTGGCTGCTGCGGGAAGAGGGTGTGTACAATGCTTTCCAGTTGTCTGGGGTATGTAAGCATTGGTTGCCTATGCAGTTTCCCCATTACTAACGTATACGCCGCTTCAAAGGGTTGTGCGTCTGCAGCATCGCAGAGCTCTTGGAAACATCTAGCTTTGCTTTTCTTTATAGTCTCCTTTAAGATCTTCCTTTTAGCCTTAAATATTTCGCTGAGGTGATGGTAGGTCGGGTCCTGTCTCGACCTCTGGCATTTTCGTCTGGCAGCGTTACAGTCAGTTCGGGCTTTAGCGATATCTTCGTTCCACCACGGGACCGATTTGTGTCTATTTGTTCCCCTGCGTGTCTTAGACATTGATGCATCACAAGCCATCTTAACCGCCTCAGACAGTTTATTAGCTCTGTGGTTTGCATTACCCGAAAAGTTCAGCTCCGTTACATGTGCGAGCAGTGTGCTTATGTTAAGCGTGTTTGCTTTGTACCCGACCAGAGGTACTTGCTGCATATGTCCTGAGCTACCAGAGGAAGCAAACTGCGTTATAGTGCGCGCGTGTGTGTGTGTGTGTTTGTATGTGTGTCTCAATTGTTTAGGGTATTTCGAAGTCGGGCCACTCGACAGCAACGCTCGTACTTGTTTTCTGTGAAGGGGCATAAGTGTTTTTGAGAAGGCTGTAAGCCTCTGAAATTCTGCAGAAGAAGGTTCGGTCCGGGTGTTCGCATCTGCTGGAAAGGCTAAGTTTGGGTTGTCGCGCATTAACTTATCGAATTAGGGTTAATGGGTTCTTAGATCGATGAGACAACTTTTGGTAAAAAATAAGAATTTATTGTAATTGTGTTAAGAAATCTTTCTTTTTTTTTTGCTTCTTTGCAGTTTACAAACATCAATTAATGTTTTCTTAAGCAAATTATAAACTCCACCAAATGACAATAACTTCTTTTGATTATTCATTTTTTATTATTGTAAAGAACCTATTTATCGATCGCCTCTAGTTATGCTTCCGCATGAAGAATGTAACGAAGACATCGTTTAAGAAAAGCATACAGCGGAAAATGTTGATTCTATAAATTTCTGATTCACCAACTGGCTATCCCCAACATACTTCCAACTGATTTTCACCAGAAATTCCAAACTTTTTATTCTCAAGATTTTCCTTATGTGCCAACGCACTTCAAATAACCGGATCACTTATTGAAGCCTTTTTCTCTTGCTATAATTGCCAGCCCGCTCGTTAGTCAACTAATTCCACATCAATTTCCATTCAAGCACTTGAGATCACTTCACGTTTCTATTTTTCTCATGAACAATTGACGTGCCACAAATTGATCGTTTCAACGTGAAGAAGATCAACTGCAACTCAAAGCCAAATCAAAGCAAAATCAAATCAGCGACAAGTCAAAAAAGCTAATTAACTAGAAAATGCGAAAACCCCAATTGAGAACCAGCGAGGAGGATGGGAGAGCACCGATCAGCGATCAGTTGGAGTGCTCAATGAAAAGTAAATTACATGCGAACATGAAAGATGCAGATAAAAAACATGCCAAACAAAATAAACCTCAAGACAACGATCAGCTGCAACAGCAACAACAACAACTACAAACTGGAATGACATTAAACATTTAGCCTGGAGAGTCAACAGCGAATTGATGATCAGTCAGTGATCTATGTGGCTTTTAATGATCGTTTTTCCCTCTCTCATTATTATGTATGCCAAACAAAGGCCGAACAAGTTGATGACATGAGCACAGGAATCGATGCGAAGCGACGCGGACAACTACACTCGGAAAAAAAGGAATGTTTTGAACCTTAAATCAAATCGAACCTCTACACTCAGAACCAAATCAAATACACACGGAGTCAAAAGTGATTTAAGCTCTAAAAGTACGAAATTCTTGGATTCTAACATAACTTAATATCAAACGTAATAAATTTCTTATCGTTTTCTTTTTTCTGAGTGTACTTTGTCGGACCTTCAATCAAACATTGTTGATATGTTCCCTGGAAATGTTCAACAGGTCTTGACTTGACCATAAATTCTCATATACAACAAGTATTTCCCAGCCTAGAAAGACAATTTGAAAATTGGCTGCTCTCTACGACTGGCTAACCATAAAAGGTCATTTGGCAGCTTTCTGGAATAGTGTGTGTGTGTGTGTCTGCAGCCTTGGCCCGTTTAAGGCGTCTGCGTCTGTAATTGCCTCTTAAGATTTATTTGCACGCCCTCGTCCAGACTTGGAGGAGGCTGCAAAAAGCATTCTTTAAGCATGTCTTCAACTTCGGGCCAAGTTTTGAGCGTGACTTGGTTTCTCTTTTGTTGCAGAAATTCTCACGAGCCTTAACCCAAGAGGCTTTTCAAATTGGTTGACAAACTAGTCAGAGTCAGATGCTGCTTTCCCCCTCCTTCCCGTCCCGCCATACTGTTTGACTTAAGTAATTGTTTTTGTGGCACGTCGGTAATATGCTTATCTCGCTGGACTAGAAGAAGAACGTGCAAAGCCTCGGGTGTTTTTGGGGGTTTCGGATGAAGCTAAATTAAGTGGTAGCCGAATGTGCTTAAGCTTATGCGAAGAAATCGTGGTTTATGCCATATGCAAAGGAATCCAATTGCGGAACAAAAGCTGTGAGAGAATGCCCCAAGATGTAACATTAACATGTGAGCGGGAACGCTAAATTAATTATGCAGTATCAGACGGATCCAATGGGGCAAACTAAAATCCATGGATTGAAATAAAATTAAGACTGCGGAGATACTTTTACATCTAACATCAAACTGCAGTCAGATGTCACTCATTAAGCTTGGCTTATTATAGTCAAGTCTAAAGACCACATAAAGTCATCAAATTGTAGACCCCAACTAAAGTGCCACTCATACAATACCGAGTCATTTACCACACGCAAATTTCGAATCAAGCCAAAAACCAGTTACAGCATATTTAGGCCTATAACTGTAACTGTTGGCCAGGCCTGGCGGCATCAAGCCATCAACAAGCCAGAAACCACAAATGATGACAACGAGTCTCTGCTGCTGCTGCTGATGATAATATCGAGCCCAGACCGTCCACATATGTATCTAGTTATTATTGAAATTAAATTACCCTTAATTGAATCTGAAATGGTCAATAAAATCGCATGCCGACAACTATTTGAGTTTTCTGGCCTCCTAGCGTTATTGTCAATTTGTTTTGCTTCTCAATTTGCATACTTGTATGCATGGCGAAAAATTTTCAAAGTTTTTTTTTTTTGTTTTTGTTAGCCGCCTGTTTGTTTGTTTAAAGTTTAAACAAATGCAAATTGAATTAATTGTTGTTATTTCCCTTAGATCGGTTATCAGACTAATGTAGCAATTTGTCTTTGTCTCCGATAGGGGGGGAGCTTAAGCGATAGAAATCTTTATGATACAACGATGTGTGTGGAACGAGCGTATATTTTGGTCATTCAAAGAAGAAGATTCAGAAGAAAAATGAAAGATGGTTTTCAGATAAAGCTATTTGGATACATATTAAAAAAGTCAAGTTTGGATTGGGCACAGAATTTCTCAATCAAAAGTTTTTTTTTTAAGAAGCTGTGAGTATTACAGAAAATTTTTATGCTAACTCATTCATTATTTATATTACTTGCGGATTAAGCCAAGACTGAGAGTCAAGCTCATTCATTGAACTAAAATAATATAATCCATGCAAATAACTCTTTTTTGTAAAGACAGATCAGAATTAAACTGGCCTTAGAAAATTGGAGAATCATAAACTTAGAAAACATATAAAGAACTCTATTTTAAGAACTACTAATATAGAACTAATATTTCTTTCAGCAGTCATCTATTATCTAAATTTAAATTGCAACTAAAATCAGTATGGCGGTACCTTAACCCATTGAACGATTGAAGTGATATTATTAATTCTGCATTTCCAATGACATAATCCATTTGTTCTGAATTTTGTAGACAACACTGTGCGTTTCAGCGTTTGGCTAGATTGGAAACACTTTTTTTTATGGACCCTCAAAGATTTTGAAATTTGGTGTAACAACAAAAAAAAATTTATTTTATTATTAATTATTTTTAAAAAAAATTTCTTAAAATTTAAATATTTACGCTAATTTGATCTCAACTTGTTAAAAAAATTTATTAGCATGTTAAAATATTTTATACAGTCTTAAATTGGCAACCTTTTTTGCTGATAAATTACAAAATTTCCGAAAAACCATCTAAAAATCATTTTTTTCTTAATTCATGGATAACAACAAGTAAAACGAGTAATGTTTTGCTCTAAAAGCTTAAAAAAATTTAATTGGCTGCTATTTTGGTGAAAAACTTGAGTACATAAAAAACAATGACAACAAAAAATTGAATTTTTTTGGAAATACATACTTTTGGGGCCGCTTCAGAGGATGTAGAAGTGTTCAGATTGTAAAGCCTTGTTTAGAAGAGTTGTTTGGTATCTCAAAAGCTTCTCTTTTGCCAAAGAAAGTATGCGAAAAATTTCGGTTTATTGAAAGATTTTTAAGAAATATCCCGGAAAACATGAGTTTTTTTAAAACCTTTGTATGAAGAATTTATTCTGCAGACTGTCAGCTACAACTTTACCGAAGACAATTTGCAGATATCACCAAAACTGAATGAGCTATTCGCCCAAAACTAATGACACCTTTTTTTGTTGTTACACCCAATTTCCAAAAACTTTGAGGGTCCATAGGGATTTACTTAGTTCGGGTAGCACTATCGATTCCGCATAGTGTAGCTTGGTAGTTTTTTTGACTGTTGCACTGTGTAATAAATAACCTTTTTGCTTCTGCCAAGATAAACTATTGAAGCAACAGCCAAAGAAAATCCTGCGAAATCATTTTTCTTCTGAGGTTTCACGAAAATATATTCCAACTCACAACCAATTCTCGTTGTCTCAAAATGCACTTTCTTTTGGATTCAATTCTCTAGCGGAGATTTGCCAAACAAAATTTTGAGAAGCAAAATTATTTTTTTAAATGTAAACAACATAATTTTTTTGGAAAGGAGAAATCGAATGAATTCCATATTTCATTTGTTTTAACATTACAGTTTTAAATATTTTTATAACAATTACAAAAAATTACTCATTTAAAAAAAAAGTTAATGAAACAATGTCATTTTTTTTTTTGAGAGAGTGGCACCCTCTTTTCAGGAGATGCACCATTTTATTTGGGCAAACATTGCTGTCAAGTTAGTGAAATAGACTTAAGGTCGCATAATAAACTAACTGAACCTGTGCGAAAAAAATATTATTTTTGCTTGGCTAACAGATTTATTGATTGGCTTCATTGTATTTTTAAAACTGTTTCCATACAATTGGAAAAAAAGTGTCAGAAGAGGATTAAGATTTGATAATGCACTGGCCTGTACACATATTAATTTCTTTCCCATCCCGTCCTAAGGAACACAACCACATTTTCTAGTCTTGCTATAGTTATAATATTGCAAATTATTGCTTTCACTTTCATTCAAAGTGAGCACCTACATAACCTAACTAAGGCTTAGGTCATTTCTTAGATCTCTAGGATAAGTGGTCTTGGCTGTGGGTAGATAATCAGTCAGTCGGGCCAGAGATTGATATATATAGATAAAAAGCTCAGTTTGCAAAATGACTAAGGAATGGGGGAAATTTAGTCGCTCACAGAAATTAAAGTATAAGTGACGCAATAAAATGAATGAGTAGTTTGAATCAGAGCTGCAAATTGGTTGGGAGTTGAACCGCTCCGGAGTCGGAGACTTCGCGATTTTTGTGAATTGCGAACCGAACCCGAACTGGAGCAAACAAATTCTTTCCGCCCGAACCTTAACCTAAGCCGGAGTGAAAAGAAGTCACAAATTGGTTCGGTTCAAAAACTATTAAATTTGATGACGTAAAAACGTTTCAGAATCAGGGTTCGGAATTGAGCCACAGCTTGTGAGCTGGGAGCCATCATCCGGCTCTCGGCTCGTGGGGCCCAGCTCTCTGTTCTACGCCGGGAGCCACAGACTGAGTGGTTCGCGAGTTATTCTAACCTATTTACCGTGACTGTCGACTTTTAAAATCGCCATCAATTTGACAATACTGAACCGCGATAAGCACCATGGAAGACCAATGCTTAAGAATAAAAACGCAATATGTCTTGAACTGTGATGCATTGTCACCCAATTTCCATCCATCATCAGTGCTCCCGGCTCCCGATCAACAGCTCTCGACTCTGAGCGAGAGCCAAAAAAAGAGCGAGCGCTAGGCTCGCTCGTGAGCAATTCCGAACCCTGTTCAGAATAAACTTTTCTAAAAATAAGTATATGAGAGATTTGTCCGATTACAGGCAAAATTTTGCAACAGGAAATATAGCAAACTTGTAATAATTATTTTTGGTCGCTGAATTGAAATCCAGTTTCCGTTTTCACCCAGCACGTCAGAGCTACGATATATTTGGATAAACTTGTATTGAGAGAAGTTTGTTTACATTTGTGGGTCGTGTGAACAAATTAAGTAACCTTTTCTAACGAAATTTGTTTTCATGCTACAGAAAACCCAAACACGTAGTTTTGATTTTAATCATAAAATACAATTTGTTTGATTTTAATATGGATAATATGCACAATTTTTGAAAAATCGATTTTTGAAAATCGATTTGAATTCAGTGACCAAATATACATTTGAAAAGTTTGCTATCTTTTCTGTAACAAAAGCTTTTAAGCCTGTGTAATTAGGACGAACTTTTCTATTTACTTCCTTAAAATTAGTTCAAAACTGAACTTTGATTTTTAGGTAAAGTAAGTTACTGAACATAACTATTATTGAGTTCAAATATTAAATTTCAATTATCAAGACTCAGGACTTCCAAATATGTATGAAATATTAAAGTTTTTTCCAATTAAGATACATTTTTCTTTGAGTTAGCGAAAACAAAATTATTCCTGAACCCCGGTTCGAACCTGAACCTAGGTTCAGAGACCTTCTGAACCCGCTCCGTGAACCCGAACCCAAAAAGTTTCAATGGTTCGAACCCCAGAGTTAACCCCTCCCGATTGTTAGGAGGTTTGCAGCCCTGATTTGAATGAGATATTTTTAAAACAAACAAAACAAAGTTCTTCCTAAAGTATCTTGGACACAAACCGTCGAAATAGATTTTTAAATAAAATATGCAATCTCTTGTAGTTCTGTGACACCGACGGATTTTTCAAGCGTTTTTTAAACTAACCTATTCTCAAATCTCTAGAGAATTCCAGGACATTCCTCATCATGGAGATTTTTATATTGAGACTATTTCGCAGGTAGGTTAATAGCTTTTTTAGGTATTTTTTAGAGATTCTTATTTGTTTTATATAAAAAGATCTTTAGTTCATTAGTTAGCGAAGTCTCCTCTCCCTCATTCTTTGCCACATTTGTATTCCCCTCATAAAAATTCATATTTGCGGCATTTTCAATCTGAACCTGCTTAATGAACTCGAAAACACATTTCAGCATAATACAAAGTCAATTTTTTTTGTGTATAAATAAAACCAAACATCCTCTTTAGGAGTCGTGCACATGTTTAAATGTGCCCTCAAGTGACCAGGGACCCGGCTTGGCCCCTTTGGAAAAACTTGATGGCAAAAATTATGAAGCCAGTTGATTTATAAGTAGAACAGGAGGGGTTTAAATGTATGAACACTGAAGTAAGCCTTTGACAACTGGCAATTGGCGACAATTTCTCATTTTCGAGAGAGAGACAGAACTGCGCTACGGCGGCTCAACGTGATGAGCAATTGTGCAGAAGCAAAACTTTACATTGGACTGCTGTAGGGGGGAGACAGAGAACAGACATTGACGTGAACTGCCAGCTAATCGACAGCGAAAGAAGAAAAAAACGTGCACCAGGCCATCGAAGAGGAGAATGGGGAGGGGGACGGATGAGCTACTCTGGAGAGGTCTCCTCTGACAGCGACAAGGCGACCCATTTGTAGTTTTCACTTGTGCGCCCATTTTACAGACACTTCACTTCACTTGCAGTCGGGGCAGCAGAAGATGGAGACGGATTTTAGTTTTTGAATACATTTTCATTTAGAAAGGGCTCAAAAGGGTTACTTAACTTGGTCACGATAGTTGAGAATAACCAAATAAAAAGCATAAAGAATGGAGTTTAAAATATTGAAATTTTAATCAATTTTAATTCATTTTATTAAGCAGTAAACCGACGACTAATATGATTCCACAAAATCAACAAACTAATTCAAATATGATTTTGTTTGGTATTTATCCGAGTCTGCATCAATTTGTGTCTTACGAGCGATAATAAATTTTGTAAAGGTCCAAATTGAAATCATGAACAATCTTTTGAATAAGCTTCTTCTAAATATTTCGTTTCTAAATGATTGGGCAGCTTCTAACCTTTCCCGAAATAGTGGACTATGTGTTTTAAGACACAGTGAACTAAGTTCCTCAAAACGTTAAAACCGTTTTTTCGAAAAAGAGTAGGCTCGGGTTCAAGTTTAGAAGATTTAACAAGTTTGATTTGATTATGATTCCGCACAAAAGGAATCGTTGGCCTTGTTCAGCAGAACAACGTGCTCCCTTACTGAACTCGAGTGATGCGAATTTTGAGGAATCATGATACAGGAGCATGTAGCAAAGAAAAAGTACGCCACTTTAAATCAGAGTTCCCCACGTTCCTATCTACTGTGTATATAACTAAACCCTCTGCGGCAGCGACACGTCGCGACGTCGACACACCGACAGTAAACGAGCTTATACTGCTCTCTTTTGCAACAACAAAGAAAGTAGAATAAGAGCGCTCTCGAGTGGCTAAACACACACACTCAACGCCAAGCTTTAAAAACCATTTATGGTGACATAATAAGCCCACAACGTAAAGCATAAAAATTATCGTCTTACTTGGATATAATAAAGCTTGTTTGTGCTTATGTCCGACATGTCCTTATCTGTTAAGTCCTGTATTTGTTTTTTTGAAACAACTAAGCTGGCTAGAAAAGATAAAATTTATTAACAGGGTGCAGCCCTTCCGCCGCATTTGTTGTTGTTTGCAAACCCAGCGCTTACATAAGCAACAAAATTTATATTTCTTTTCTTTTTTTGTTGGCGGCGTTTACAGCCCGCGAACGCAAAGCATCTGGCTTCGTAAAGCAACAACAACTTGAAATATGTTCTTTTCTCATTCTCTCCGAGCGAAGGCTTTGTTTCTGAATATTTGCGCATCAGACAGACATACACAAAAATTTGTTTTCTCTTTCTAAACTCAGCGAAATTCAATTAAAGGCACATGGATATTTTATGTTTTATGGGAAATTAGATGAGAAATTAATCAAATTTTTATTAAATAATAAAGTGAATAGCGATATTAGTTCAACAAATGTCTTAATACTACAAATCAACAGGTGTTAGATTAACAAACAAATTATTTTCAAAAAATTAATTTTTATACAGCGAAATTCAATTAAAGGCATGTATTTAAATTATACGGCGAAAAAAACAATATACATATTATTGTCGAAGAAAATGTTGATTAATAGTGAATCCAGCTTCCAAACTTTGAAATTACTTCAAAAATTCGTCTTGGCATTGAGTCTACGATCTTTTGAAACTCTGAAGTAGGAATTTTGACCCATTCATTGACTTTAGCAATTCTGAGCTCTTCCACCGACTCGAATTTGCGATGACCAGCATATACACGTCGTGCCAGCATATACATGTTCTCTATAGGATTTAGATCTGGGGAATGTGCTGACCACTTCATAACATCGATCTGCTTCTTCTGAAACCAATTAACGTTGATTCGTGATACATGTATGGCAGCGGTATCCTGCTGAATAATGGTATCTGAAGTAGGTTGCTGATCCAAATAGTTTATTAATACTTCATCCAACATGGTTATATACTTTTCCGAGTTCGTACGCCCATTCACTTTACATATGGGGGTCCTTCCATAGTAAACTAAACCAGCCAATATCATTAACGAAACTCCTCCAAAGTTCCGATTAGTAAAAAAGGATTCGAGCTTCTTCAAGTCATGTCGTAATTAAAACCATGAAAATATTACCTTTTTCCATTGATCGGTCCATGACATGTGTTTTTTCGGCAAACTCCAATCTTGAAACTTTACGCGACTCCTTTAAAGCTGGTTTAGACTTCATTTTCTTCCATTTCATTTCTATTTGATCGATTTGTATTATATTTCCACTGCAGATGGAGATCTTTTCAATTTAATGCCAATTTGCCTACTAGACATGCCAGTATCCTTGTAAGCATGGATTTTGGCTGTTTCTTCAGATGATAATGTTTTTCCCTTTCCTATATCAATATTGAGGGAAATTTTCAATAGGATTTAATTTCTATCTGCTTAAACAGAACACTCAAAATAGCCTGGGAACGGGACCAATAAATTGTGAAACTAGAGGCATCAGGTAGCAACTCCTCATACCCAGTTTTTCCTGAGCACGTCAAGTTCGCGTTTAATGGGCACATTTATACTAGCAACACACAGTTACAACATCTGTTGCTGGTCAAATAGAGATGAGAGCTAAAATTTTGGAAAATTCACCAAAGATGAAGAGAATCACCACAATTTTTTTACCAAATTCTCGCCTCCAATGGATAAGCGGTTAGTACCCCGACCATAGAGGTCCAACTTAGAAAATCGGATTAATGGAAAAACACTCGATAGAATTTTGTAAGATTTTAAACATATTGAGATGCTGACCAATAAAATGAGTCCTTCAGAGTTGGTAACATGCATCGAAAAACCGCGATAGTGGGTACCACATTTGAAAGCACCCATTATCGAGTCCATATAGGCCATAAACTAGACATAACGAGAATGGCAAAGCTAACTTCGTCTGTACCGAAGTTTTGATACACTTGAAATAGCTTGTCTCAACGGTTAGCGAATTCGACCAAACTTCGCAGATCAGCTTAAAAACATTACATATTACCCATGACCGTGTTTGAGAGCAGCAATATTGAGAACAAAACAGTTTTTCTTACTAAAAACCCATTTTCCGAACGAACATTTGTATGGCAGCTACAAGAAGTAGTCATCCGATCCGGTCGGTTCCGACATATTAGCAGTGTGCAGTAAAAAGAAGACTCTGTGCAAAGTTTCAGCTCGATAGCTCCAAAACTGAGGGACTAGTTCGCGTAGAAACAGACAGACGGACAGACGGACGGACAAAGCTTAATCGACTCAGCTCGTCATGCTGATCAAGAATATATATACTTTATGTGGTCGGAGATGATTCCTTCTATGCGTTACAAACTTCTGGGCAAACTTATAATACACTTTTCAAGTGTATAAAAATAAACAAAACTGCGTTTCAATTTTACCAACGAAGCCTTGGTTCGTGGTTTATTGGCAATTTTATACTGGCAATTGCCTTAGAACAACATTGAGCATTTAGGTAAAACAAGCTTCACTAAAATTATGAAATTAATCTTATGAGTAAAGTGCTACATTACCAGCAGAAAAACAGATCATGTCATTAAAATACTTCAGTTCAAGGCATCTTAGCGTACCGCGGTTTGTCCACCAAAGACATTTTGAAACAAAATTTTACTTTTTTCTAGTGCAAATTTCGAATTTAATTCATAGACTTTTTTGCATAATTTTCGAGACGCCCTTGATACCCAAGTGGTCAATGTTGTTTTGAGGCAATTGCTTGAGCAAAGATACCCATAGCCCGCGAGCTAAGGCTTCGATGGTGAATCTAAAAACGCAGTTCGGTCTATTTTGATCTCTAGTTTATGGTTTATATGAACTCGATAATGGGTGCTGTCAATATGTGGTACCTACTATCGCGGTTTTTCGATGCATGTTACCATCTCTTGAGGACTCATTTTATTGGTCAGCATCTCAATATGTTTAAAATCTTACAAAATTCTATTGAGTGGTTTTCCATTAAATCCATTTTCTAAGTTAGACCTCAATGGGCGGGGTACTAACCGCTTGTCCATTGGAGGCGGGAATTTGGTAAAACAATTGTGGTGACTCCCTTCATCTTTGGTGAATTTTCCAAAATTTTAGCTCTCATCTTTATTTGACCAGCAACAGATGTAGTAACTGTGTGTTGCTTGTATATAAGAAAAAACTGGGTATGAGGAGTTGCTGCCTGATGCCTCTAGTTTCACAATTTATTGGTCCCAATCCCAGGCTATAAAAAAGTTGAATTTTGTTCCACAGTGTAATCAAACTATCAAATTAGGAAAATTTTGCACCTTCTTCTTACTTGAGGACTAGAAACACACTGCCTTTAATAGAATTTCACTTCAAAACGTGCACAAACTCTGAATAATGGGCAAGCTTTAGCCTAAACTAACTGTTAATGCTCTTTTTAAGCTAAAAATAGAAATAGACCAATGTAAAAGGGAGAATAGGATTGGAAGATGCCTTCTGGTCCAATACATTTTAAGGTGACTAAACGGACCTGCCTTTAATTGGATTTCGCTGAGCGTATTTCTTGTAGTTGTTGCTGTGTCAGAATTACTCTCTTTATTTGTGTTAGTGTCTACGCCGCCTTAAGCTGGCTCGTGGCACCATTGGATTAAAGCTTAGGACCAGAAGTTTAGCAGATATTGTAAATGCGTGTATGTATTTTCATATGGCGTGGCGACAATATCTATGCTGAGGACGACGCAAACATACTTGTAATGTCTGCCGATTTTGCACGAGACAATAGAGAGAAAAGAAGAGGAAAAACAGGAAAGAAGAAGCTCCTGCAATTTCATTTGCTTTTTGCTATACGTGAGCACCTGTAAAACAACAACGCGTAGGCTGAGGGCACCACTGCTTTAACACATAGGTTTTTTACGGTGGACGGTTTCAGCAAGGGTTCAGTTTTAATACCCTGAATCTAAGTATATGGTCCGATTTCTCTTCTTCCCGATAGCTGCCATTTATCACCATACAGTTTACTCTGTCATATGTTTGTTTATGCCTTAGATATTGCTCTTTAAAATCTAATAAAAATTATTCAAAATCAGTTCATTATTTTTGAAAATTTAAACTTGTTGAGTAATTTATCTTTCTTCTAAAACAAGAGTATCAAAAGCTTCGTTTTGCCTAAGATAAGCTATTCCTTTTCATGAGATTTCTTACTTCTGCATGTTTACCGCCTCCAAAGAACATTAAACGTGCATGTAAGGCAATAACTACTATTAAGAAACTACGACTACGACTCGCGAGAAGTTGCTGTTGTTGTTGTCTAGTTCAACTTTTTTTTTTTGCGGCGGCTTCCTGCAAGTTTTTCCCTCTACACCAGCTTCTCCAAGTTGGAGCTAAAAGCTGGAGCTGAAGCTGGAGCTGCCGCTAACGATGTATTTATGCCAAGCGACAAACTGTGGGAACAAATAAAAATTTAGCAAAATGTCAGAGAACGAGAGTGGGAGGAAGAGACACAGAGACTGCGACCGATTGTAGGTCGTTGTAGTTGAACTCGAAAAACTTTTAAAGAATTTTCCGCTATCATTAATGTCAAAAATATCAAACTGACAATATTGTAAAGCTATCGATAATACAACAATTTTAAGCTGTCAGACAGGGTAACCCCGCCCCGTCCCCCCGCCTCCTCTCTCTCTCTCTCTCTCTGTGACATTTTGGATTGCATTCCAATTGAAGGAGACTTTAGATTTTACTTCGTCTTTTGCTTTTATCGAACGCAAATTTCTCACTGTCATTTGTTGTGGAAAAGTTGTTTTGTTCCGAAGAAGAAATAAATGCCTGAAAATCTGGGCTGGGGGTAAGTCACGTTTTTCGCGCGCATCTTCATCATCATCTTTAGCTCGCAAACTCCGGTCTCCAGTGGGGCTCAGATCACGCTGTCCACCAATTCTCTTGCACTTCGTTTTGCTTAAATACATTTTTTTCTCGTATTATTTTGGCTGTCACTCGATGGTAAATACGTGGTTTGTAGTTGGTACTCGAATTGGAAATGCCTTTGTATGGCAAATTTAATATAGATATTCAGAGGTAGCAAGAAAGTACTTGTTGAGGGGGCTGTAGCGGAGCACATAATAAAAGATTTTCACAGCCGTCATCTTTACTGCTGCTGGCGTCAGCTGTAGATTGGAAGCCGTAAAGATGTAAAAAGAGGTAGTTAAAAATAAAACTATGACGGGCGGTTCTTTGCTGCTTGCATTTTATGAATTCATTTTGGGGTCAATTTGGTTTGAAAATTAATTAAATGTAATCTTTTTGAGTAAATTTTAAGGAAACCGACAAGGTAATTGTTTGAATTTAGGCAAAAATTAGCGTACAACGAGTTTGATTCGAGGTCAGCAATGAGCATGTTTTAATGGTGGGCTGGTGTGTACATTTCAAAGGCGAAAACAAAGGCTATACTTTCTTAATTTTTTTTTTGATACTATTACAATTTCGGAGTTACCTCTAGAATTCAACTGCACTATTTCCACGTCAAAGTTTCTTGTATAACATTTATTTGATTTGAAATGATTTAATAATTACAGCACAAATATTCAATTTCGCCCTTAATTTGCTGCATAATTTTCAAACCATTTCTTGTTCAACATGAATTCCAAATATTTATTTTTATTTTTATTTGGCTTGCCATTTTTATCATGAAGCTAAACGAAATTCTGCAATTTTAGGTTGAGCACAAATGCCTTTTACCGTCAAAAAAAGGGTTCAAAACGCGGGGCACACTGAGTGATAGAGCAAAGAGGTTGATTCATTAAATTGTTTCAGTGTTTCTGTCCGATTGCTGTACAAGTAAAAAAGCTTTAGGCCAATATAAATGCCTTGACTCAAACTGAAATTAATTTCGGGTTTAGTCCCTGGTTTGGTGGTAATAGTGGGAAAAAGAAAGAGCGCCGCAGGCAAATTTTTTTTAAATCGCGCGTGGTAATGAGTTTATAAGTTAATGAACAAAGCGCTCGATTAAGGCAGCAGAAAATAAGTCCCGAAAATATAAAATGAAAAAAGGCCCCAAATTTGGGGTGTTATTTCATAATAAAACAGTAGCCCAATTTGAAGTATGAAATAAGGCCCCACTGCGATGAAATAAAGCCCAAAAAAAATTAAAGAAGGCCCCAAGTTTGGGATGTTATTTCATATGATATAATACTCCAATTTCAAAAATTTGAAATACAAAAATCGCTCGATTTTTTGTCTTATTTCCTTATATAAAATGAAACAGGACCCCAAAAATTAGTTTTGCGGTCTTATTGCATTTCTTCTTTTGAGGGCTTATTTCATTTTGAAATTTAATATAGGAAATAATGCCCCAAAAAAAGGAAATAACGCCCCAAATTTTATCAAAAAAATATATAATTTTTGGGGCCTTTTTTCATTTTATTTTTTGGGGCCTTATTTCATTGGGGCCTTATTTCGCAGAGCCCTAAATTAATAATTTCTGAAAAACTTTGCGAGATGTGTAGAGCAAATTTTAAAATTTTACTTTCAAGTATAACATATTTTCAAATCCAATAATGTTGTGCACGTCATTTGCATTTTGCTATTGCTTTTAAGCTCTGTAGTTAAACACAAATTTTAATATGTTCTTAGTTATTTGACATTTGACGAAAAGAATTCACATATTCACGCCACTGCCTTATGAACATGCTAAAAATGATCCTGCTTTGGAATTGTGCACGAATTTGTTTGCTTTACTCCAAGGCTGCAAACCAGCTCGGATCCGAACCCCTTTGAATTTATTGAAATTATATTATATAGCCTATTTCACCCAAAGAAAGTAGAAAATCGAAACAATTCTTCTATGTTTAAGCTGACAGAGTTTCGAACTACTGAAAAAATTTTTGAGGTTTGCAGTCTTGCTTTATTCAATTTTAACAGCGCGGAATAAATGAAATCTTTTCAGAATTAGAAATAGTTGGACCAAATCAATCAAATTTTTTTTTTATCGAGTCAAGAATATCCTTGTTTGCCTTATATTCACTAGCGTTTGGAATTGATTTAATCAGCAATATGATCGGCTGACTATGTCCAAGGGGGGAAAGGGCTTTATTATATACAGTCTACGTCCTTAGTAAAGGTCAACGACAAATTGTCCATTATTTTTTCTTTAGTATTGTAAGAGAATTACCACTTACAATGATTTCTATAAATGTTTTAAGAAATAAGCCAACAAAGTTCCAATATTCTTTTATTTGTTGCTGCTGGGCAGGAGGTCGTGGGTTCGATCCCGCCTCGGAACATCAAATAAAAAAGTTTTTTTCTTTTCTCAGAAATTAGCTTTTACACATCCGGTCACCTTCACCAGCTATTGGCTCCAGCTGTAAAGTAACTAGCCATGAAAAAGCAAATTCTCAAACTGTGCCGTTCGGATTCGGCGTTAAACTGTAAGTCCCTTTCTCTTGTGCGAAAAATTTAAAGCACTTACACCAAGAGATTGTGAGTAGCTTGGCTTGGCCCCTTTGAGGGGCTGTATAGCCAATTTTACATGTTACACTAATCGATCTTTTCGATGTGGACTGGCAGTATTTTTTTAAAAGTAACTCAGTGAAATCATTACAATAATTTTTTAACTTTTGAGTAATCGTTTCTTTGGCAAGTTCTCATCTTACACACAGCTTCTGGAAATAAAGAGATTTTCTTTATCTCTATATTGTGGTTGTTGTTTGACAAATTAATTTCTAATCAAATGTATTTAAAATTATATCCATGAAATTTTTCCAACGTTACTATTTTCCCTAATTGATCGCTTAATTCCATTCAAACATTCATCCTACCCTTCTGCTCAGCAGAGTATAAGCAAACACGATTTCTTTGCCACTAAAAGGTCATACTCTCCTGCCTTAAACTGTTGGCAAATATGCAAACACCGAAAATCGCTTTTTATTTTACGAGAGCTGCCTCCTAAGATTTGCCAATAAGCTTTTCCTTAGAGCTCAGCTCTGCTCTGCTCTGCTCTGTGTGCTCCTCGTCGTCATAATACTAAAAACAAATTGCGGCAATTGCATTCATCATTAGGCGCCAGTTTTTTGGGTAAGGTGAACGGACAAACAACTCTCTTCCACTTTGAACGTTTGTTTCTGTCTTAAGGCCCATAAATGAGTTTTTTATGAACGAGTTCACATACTTGCAATTTACGGCTGTGTGTGAGTTTGAGTCTGTGATTTGTTGCAGTTATCAGCATTTTTCATTTTTAAAAGCCTTTTGGCATTTTCAGTTAGTTTGTAGTCCGCGGGCTGTTAACAGAGACACATCATCGGGCGGAACAAGTCCCTTCTCGGGGTCTCTTCTGCTTGGCCTGATGAGTGTGTTTGTTGTGTGTGGGTGTCATAAGTCAGATTTATGTGTGCAAAATAGTAACTTGAATGTTAGGTGGAGGTTCTGCCCTCCACCATTTGCACTCGAGTGGGGGCGTGGCACACAGCCTAGTTTTGTTAGCTGTTGGTATATTTGTGATTTGTGGGTTTTGTTAAAAAGTTTTGCTGCAAGGCGATTTTGTTTTGCCGTGGTTGACATTCACTTAAATGGTGAAGAAAAATTGCTTTAGACCTCAGGTTCAACATAACTCAAGAATGCTGGAGAAAATTTGTTTTTGGTTGAGAGTTGGGAGTTTTTAGAGAAAGCATCCAGGAGAAATTATCTACAGAAGCTATGAAAACCAGGGACGGCCTAATAGAGAGGACAGAAAAATGTGCTTGTATTGGTGGACAAGAGAGAGTACAGCCGAGAGTACTTGCTTGTTAGTGCTCACGGACTCGCACATTAATAAATGAGTGACTTCGGCCACCGGTGGCAATGGGCCAGATGAAGAACTATGAAAATCGGAGAAGGAGAACTGGAAATGGAAAGCATTTGCTTACAGTAGAAACGAAAGCCAAACGAAACATCTGCACGGTTTCGGGTACACAGAGAAGCACGCCGCATGTTGAAATGAGAAAGCTAAACGCGGCTTGCAGAAAAGCTACACGCGCCGTGTAGAATTCAGAAAGCCACATGCGCGTGTAGAAAACCTACACAAAAGTAATGGGTTGAAAATACCGGTCGAAACGTGTAGAAATTCTACATTTTCGTGTAGCTTTTTAATTTTTGTATACCCTGTTCTCATTAAAGATGGGAAAAAGGGGATCATGAAGTTGTGCAAATGTATGTAACAGCCAGAAGGAAGCACCTCTGACCCAATAAAGTATATATATTCTTGATCAGCATCAACAGCCGAGGCGATTTAGCCATGTCCGTCTGTCCGTCTGTCTGTCTGTATGAACGCGTCGATCTCAGAGACTGTAACAGATAGAGCCACAATTTTCGGCATGTATGTAGGTGTATACTGTACCCACATCGAGTTTGTTTTAAAATTGGAAAATTCCTCCTCCTCCACCTTTTATCAGCGAAAAACTGTCTTTCTCTCTGTATAAACGCGTGGATCTCACAAACTATAAGAGGTGGAGCCACCGATTTTTGCATGTTTGAAGGTGTATACTGTACCCACATCGAGTTGGTTTCAGATTTGGAAAATTCCACCTCCTCCATCTGTTAGCAGCGAAAACTGTCTCTCTCTCTGTATGAACGCGTTGATCTCAGAGACTATCGGAGGTGTCACAGAAATCTCTTCCAACCAAATTCCAACCCAAAACCAATTCTCGGTGTCACAGAAATCTCTTTCGGTTGGTTTCAAATCTCTCGTGTTTTGTCGGGAGATTTGGCTAAATTCACCACCCAAACAATTTTGACAAGCAAAACTAATTTTAGAACTGTAAACAAAATTATTTTTCTGTATGGGTTGCATAAAATGAATTAATTATTTAATTAGTTTAGACATTGAAATTTGCGTTTCAATAATTATTAGGAAAAACAACCAAAGTCTTTCATGTTAATCTAAACCAACCACATCAGTGGCGCCGTTTGGCGATTGTGGCTCCATCTGGTTGGCAGCCAGCGCATTAAGGGCTGGAGAGTTATACTTCATGTTTGGCTCCAAAAAATATTTAAATTTTAATTTTATTTATGAAGAATGTGAATTAAATTTGAACTATTTTTTAAAAATGCATCATAAGACATTTAGTACAATAAAAAAATTTCAGTTGAACATCAAATTAACCCATAACTTAAATTAGGGAAATTTTTTGCGAGAGATGCAGCCCTGTTTTTAGCAATGGAACTTCAATTGGAACAGTTTCTGTTCTAACTAGATTTTCAAATAAGAAAATGAAATCTCTTGAAGTTCTGGAACACCGACGGATTTTTCGAGCGATTTGCAAACCAACCGAGGTCAAAATCTCTAGAGATTTCTGTGACACCCCCGTATAAGTGGTAGAGCCACAAATTTTTGCATGTATGTAGGTGTATATCGTACCCAAATCAAGTTTGCTTCAGATTTGGCAAATTCCTCCTCCTTCTCCTTCTAACCAAGAAAAACTGTCAGAGCTAAAATTTTTAAGTTTGAACCTAATGATTTAATATATATTCTATTCTGTGTACCACTACAAGATCCAAACAAAAACACCGAAGATATGCAAGTGCGCCTCCCCAATTATTGATATAAATTTTAAAATAAAAGGAGTTCAAAGCTATAGGAACCACATTACTTGGAACAGGGTATTTTGCTGTCGGGGCACTCGACCGCAACACTCTTACTAGTTTTTTTTTAACTTTATATTTTTATACACTTGAAAAGTGTATTATAATTTTGGACTTAGATTTTCAACATCCCACTTTAGAAATCCCACACGTCACGTGTGATAACCAGCTTGCTAAACGAAGAATATAAGAATTCAGTACTGATGTAGAGCTACATTTTTCGTGTAGAGTTTCCACACGTAGATTTCAATATCCAAACGTTTATGTAGAAAACCTTAACGTCCGTGTGGTATTCAGATTGCTGCATGAAAAATGTAGAATTATTTGGGGATATGAGCTCATTTTCTAATGTCGTGTTGATTTTGCCTTTGCCCACGCAGCATTTAGAATTTCAGATTTTTCATTTCTACACGACGCGTGTTGCTTTGCTGCACGTAGCGTGTGGCTTTCTGTATTTTACACGCAACGTGTGCAATTTAACAGGGCGAAATACTTTTCTTTTAAAAACTTCCTTTTCTTGTATTAAAAACCGTTTTGAAAACCTTCTTATGCATTTGATTCGATAAAAGGCGATGCGATTGTTTAAGTGGCTAGTTAATGGACTATATTGATATATATATAATTATCTTAAATAGTAAAGGTGTCAAAAAATCGAAGTTCATGGCATCGATATTTTCCAAAATTTTCAGAAAAACATGGATTAAAATTGATTAAAATGGTTTTATAAGTCTTTTTAAATAAGTACATTGGTCATATTTCTCATCTTTTAGAAGACATTATCTGTTACATTAACTAAACAATAACTGTATAAATTTTTAGATCATCTGCAAAAAGATGATAAATCGGCCTTTAAAAAATTAGAATTTAAATATTTCTAACAATTTGAATAACATTTATTTTCCTTTTAACGGCACTGAACTTAAATTATAGCCATTCTTGGATAAAGAAGGTTATTTTTAGGTATTCGGGTTTTTATTTACACACAATATCTACGATTTTTTATATACAAACGGTTTTCTTTTTACAATGTCTCTAAAGGGTTGTCTCTACACGGCACACTATAGCCGCACCTTGCTTTTTCTGTGTACGCGGTGATTTTATTTGCGTACATTTGGTTGAGTAACTATTTGTAATAAGTTTGTAATATGCCAAGTGGGCCAGTGCTGTCAGATGTCGATAAAGGCCAAATTCTAGTGCATAAAAGTGAGAATAGCTCATATCGTAAAATTCTCTGAAAAATTGGTCGCTCTGGTTTAGCGATATATTCTTAAAAACCGAAATGAATAAGGAACGGAGAGCGTAAGCAGAAGATATGTAAGTCTGAGTTTTCAGCGCCGATTAGTGAGTGCTTCAAGAAATTTATTAAAGACCGCTATTGCGTTAGCGGCCTAAAAGTGTTTTGCTGGAACGTGGATTTCCTTAATACACATATAAATCATCATTTAATTTTTCACTCCAATTTGCTGGACTAGGATTTTCTTCTATGCGTTTCTCAACATATTGGTACGTGTAGTTCCCGTTCCGAGAAAGTAGCATGACACCTACTTTTGCCAGGTTATTCGAGAAATAGTGTTTGTCCGATATATTTGAGCTTTTTAGAAAAAATTGATTGAATTGTTTTGTTAAATAATTTTAAGATCTCAGAGATATTATATTTTATATTATATTCTTTCAAGCAGATCAGCATAATCTGTTCAAAATCTGAATTCAGTAGCTTACAGATGCTGTTATAGGACAAATCGTTCCAATAGGTATGGGTGTAAATGTATTGTTCCTGATCGCGGAGTACTTAAATTAAGAATTAAACCACTAAATCTTTAACTAATCCAAATCAAGACAGTTCTAATTCCTGAGAGTTCATTTTTTTTTTAATTTTAATATCTCTTCTGTTAGAAAATCAATTGCCTACTAAAACTTTCCCCAACTTGAACAACGATTAATCAAACTGCATTCTATTTCAGCACCTGGACTAAAATCGCATCTAAACTGTTTCCTTTGGCCATTGTCTTGCAGCGTTTCTCCCCCCAAATGAACTGTTAATTTAGCCACATAAACTATTAAATGGAAATTACGAAAATTGTAACCTGCTTATCTCTTTCTTTGTATCTCACAAATTATGGTAGTTCCTTCAGCCACAAAACATGTATTAAATTGTTCGCCTTGGCCTTTACCTGAAAGCCAGCTCGGGACTCAGAGATCACACTTGCAAAATATTCCACAATTTAAGAACATAAATCACAATTTGCAAAAATATCAGATAATGTAAAAATTGTGTTTAATCTTACCGTTCGTAACTCTTCTCCGACACAAAATCCGCTTGAGGGTGCAATAATCCACTTGTGTGTGTGTATGTATGTTTTGATTGAGAAATATTCACATTTTCATTTCACTCTTTCGTGGCCTTAAAATAAACACTTCGTTATTAGAAACACATGGGGCTATGGCTATGGCAGGGGGCAATGGCAAAACGTTGGGTTAAAAATAACTAAAATTTCAATATTTTTTACTGGACTTTTTTGTACATGACTGCAGCGGAAATGTGTGTGCAACAGCAATTGCTTGTTGCCAATGCAAATGTACCGTTAAAATGCGGTTTCCGAAACGCAACAACAAAAAACTCCAAAAATAACTTTTAACACTCGGCGGGGTAATGTAAGCAAAAGCGCATTCGAATTGAAATTGTAATTTATGCACCGATTTTTCCCCCTATTTTTCACTCTTTCATCAATATGGTAATGCCCGCTGCATCTACATATCGGCTATTTCTCACTTTAACAAATAACTACACAAACTTTTTCGCGCCCTCCAAAAACATATTCTTCATCAAACTTCGATCGCGTTGAGATCCTCCACCGTCCGTCGATTAACCGTGCTTCGCGTTCGCTGGTTCAAATCGAACTGAACAGACAGGCCCATACGCTGCTGATCTCCGCTGCAGTTTTAGGTCGCTTCTTTCAAACAGCGACAGAGAGCGAGAGCGCGCCAGAGAACAGCAGATGAGCTGACTAGAGATCTCGTTGTTGACCCCACGCATGCTTATGGTTGTGCACGTGCTGCTCACTCTGCTCAGGGTTCATCCACAAAAAAGCCGGCTAAATGAATGCCAAGAGAGCGGTTTGTTTATGTTTTGAATGAACACCGGTTTTTACCACAACACACTGGGCAGTTGAGGGGGGCGTGTGATTCGACTTTTAAGCTCAAAAGGCACTTTAACTTGCTGAAAATTAAGCAGTTTTTTATGGTGTAAAAATAGTCTGATTTATTTAGATATCTGTTGGTGAGTTTAGATTGTGTAACGTAATTCGGTAGCTATTAAAACAGAGTACGCTGAGTACACAAAAATTCACTTAGGAATCATTTTGGCAAGCAATTGGCTCTTGTCTATGTAAATAAGCGAATGCGTTCGGCCTTCAGGGGATACGACTGGAGAACTTTTCTGAACTGTCGGGTTGATCATAATTAAAACCATTTCTTGCGATCCCAAGGCAAGAGAAGCTTTCCTTCTCTAAAGCATTGCCGTTCCTGTGGTGTAGCGAGAGCGCTTAGAAACCCGAAGGAGATCGCAACTTTAGCATGACGTGAGCGGAAAAGGGAGAGACTCAAAACACATCAGATCACGATCAGCCCATAGAATACAAGGACACACGGAAACCGAAGGCTAAGCTTACTTCATTTGCAAATGCTGAGTCAGAGTTTAAAAATGTTTACATTACTATCAAAAATGGTTTCATACCAGAACCAATTTTCCGATCTATCGTCAACCGATTTCGAACATTTTTTGCGAATATGTTTGAAAGCCCATCAAATTAGTAATTACCGAAGATAGGCTGAGGCAGTTTATAGTAGGAATAACAGTTCTATTAACTGTAACAAAAACGAGAAGGCCAAGCTAACTTCGTCTTTGCCGAAGTTTTTATTCCCTTGCAAATGTTTTAATACATCAGAGTATAAGAACGCCAGCATTAAAACAAACAGTTTTTTTAATAAAACCCACTTTTCGACCGATAGTTCCTATGACAGCTATAAGATATGGTCATCCGATTTTGACCAAAACTTCCAAATCTTTGTAAAAGCGCATAATATTAATAATCGCTGAAGAGAGACACGTTAACATCAAAAACATAAAAGTTTTTATACCCTTGGAGAGGGTATATTGAAATTGTCCAGATATTTGTAACGCACAGAAGGAAGCATCTACGACCAAATAAAGTATATATATTCTTGATCAGCATGACGAGATGAGTTGATATAGCAATGTCCGTCCGTCTGTCCGTCCGTCTGTTCGTCCGCCCGTCTGTTCGTCCGTTGCTATCTCCTCCGTCAGTTTTAAAGCTATCGTAACCAAACTTTGAACAAAGTCATTTGGTACAAATACGCTGCACTTTTGTCGGAACCAGCCGGATCGGACGACTATAGCATATAGCTGCCATAGGAACGATCGGTTGTAAGAGTAGTTCTAGTGAGAAAAACTTTTTGTTTTCAATGCTATCGCTCCCAACCTTCGTATTTAGGAGTTTTTTATGCTTTCACTTTATGCAAATCGGGCTACTATATAGTATAGCTGCCAAACAAAAGATAGGTCTGAAAAAAAGGTTTTAGTATGAAAAACTTTTTTGTTTTCAATGCTATCGCTCCCAATCTCGTTACTGATCAATATGATATGCTAACACATAATTCTGTCAAGTCTGATCCAAATCGGACTACTATAGCATATAAAAATATTGTAGTTTTAGTGAGAAAGACTTTTTTGTTTTCAATGGTAGCGTATTTTTACGTTCCAATTATAAACATTATCGGTCTCAACACAATTTTAGAGAGATTGATCAAAATCGGATGAATATATCGTATAGCTGTCATATAAAAAACTAGCAGGAATATATATAAGATAAAGTCATCCGATTTTGACCAAAACTTCCAAATCTATGTAAAAGCGTATAATATTAATAATCGCTGAAGTGGGAGACGTTAACATTAAAAACAACACTGCTCCCGCGCCAACACTCCCTCTAGCAATCTAATACTTTTTTTAACAATTTCCACTGAGACATTCTTTATTGCTGTTGTAGAGCGTGCAATCTTATCTTAACAAGAGATTCACTTGCCTTCGTGATTCTCTTTCTTGGACTGCTCTTGCCGTGCTCGCTTCATTTACGCGTCGTTAAGAGAAACGGTTATCTTAAACTATTTCTGCTGCTGTTATCTTTCTTAACATTTTTGCAATGGGTAGCTTGCTGTGCTGAACATTGTACTTACAATAGAAAGATTACCTCGCGTCAATCGTTTGCTTATTGTTGGCTGTGCCCCAATGTCGCCCATACCAACTGTATTCCGTTTGGAACACATGGTGGCCGGATTGCTGACCTACTTAAAGACGGAGTTGGCCTATTTTGGACTTGCTGGAAATGCATGGCCATTGCATTGAAAATGAAAACATTTATGCGGCAAACTGCTCTGGAGTTCCAAGCTGCCTATAGTGTAGTCCGTGATCTTCAAAATAAGTTTGGAACCATGGTATCGCATTTTCGCAATCTGGAAATTGTGGATGATTCACCAACAAGGAAAGAATGCTGTCCGTCTATGCATAATTCCGAATCTTTGCTCTTAATTTCAGAGTCGGATGAATGCTCTAATAACGACTTGTCGTCTGCCGTTAATGCTCCTACTGTTGTTGTGGATGAAGCTCTCTCATTGGCAGTGCAACCTCGGCCAACAGGCTGGTTCCTCCTCGTCGAGATGAGTCTACTGATGTGCCTATAGTTGATGAAACTGCTATGGGAAACCGTCCTACATCACAGTCTCCTGTGGATCTGCAAACTGGTAGTCAACCAGAAAAGGCTGGCAATATTAAGCCCTTGGTGGCCTTACCAAAGGTTTCACCAATTAGGCGCACTCTGGCAGCTCGTGCTCCACGGAAAACTATTTTTGTGTCCAGGCTTACTTCATCAGCAACAGTGGATGACGTTAAATACCACATTCTATCCAAACTTTCCTATCCCAATCCTAATGACATCTACATCATCAAATGCAATTCTAAGCTGAAGCGTGATATATCTTCTTTTAAAATTCTCGTTCCTGAAGAAATTTTTACTAAGGTTATGCAGCCTGATCTTTGGCCTTTACATACCGTAGTGTGTGAATTCGAACAAAGAGAAAATAATCTTACAGGTAAAAAGTCGCTAGCATCCACTGTTCTTCCAAAAAACTTAGTTTAAAAATTCATTACCAGAATGTCCGAGGCCTCCTTAGTAAGCTTTCCAAACTCTATACGGATAGTGCTGTGTTTGATGCCAGTATTATTGCTTTTACTGAAACTTGGCTTAATAATTCGGTCTCTGATAATGAAATATTTTCCAATAATTATGCTGTTTACAGACGGGACCGCCCTTGTCGTCGTGGAGGTGGGGTCCTTATCGCTGTTCGTTCTAATCTTCCTTCTCAATTAATACATTATCGTGCCTCTTCTAACATTGAATTCTTATTTGTGAAAGTTTCTCTTCCTGGTTATAACCTTTTGGTGACCTGCTCGTATATACCTCCTGGGTCTGACGCAGATACTTACTTTCAGCATCTGTCAGTTATCCGTGATATTTCTTTATCAGTCGGTGAAAACGATCAATTTATAATATTAGGAGATTTTAATCTGCCCGCTCTCTCTTGGTCAGCTTGCGATGATTCAGCTGCTTTAGTTTCGTGCACCCAGAATGACTTTGTTGATGGCCTTTTCGAGCTATCATTTAAGCAAGTTAATTCCATCCCTAATCATAACGGCCGATTTCTAGACTTGGTATTTGTATGTGACATGTGCGATGTAACTATTGACCGAACTGCCCCCTTATCAGTTCCAGAAGATCTTCATCACCCAACAATCCAACTTTCGATCAATGGCCTGGGTCCCCCAAAGGTCCCCGCTTCTCCTCGCCGTAGGCGTTGTTTTCAAAAAGCCAATTTTTCAGATCTAATGGAGTCTTTATCACTCGTTGATTGGTCCTGTCTTGATGACCTAAGTCTCAATGATGGCTTAGAGTTATTTTATAACACACTGTACAATTTATTCGATGAACATGTTCCAGTCTTTACTGTTAACTCTTCTAATAGCCCCCCATGGTTTTCTCGTAGATTGACATATCTAAAGAACGTCAAAAACAGACGATATAAGCGTTTTAAGCGGACAGGCTTACAAACCGATTTCGCCAAATACTCTATTGCAAAGTCAGATTTTTTCCAACAGAACTCTGAGTGTTATATAAGTTACCTCATACTATTTTTTGCTTTTGTTAACTCTAAACGTAAATCCAATTTATTTCCCCCATCCCTTTTTTTTAAATAATAGTACAGCATCTGATGACTTGGACATAGCCAACTTATTTGCGAAGTTCTTTCAGTCTACCTATTCATCTCATAGTTGTATCAGTGACTCTAATTATCCCTATACACTACCTCATACAGATTCCATAAATAAACCCATAATTCTTAAGTCGGACGTTTTAAGGTGTGTTACAACGATAAATTATTCGTTTGCTCCTGGCCCTGACATGATTCCCAGTTGTGTGCTTAAGAACTGTGCTACCTCCCTTTCACAGCCCTTAACTAAACTTTTTCGAATGTCGATTGACCAAAGCTTTACAAAAAGGGCAACAAGTCGAACATCGAGAACTATCGTGGCATTGCAAAACTCAGTGCTATCCCAAAACTTTTTGAAAAACTGATCACTGAACAACTGCAGCATGAATGCCGCTCACTCATCTCGCCTTGTCAACACGGATTCATTAAAAGCCGATCTACTACGACAAATCTTCTGGAGTTCACTAATGCAATTAGTCGCGGCTTTCTTAATCAATTACAGACCGATGTCATCTTCACCGACTTTAGTAAAGCTTTTGATTCGGTCAATCATAGACTTCTTATTCATAAGTTGTCTAGCTTGGGGTTTCCCCCGAAATTATTGATGTGGTTATCTTCCTATCTTTCAAACAGAAAACAACGAGTCATTTTTAATGATTTAACTTCTGAGATAGTAAGTGTTACTTCTGGTGTACCGCAAGGTAGTCACTTAGGACCATTACTTTTTGGTTTAAGTCAAGTCCTAATGTTTGCGGATGATGTTAAGCTGTCTTTGACGCTTTCTTCTCCCGATTCGTATAAATGTCTACAACTTGACCTAAATTATCTTCAATCTTGGTGCAACGTTAATATGCTCTATCTTAATCACGATAAATGCAAGTTCATGTCAAGGTGTAATTTTTCTGCATAAGCTAATTGTTGGTGATGTAGATTCGTCTCTCCTCCTAAATCTTATGAAGTGGAACGTACCCTGCAGAGCAACTCGCCGTTTTCGTCCGTTGTCTTTGGAAGTGTGCAGATCAAATTACGCTCGTCATGATCCTCTCCGAGTTCTGTGCGATAACTATAACGACCTTTACCACATATTGTCGTTTCAATGCTCCCATTACATCAATTCACGCAATCTTTTAGCTTTTTTGTCTGCACCAAATTTGTAAATCTACTTTGCCATCCAATCGATGTGAGCAGGGGCATATCGCAAAAAAAGGTCTCCTTAATTGGTCGGTGCAGTAGATAAATTGCATTATTTTCTTTTTCATACACATGTTATAACTATTACAAATAAGCAGTCAATTGCTTGTCTTCAAATAAACAAATAAACAAATAAACTCTAAAGCAGCAACCGCTGATATTCTGCTTCGCCTATCCCCAAGCAAAGTAGATATGGTGTTTGTCCAAGAACCGTGGATCTCTGGGACAGTGTCAATGGTTTAAGGACACCCAGATACGACCTTTCTACACCAAGGGTAAGGGTAAAATTCGAACTTACATTTTAATATAAAAACATTTTAATTCACTTCTTATTCCCCAGTTTTGCAATGGGGACCTCACCACGGTCAGCCTGGAACTGGGGAGTTCAACAATCAGGCTGGCCTTTTTCCATCTGGCTCATAATACAGAGAGCCCTCCAACAAATATTTTTCGTGACCTTGCGGAAAATAGCAAACACACCCACACAAGCCTCAAATTGGGAGGCGATGGTGCGAGTGCGCACCATACACTGTGGGGCAGCACAGATATCAACGAACGGGGTGAGTCACCTTTTGCAGGCGAACCTACACATTGCAAATAAAGGTAACGACACCACCTTTGTCATCAAGAACAGGAAAGAGGTTTTAGATTTAACTCTAATCTCAGAAGACGTCTGTGACCAGCTGACGTCATGGAAGGTGTTGCCAGAGCATTCCTTCTCTGACCATCGCTTCATAAAGGTCTTATTCACACACAAATGTCCTACACCCATTAAGATACAAAACCAAAGAAAGGCAAACTGAGAAGTACACAATAAACTTCTCCTCAAAAAACTCGGTTCGTCTCCACCATATATACCAATCAGTGGAAATCAAATAGATGAGCTCGTTGAAACGCTCACCACAGCGTTTACAGACTCATTTAACAACGCATGCCCGCCTAGAAAAATTAATCCACCTTCTAACCACCTTGGTGGTCGGCAGAGCTTGATAAGCTCCGAAAAGAACGCAATAAAAAGGCAACCATTGCTCTTTTTTCTTGTAAAAAGACCATTGGCCTTAGATGGGGTTTTTCGCAATCCATTGTACATTGGCTTTACACAGCCGTAATACGCCCCATACTTCTCTACGGAGCTCTACTATGGTGGCCAGCACTCGGGAAACAATCAGCCCTGAACAATCTTCACAAAGTACAAAGAAGTGCGGAAATTTGTATTAGCGGCGCTCTCCGAACGACAGTAACGGAAGCGCTAAATACTATTCTTCACCTTCTAATAGTAGACCTCGTAGCTAAGCAAATGGCTACCACAACAGCCTTAAGACTAACAGAATCCGATACCTGGTACAGGGGCAATTCGGGACACGCTACAAAAATCGAAGACCAAACGGGTTTACCATTAAGTACAGACAACTGTATACCACAAACGACGTTCGACATATTTTACGACGTCTACATCCCAAGCCGATACGATTGGGACAACCTGCTCCACAGCAGAGCTCACGCCATTAACATCTACACTGATGATTCTAAGCTCTACGAAAAAGTAGGAGGGGGAGTTTTCTCTCCCAACCTAGATTTGAACTTATCGTTCCGTCTTCCTGACCATTGTAGTGTGTACCAAGCAGAGGTGGTAGCCATCCAGGAAGCTGCCACCTACCTTAGCACACTCACGGTCAAGTAAGAAAAATGTATTCAAATACTCTGACAGTCGAGCCGCCCTTAAAGCACTTGACTCTTATACAAATAATGCTAAAACAATTACTAAATGTCGATTATCTCTCAACGAGATCGCACGACATTTTAGTATACACCTTATATGGGTACCTTGAAACCGTAACATAGAAGGTAACGAGTCTGCAGACACTCTGGCCAGAATAGGAACCACCATGGAGCTCCTTTCAGAGAGGAGTACGATAGTATGCCTATGCGACATGTAAACTGCACACAAAAGCAGAAACACTTCGTCTCGCTAAGGACAGGTGGAAAAACCTTTCTTTCTGTGCCGTATCAAGACTTAAGTGTCCTACGTCACAGAAGGGACCACATATCACTTCTGGTGGGGACCCTCACGGGTCACTGTCTTATTGGCAAACACGCAGCGCGCCCGCCACACACAACATGCTTACAGTATGGGTAGGTCCACCGAAACCGCCCTGCACTCCCTAGTATCAAGGATTCAAAGATCTAAATGTTCGTAATTGCTCTTTTGGCCAGTCAGGATCCAGTACGGACAATGGCCACCCTGGGAATGCCATCATCGAATGGTATGGTTGACTCCACGCGACCCAGTTGTCATTTTAGGGACGGAAGGTTGGCATCCTTCAGCAAGACGATGGCACCTTCCTGTAGAGTTGGTTGTTGTGCTCACCACTTGATCGCTATGGCAGCAGCGACAGATAGCTGGTGCTCCACTTCTTCCAAAAGTTTTGCCGCATCTGGCAAATGCGTTGCCATCGACTCAAATGATTATCCCTCAGATGTGTTATTTGGCACCCACGAAATTCGTCGCATTATCCGTCCAGATGCTTCGAGGTTTTCCTCGGATGCTGATGAAACGTCTAAGCGAAGCAATTAAAGATGCTGTCGAAGATCCTGAACGACTTCTATAGCAAACAAAAATTGCTATATAGCATTTTATGGGCGCCTTGTTCCGCGGCTCAGCCTTATGGTAAAATGGACCACAGAAGTCGATTCCAGTTGTGTAAAAGGCTGGATTTGGTCTTACACAATCCGCAGGCAGTCTGAACATAATCCAACTGCGAGTTATGGAGACGACCACCAACACGAATCAATCCATGTGCATCGATGAAAGGATTTAGAAAGAGTATGCTGCTTTTTGATGATTCTGCCTTCTTCTCAGAAAGCATTGCGTAGTCAGCCGCAAAATGGACTTGTTGAATGTTCTTGAGCAGAAGATATGTGCCCATGCGAAGATCCCCGACATTCAGATCACCTTTGAGCCTGGCAGTATCCTTACGGTGTAGCAGCGAGAACCTGAAGATATAAGCAAATATGCGTTGTAGTTTGGCAAAAGAATTTTGATTTTTGCATTCAACAGATATGTCGTGTCTCCTGAATCTGTGAAACTCCGAGGGTGATTCACGAATCCATGAAAGAGCGATTGTGGAGTCGGACCAACAATGAAATTCGCAAGGGAATGTTAAGTTCTGGGCGATGTGAGAGACTATTTCAGCTAAAATCAATGCAGCAGACAATTCCAATTTCGGGATAGTTAGTGATTTTAGTGGCGCTACTCTGGACTTCGAACATAATAGATGCACCGACACCAATTCTTGAGCCTCAGATCGAAGCAAGCGCCATATGCTAACATACTTGCATCACAAAATGCATGAATTTGTATCGAGGCATGACAAAACGAGCAAATTTGAAAGTGCTGACAATTGAAAGCTGTGATACAAGATCTTGCCAATCCAGAAACACTTCATGCGGTAGACTTTCATCCCAATTAAGTTTCTCCTTCCATAAGGTTTGTATAAATATTTTGGCTTTTGTGATGATAGGCGAAATTAATCCGAGCGGATCATAAGTTCTGGCAACAGTGGATAGAACAGTGCGTTTTGTGAATGGTCCGTCATGTGCAATTTTCGAAAATGAAGGTTATTCATCAATTGCCAACTGATGCATAGCACGAATTACCAAATATGCCGCTGGTTTTGTACCGTAAGTAACCGTGTCCAGTTTTTAAGCTACGATCGCATCAGATGGGTTGTCGCGCCAGAGAATGCATTGTAAGTATTCATCGGGGTGGCAAACTCTTACGCAGCGGTACATCTTACAGATGTCTCCACACAAAGCAATCCTAAAGAACCGGAGTCGAAGCAAGGTTGTGAAGATTTTGGTATGAATTATTGGTCCAGCCAACAGTAAATCATTTAACGAATAGCCTGGAAGTAGTTTTCGCAGATCCATCGAATACGTCACGAAGGGCTGTGGTCGTGCTATCAAGTTTGTCAACGCAATGATGTGGCAAATAAAACTTTGGGGCTGTATCCTGAACCGTTGCCAAAGACATGTGACCTAAGTCGAGATACTCGTGAATAAAAGCAGCGTATTGTGATTTCACTGGATACTTAGCATATTTGGCTTCTAAACTCTTAAATCTGCGAAGAGCGCGACTGTACGAATCCCCAAGTGAGTTGGGATCACTCTTAAATGGAAGCTTTACTGAGTACTGACCATTTTCAAGACGAGTATAAGTTTTTTGAAAGAGGTGCTCACAAAGTTCGTCCTCTTCAGAAATGGAAGATGTTGTGGAATATCAATTTTCTATTTCCCAGAACAGTTTTACGATTTCTGATAATGAAGTTTCCCTCTCTGATGGGGTTGGAGTGTTAACAAGCGCGACCAACGACGAATTATAGGATTTCGCATGAGAAAGACTTCCAGAGAATGTCCAAGCGAGCTTTGCTTCCTGCAGGATTAATGCGCTGCCCTCTAATACTACGTTTATGCTATGTAATTCACGCTTTCTTCAATTTGCAAAATCAAATTTGTTCCTGTTTATGCAGCTTTTGTAAATTCACAAAATGACCACCTTTTTGGCAGATGTGGCAGCACCAACGCAAACTTAAGTTGTCTGCGCCTCTAGATTTCAACAGGGTGGTAACGCATAAAAGCGGGTATCATCTGTTCAATTGTAAACATTAGTAGTAGTAGTAGTAGGTTTTTTATTTCTTCTTTTTTTTTTTTGTAAATAGAATAACTTAAATTTATATAAATCTAAGGAATGGTATACAAAAAAAAAAAAATTAAAAATAAAAATATTAGTTACTCGGCGACTTGGTTAAAAGAACCGTCTGTCGCTCACCGCCTCGCACCCTCTACACGTAGCTTAATACACCTGGCTTCCCGGGTCTTCCCCAGATACCAGATCGTTCAGCCATGCGCTTTGGGTTTGCGATTTAGTGCTAGCAGGATTTACAAATGTTATTAATAACTAATACTAAAAAACTAAAAACAAAATTTCCTTTTTAAAATAATCCCTTTATGATTCTGTTTCTATATGCTAAGGCTTTAATTACATAACTCTGTAGCTTTGACCAGTCCGCGCCGTTGAGGATATTTACTATTTCGTGCGGAAAAAGGGTACATTGTCCGAAAACTGATAGCCGGAGCTCCCGCAGAATAGGGCAACCTCCAATGAAGTGGATGACATTTTCTTGCTCCCTCCAGTTGCACAGAGGGCAGTTTGTGTCATTCCTCGTGACATTTGGAATAAAATTCAAGTTTAATATTTCACCTCTGGCCATGAAAATACTTCTTATTCCTTCAATGGGAAACTCGTCGGAGAAATAGTTATTCTCTCCCAGGTCGTAGTGCAGTTGCCTATAGATCAAACGCTCTGAGCTTCTCCGGGATTCTTCAACAAATTTCATCCTATATGCTGCATCCATTTTAACCGTAATATTCCTAGCCCAAGTTTTCCATGTTGCGTTATCTTCAAAATTCAATCGAACTCCGTGTTCCGTGGCTAGACTGTCCCACTCTCTAAAACATTGTAGTCGCTCTTTTAAAAGGTGCTCCGCCAAAATCCTAGGTACCCTTTTTTCCTCCATGGATAAAGCTTTTTGCATGTAGTTAAAATGCAGGTTAACTGTATATAAATGAAGGAGCGATAACCCGGTCTCCAGATATAGCATCCTGTTCGGTGTGTATTGAGGTAGACGAAAAATTTTCTTAAGAAAGTACCTTTGAAGACTTTCCACTTCCTCGTATCGTCGTATCCCCCATACTTGTGCACCATAACACATTATTGCCCGCACTGCGGCATTAAACAGCTTGTACTTAGTGCTGGTAGGAACCTCTTTTTTGCCAAGTATCGTTCTCCAAGTACTGTTTATCGCTACTTTAGCATCTTTTAGTTTTTCTCCGAGGTGAAAGTTGAATTCGGCATTGTGATAGATCCAGACTCCTAGGTATTTATATGATTTCACCACCTCCAAATCAATGTCTCCCATTTGCCATTTTTCCGCAGACGCAAGCCTTCTCCAATATTTCTTAAAAATAAGCATCTTTGATTTTTCGCAGTTGACTTTAAGGCCCCACTCCTTGCAGTACTCATCCAAAGCGTTGATATTGTCTTGCATATCTTTGGGAGTTTCGGCGAAGACCACTATATCATCTGCATATAACAAGGCTTTTATTTCCAGGCCGTTTATTTCGAGTCCTTTCGGAAGGTAGTCCACTATATCGTTTAGAAATATTGAAAATAGAACAGGGCTCAGCAAGCATCCTTGCTTGACTCCAGACTCAGTAGGAAACCATTCGGATAGCTTTGCTCCATCCCATACTGCTGCTTCATTGCTTTCATACAGACTTTGCAAGGTTTGAATAAATTTGGAGGATATGCCGATATTGCTCAGTTTATACATTAGAGTTCTTCTATCAATCGAATCAAAGGCTGCCTTAAAATCCACGAAAAAGGCATAGAGTTTTTTGTCGTTGTCTAAATAGGTTCGCGCAATGGTATTCAGACAGAAGATATTATCTACTGTGGAGTATCCTTTTCGAAACCCCGACTGAAACTCAGTTAACACATCGACAGTATTAAGCCATTTACTTAGACGTTCAAGGAGAACTGAAGAGAAGACTTTAGCTAACGCGTTCTGAAAAGTAATTCCCCTGTAATTGCTTGTTACTTGTGGATCACCTTTCTTGAAAATTGGGAATATTATGGCCTTCTGAAAACTGTTGGGGGCTTTTCCGGTTTGCAATATATCGTTGTAAGCTTTGGCCAATTTTTCCAAAAACGCTGGTGACGCAAATTTTATGAACTCAGCCGGTATGCGATCCGGGCCAGGAGCTTTGTTGTCTTTTAGTTTCGCGACAATGCCAGAAACTTCATGGGCTGTTATTGTTCCATCTAGTGTTTCATTTGCAAGGTACGGTAGTGCATACTCCAAGGGTTGCTTCGAGCTAAATTTAAGAAGACTACCAAAATAGCTTGCCAACTGCGCGGCGTTCACTTTTATGCCTTTTAAAAAAGAGATTCCATTTAGTCTTCTAATGGTGCTCCAGTACGATTTGCTGTCACGAATATCTTCTAGAGCTGCGGCTAGCTTTTCGTAAAACTGATTTTTGGCTTCTTGACAAATGTACTTGTATGAGTTGTTTGCTTGCTGATACCGAATCATTGATTCTTCCGAGTTTTCACTTTTGGCGATTCTAAGCAGTTTAAACGATTTGTCTCGCGCTAATTGACATTTTCTGTTGTACCACTCCTGTTTGAACGATGTTCCAACACTTCTACTCTGGGTTATCGCTGAGTTTGTGATACAGTTTGTGAGACCACTTATTTCTTCAAAATTGGAGTTCGCTAGGTTGCATGGTAGAGAGACGATGATGCTGTCTAAATTTCTTCTGTACGTATCCGCATGTTTATATGACCATCTTAGCTTTGGAAGTAGAAAGAGTTGTTCAGTGCAAGTTGGTTGGTCGATGCAGAGAGACGCTTCAAGGGGCATATGATCCGAGAAAATCATTTCGTTTATTTTAAGATCTTCTAGCATCTCTAACCACGAGCCTCTCACCAAACAATAGTCTATCGTGGATCGAGCAGTACCTCTTATAAAAGTGTGAGCTCCTATTGCATCGCTAGTAGATCTTCCATTTGCCAAAGTGAAGCCAAAATATTCTACCAAGTCAATAAACTTGCGGCCATTAGAGTCTAGGACTTTATCTCTCGTTTCCCTTCTTTCCGATAAATTGTTTGGCACCAACTGAGGGTTAAATCCACATATTTGCGTTTCACCGATCCTCGCATTACAGTCACCAATAATCATCAGGTTATCCTTGCATTCCGAATTAATTAGAACGTCACACAATTTGGATATATCTACATCCCATTTATTGCAGTTAATGTAAACGGGTAGAACATAGTAGTCCGTTGAGCGTGCGCTGATCTTAAAGAGCGTGATTTCTTCAATTTCAATAAATCGGACAGTATTATTTTCCACCAAATTCTTGTCTATTCCATAGAGCATACCACCACTTGCCCTCCCTTTTGTGTGATTTCTACTTGCGGCTCTCCATTTGAGTACGTGGTTCTTAAGTTTTGACTCCACGTGGGCTGACTCGCTCTCCAGAAAAGTTTCTGACAATGCAAACATTTGAAAGGACGATATGTAATTTACGAACTCGCTAAAGATGAGTTTGCTTTTAAGGCCTGCTACGTTATAAGACAAAATACAAATTCGCTCTGTTTTAGGAGAGTTATCAGCTGATGGGAAAGTGATACCTTGTTGCGGAGGGTCGATTAAAGCTAGATTAAATTGAGAAATATTTTTTTGTTGCTTATAATCTAGATTTATTTTTCTATATGTTCTTAGTTTTTTGATGTCGTTTTTTCCTTTAATTTTTCAAAGGACGTGTAGGAAACATTAATTTTTTCGCCGTACAGCTCTTTCAGTTTGACTTCTGCTGGCTTTCCTTGACACATTAGGACTCTATTAAAGTTGAAAGCCATCCAGATCCCTCCAACGTTTATATTGTCGTTTTGCACAATGATTTTTCTGGTAGTATCGATAGACTTAAGATAATTCCTTAGTTCAAGAAGGGCCGCTTTATTTTCTTGTCTGACTGTAGTCAGGTCTTTTTCAATATAAATACGAGTACCGCGCAGCTTTGAGGCGTTTTTCAGGATTTGTTCTGCGGTTTCTTGTGTCTCGCATTCCGTTAACACGCTCATTTTTCCGTCTCGCTCATAAAGTTTTCGAACTCCACTGATTTTAACATGTTTGAGTTTTAGTTTTTCATCAATCAGGTTGCTAACAGCTCGCCTATAATCTTCACCCGAGTTCATACCCCTAATCACAATGTTTTTCTTCTTCTGCTGCTCAAGCAAGTTGTTTATAATTTTCTTGTCGGACTCTATGTCCGTTCGCAGGGTAGAGACTTCCTGTCTCAACTGCTCGTTTTCGTCTCCCAGTTGCTTTATTTGTGTGGCCATAGCACCCATTTCCTGTCTGATTCCTTCGGTGATGCTTTCGACGTCCGATTTTGTAGGAAGATCTTTCAATTTGTCATCGAGTAGGTTTGACATTATACGTGTTAAGTCATAAATCGACATTCCTCCAACTGGTACATCAGGTGACGTTTTATCCAGCTTCCGTTTTTGCATTGCTTGGGCGATTGGTGAGAACATTTGTTCATTATCTTCAGCATTGTTGGGTTGCAAAGGCATTTTCGGTGGAGGAGTGCGTTTCATACTTAGGTCTCTCAAAATATAATTATTTAAACTGGGTCCACCCCAATTTAGCAGCCTAAAAGTATGCACCACAACTTAACAGTGGGGATGGAAACGTGAACTAAAGGGGGCGCTTTTGTGCCAAAATATAAAAAGCTTAGTTTTCGAAGTTGTGTAAGAGCCCACTATTTGCGCTGACTTATGTGTGGGTGTTTCTTTACTCCGCTTCCTTACTTATTTTTTGTTTTGGTTACTTGCCGCTGAGACTCCTGTGGCCGTAATTAAAAGATTTTGTGCCGTGGTTGAGATTCCTTCAGTCCTCGATCGCGCCCGAATAAATCCAATGCTTGTATTCCACTTGTGACTCCAATTAGGTTACGCAGCGCCTTCAAGCTTTACTTTTCAAATTTTTAAACACGGAGCGTCGACTTTGCTGGTCTTGTTCTCACTAGGGTTACTCACCTCTAATGACCTCTAAGACGGGAAATCATTGATGTAAAATAAAAATTGTAAGCTATTTGCAAGAATCAAAGTGAAAATGTTTACTACAATCCGTGGATTTTTATCGTGGACCCTTAATTCCTTGACACGTAATTTTATCATGAAATTTCAAATTTAATACCCATTTCTCTAAAAAAATCAGAAAAACTACGGGTAAAGTATAGGATGACGCAATAAGAGTGTTCGATTTATTTCTTAAATTTTTGTGGTTTCATCAATGTGAACGCTATATTCGCTTGTGTGGCCCTGCATTTTTAATATCGCTTGTTTAGAAAATAAATAAATTAAATGTCCCATTTCTACTAAAATTGTTCTTTAGTATAGTTTGGAATGCTGAGCTCGAAAATCTATTAAAATATAAAATAGGTGTAGTAGAAATTGGGTTTCTGGGCTATAAGGTAGTGTAGTATATTTTAGCATTCTTTTTTTTTTTTTTTTTTTATTGTGTTGCATATTTTTAGTCTATCTTTATGTACTATTTGCTGTTTCTTTCCTATTCTAATTGTAATATTATCTCTATCGTCTATTTTTTCAACTTTATAAGGGCCAACATAGTTGTTGTCTAGTTTATGCCCGGTTCGTTTCTTAACAATACAAAATCTCCTACTTCTAAAAGAAAATCGTTTGATTTCTTATCATAATGCGTTTTTCGCTTTTGCTTTTCCTTATCTAACATAGTTCTAGCTCTTTTATAGGCTACTTCTAATCTAAATTTAACTTCTTTAGCATAATCATCTATGTTATATAGAGCATCTATTATATCTTTGATTTTAAAGTTAATGAATTGTTTCGGTGGCCTTCCGAATACAAGTTCATATGGACAGTAGTCTGTGCTACTGACGGGGTTGTATTGAAACAGTAGGTGAAATAATTCAACCATATGTCCCAGTCATTTTTGTCGATCGAAATATAAGAACGGATGTATTCGTTAAATGTTCGATGACTTCGTTCAATTGTTCCAAGGGTTTGGTGATGGTGAGCTGTTGTATGTATATTGTTTATTTTCATGTATTTACATAAGTCTGTGATTAATGAATTTTTATATTCAGTACCCATGTCCGTAATGAACTTTTTCATTGGACCATACTTGAGTATGAAAGATTCAAAATTGCTTTAGCAACTGTTTTAGCACTTTTGTTTGGTACTGGTATAGTGACTAAATATTTTGTTAAGTCACATATTATGGTAACTGCGTGCTCATTGCCATCCTCAGTTTTCGGAAGTGGTCCAATGGTATCAATCAGAACAGCATCAAATGCTGTTGCTGGAGTTGGGGTTATAGTCATAGGTGTCTTTGTATGGGTCGTTGTTTTTGCTTTTGGCATTTCAAACAAGACTTACATACTGTCTTATTGTATTAGTCATGAGGGGCCAATAAAAATATTTTCGTATTTTCGACAGGGTTCGCGACAACCCTGAGAAGCCTCCTTCAATTGGTTCGTCATGGTATTTTGACAGAATTGCTTTTATTTGAGCTGTGTCATTTTTGTCTATTATGGTCACCTTTGGGAGTATGCATACTCGTACTTTCTTTAAAATAATATAAAATAAATGAAAGCTTTTATTGCTTCCTGAAGCGTTGGTTTGTCTAATTGCTTTATGGGGACAGCTTTTTCGAAATCAGCTTGTTCCCTATCGAACTTTTCCATTTTATTTTATTGTTGTTTTGGTTTTTTATGCGTACAGCATGAATGGATGAGTTCGAGTTTAAATTTTGTCGAGGTCGTTGCCTCTGCTCATGTATCGTTTTTTAATTGATCTCTTATGGATCATGTAAACTTTAAGTACTGTGTTCGCAGCTACTAGTATGACGAGAATGAGCAATAAAAAGTAAATGGAGTCTAGGTGTGGTGTATGATCCACAATATCTATTTCATTAACAACATTGGCTGTATTGCCAGCCGCTTTAGATTGGGTTTTGCCCATCTTTATTAATTATCAATTTCCTCTTTTTTTTTTTTTTGCTTTTTACTTCAAGTCGAAATTTTTTTTTTTTGTGTTATCGAAAAAAATTATTGGTATCTTTCTTGAGACATGATGGTGTGACAGGTTAAAATTTGAACCCATTATGAGGCTGTGGTTAAAGTGGCCGGCAGGTTTTCGCCAAAGACAGCATGAGACACTCAAATTTGGCTAACCTGTCGGTAAGATTGACTAACCGGACATTGAGAAATTGGGCCTTAATAGCTTAATTGCTCCTGTATCGGAATCGGATCAGAATGACAGCAGAACACATTAAGCGCCGTGTTTTCTTAAATTCTTAGTCAAACCACTATTGGTAAAGAGCACCAGATAGAATAAATTTCATACTTAATATTTATTTTAAGCAGAAGAATCTGCAAGTCTTTCGGCCTCTACTCAGATAAGATAGTCATTGAGTTACGCCGATTTGGCGTTGGAAAAAGTGTAACTTTTGATTGAAAATTCTAAAAGGTAGGTCAACATGTTGAAAAAATATAATATGTGTAACATTTTTAAAAACGATTCATAAAAAAATATATGGGAATTAAAGCAATAGTGTGAGAGAAGGAAGATCGTATGTTACACAGAGGGAGGGAGAGAATATCGAGTCGTCGTTGAGAGCAGAAGTAAGTTTAAAGTGAAGCCATCTATGTTTTAGTTTTAACTGATTATCTGTAATTACCAATTTGAATTATTCCTACTATTCCCGAATAAATAAACATTTTGTGAAACCCACAAAATTTGGTAATTTCGATAATTAGAGAATAAAAGAACTCAAAGTTGGAAAAGCCGAGTCGAAGTGCGTCGCATTGAAGCAGGCGGTAAATTTTTTCTCGGAACTTGAAGGCGACAGATTGCGTCGTAGTTTGGCACATGCATACATAGAAGCGAGAGCTGAATCGATACGTGGGCAACTGGGTGTGTGTATTCTTCATCAAAATTTTCGACGATTTGACGTGTACGGCGACAACAAGACGACGAAGCGAAGTTTTGGCGATTGCGAGGAGCAGAGTTGGAACAGTACAAGACTACGCTGAGGAGAACCGACCGTTTCTGCGTAAACGGCGCACAAATGTGAGCGTGTTCTAGAACATTTTTCTGGAGGAAGTGGTTTGGCAAAGGAGAGCCCAGACCACCTGGAATAAAAGTCTGCTAAAGAGTGTGTTTAGAGGAAGACCGATGTCCACCTTTGCTAATAATTTTAAACGCTATTATTAACAACAATAAATCAGTAAAAGGCACGAATTCAATTCAAATGTTTATTGCCGGGTCTCTGAAGTTGCAGTGAGTTGGTTTGCCATTGCAGAGAAGTGCATAAGAAAAGCTCGCTCAGATAAACATATGCTTTAGTTTACATTGATCTGTCTTACATGATTTAGATAAACATATTTGTGGCAAAGCAAACAGTGGGCTCGATGGCATTTACATTTACAAATTAAGAAAGAAATATCCGGACATGCTCCCCCCGTTGGAAGAGCTTCACTTTCAACCGATGTGGTTAAAACGGGCAGAACAGCTAGCTTCGTAATTGCTCTTTTGGCCAGTCCAGATCCAGTACGGACAATGGCCACCCTGGGAACGCCATCCTCGCCTGTTATGGTTAACTCCACGCGACCAAATTAACCATTTTAGGGACGGAAGGTTGTCATCCTTCAGCAAGACGATGGCACCTTCCTGTAGAGTTGGTTGTTGTGCTCGCCACTTGGATCGCTCTTGCAGCAGCGACAGATAGCTGGTGCTCCACTTCTTCCAAAAGATTTGCCGCATCTGGCAAACGCGTTGCCATCGACTCAAATGATTCTCCCTCAGATGTGTTACGTCAGGCTCATCGATTGTGGAGAAGCTTGAGCCGATGAAAAAATGAGCAGGAGTCAGAATCTTCGAGTCATCTGGGCTTTCTGAAATGGCATAGGTTCGTAGTTCATCTATCGTGAGAATTGAGGAGCCAACGACGCGAAAGAAGTGAACTGCTGCCTCCCAAAGTCCACCAAAATGTGGGGAACGAGGCGGTATAAAATTCCAATCAATGCCATGGGAAAGACATGTGTCACGGACGGCATTGCTATGTGGATCGCTCAAGAATAAATCCTTCAACTCTGCTAACTCGTTTATGGCACCCACGAAGTTTGTCGCATTATCCGTCCAGATGCTACGTGGTTTTCCTCGGATGCTGATGAACCGTCTAAGCGAAGCAATAAAAGATGCCGTCGAAAGATCCTGAGCGACTTCTAGATGCGTTGCCTTGGTGCTAAAGCAAACAAAAATTGCTAAATAGCAGTTTATGGGCGCCTGGTTCCGCGTCTCAGCCTTATGGTAAAACGGACCACAGAAGTCGATTTCAGTTGTGTGAAAGGCTGGATTTGGTCTTACACGATCCGCAGGCAGTCTGCCCATAATATGCTCCGCATATCGAGGTTTCAGACGAAAACATCTTAGGCATTTGTTAATGACGCTTGCCACCGATTTGAGGCCACCAATTGGCCAGTATGCTTGACGCACTGATGCGAACAGACTTTGCGGTCCAGGATGGAGGAATTTTTGATGATAATGAGTGATGATCGCGCTGGTAACGGTGCCCCTTCAGCAATAAAATGGGGTGCCTGGCATCGTAGTCCAACTGCGAATTATGGAGACGACCACCAACACGAATCAATCCATGTGCAACGATAAAAGGATTTAGAGAGAGTATGCTGCTTTTCGATGATACCGCCTTATTCTCAGAGAGCATTGCGTAGTCAGCCGCAAAATGATCTTGTTGAATGTTCTTGAGCAGAAGATATCTGCCCATGCGAAGATCCTCGACATTCAGATCACCTTGGAGCCTTGTAGTCTCCTTACGGTGTACCAGCCAGAACCTGAAGATATAAGCAAATATGCGTTGTAGTTTGGCAAACGAATTTTGATATTTGCATTCAACAGATATGTCGTGTTTAGAAAGAGCTAGCAGAACTTTTCGACGACGTTCTGGAAGATTTGCTGTGGGTTCTAAATTTTCAGGCCATTCTGATTAATCAAACTTCAGGAACTGTGGTCCATGATGCCACAGACTGCAGCTCCTTTGGTGTGCAGTCTCGAGATAGAATGTCAGCCGGATTCATCTGCGTTGGTACATGATGCCATTCCATTCCTTTCGTCATCTCCTGAATCTGTGCCATTCGCTTCGACACAAAAACATTAAACTCCGAGGGTGACTCACGAATCCATGAGAGAGCGATTGTGGAGTCGGACCAACAATGAACAAGGTAATGATACATTCGGGATAGTTAGTGATTTTAGTGGCGTGATATTGATACAAATTTTTTTGGGTGTGATAGTCACTAATAGTCCGCGTCACTACAGCTGCGAATGAAGCCCCATAGCTTGCATCCTGTGACTCAACGAAAATATCCACTGACTTATGAGAATCTAGAGAAAACTCTCCAAAACTAGAAATCGATAAGTGAACGACGAGTTTTGAGCTAAAGTTGATTTGCAAGACGAGAAGTAAGAAAATTGAGCTGAGATCCAGAGTCGAGTATAGCACGGCATGTTATCATGGCTCCATTGCTGTGTTGGATCAAAACAAGAGCCGTTGCAAGCAGCACGTAATCATCAGGCATGATATTCGAGGCTTTATGTTGAGGGCTTGTCAGAGAATTTGATATGAGCGAAGTTGATTGATGATGATTTTCATGAGGATTATTCGATACAGAAGAGTTCGTATTAGGATTCGTAGGCATGTGCAAAAGTAAATGATGCTTTGCTTGGCACTGTCTGCAATGACCTGATCTGCATTGCTGAAGACTATGCCCTTTGCGCAAGCAATTTAAATGCATTTTCTTGGCCTTTTTATACCGCAAGTTTTGAGATAGATTTGGAAAACGAGGGCATTTTGAAATGTAATGTTCCACTGAATCGCAAAAAATGCATAATGAGTTTGCGACAGATGAGCTTGTGTTAGATGATGATGATGCAATAAGAGTACATTTGTTAGTTTTGTACAATGCTTTTCCCACCTGTTGGCTTGGTATTTGGGTTACCCTAGCGTTTTCCACATTTTCCATAGTCCTGCATCTCTTCTCCAAAAAGGAAGCCATCAAAGTCCGGCTTGGCAAATCGGCAGTAAACAAGCTTTCCTCCCATCGCTCTTTGGTCTTCTGGTCCAGTTTCTGTCTTACGATGTGAACCAGGAGTCCATCCAATATCTCGTCCTTTTTAGCCAATAAATTTATTGCGCGAAGATGAGAATTCATTTTATCACTAAGATGACGCAAGCTGACAGCAGAGCCCTTCTCAACATCCTTTAGCCGAAAATCGCCTTAACGTGTGCCTAAAATTGGAGTAATTTATTATCATTATAATCTGCCATTAAAATTAAAACAAAACATTTTTAAAAAATTTTTTTATTTTAAACTCTATCAAAGTGTAATTTATTTACACTATTAAATTGAATTCGTCAAGTGTGGACACCCCTCTAAGTGGAAACATTTGTCTCTCCTCGTGTCCATGCGAATGTTGCTTAACCAGAAGTCACCATATTGGTATGCCTCTTGCTCGAACCCGTACATCAGAGTTTCCCAGCCATAGACCCTGGGGCACGAACATACCCCCCTTTTTTTTAGGGGGAAAAAAGTTCATTTTTGCGCTCTCTTTTTTGGGGGAGGCCGTACTTGTAGCAGTTTACGCCTTCAGAGACCTTGAGTAAAAAGCTTTCTTGGTTTCGCACCTCTCTCATTGTACGTTGTCGTGCAAAGCGCTAAAAAGGTCACAGCAGCATTCTGCCTTGTTGTGTGTCCTGTCTAAGGAGTTACATTTGTTATTTACATATATTTTCAAAAAACGACTTGAATACTCAGCTGCTTATACTTACCTTGCAAATATGCGCCATTTGAAATCCATTTATTTATCTTCATCACGTCGTCTGGGAAATGGTTCTCCATAGCCTTTACTTTTAACTAAGTACACATTTATTTACAAAAAAGTAAAATCACTAAATGTGTGTGGTAACCCAAAAGAAGACACAGGGACACGTCCTCATCAAACGCCGATCACTTTATTACTATCCATAAAAGGGTTGATGCTATTGCACAATCAGAGAGTGAGAGAGCCGAATGCGCGAGAGCGCCTTCGGCCTCACACATACATTTACATATTAGAGTTAGAGCTATTTACAGTTGCTTAAGACTAGAGTTGTATATACAGGGTGCTTACATGCTACTACAATCGGCCATCCTGACCATAAAAGATCTCCCGATCTTTTGTATTCTTACATCTTTGTGATATCCTAGCTTATTTCTTTCTGGTTTCTTTACATACATTATTTCGGTCGTATCCTTAAATGGATTTTTCTTTACATTAGTATTACTATCTTTCAATCTTCTTTTGCTATCTTTTTCCATCCAAGGTTTTATATTTCCTACAGCCCAAACGCCTTTGTAAGGCACTCTTGATTGTTGAAAATTTTCAACATCTTTTAATTCATACCGATCGTTGTCCAACACTTTTGTTATTTGATAAGGGCCCTTGAATTTTGGTACCAGTTTTCTTGATACTCCTGCAGTAGAGTCAAAGTTCTTTATCATTACGTATTCTCCTACTTTGTACTCACGTGCCACTCTTCGCTTATTATCTGTGTACTTCTTGTTATAAGACTGGACTCTTTTTTGGTGCTCTTCGGCTGTTTTTCTAATCTTTGGTAAGTTTCTATCTTTTGCTTTGCCTCTCAGTTCTATTAAGTTTTCTTTCAGCTCGTCTATTACCTTGCCCTTCTGCTGAACCCCAAAGAGCATTTTACTAGGATGCTGCTGTATGCTTCTTTGTTGTGTATTATTTAAAGCATATTCGACGGTTTCGATAACCACATCCCAATGCAATCCTCTTTCTGGCTCCACTAACTTGGCTATCATTGGACCGAGACTCCTGTTCACTCTTTCGACCTGTCCGTTTGCTTGAGGAGAAGCCGTTGCGATCTTTATATGTCTTACATCATTTGCTTCCAGGAATTCCTTAAAGTCATTTGATGTAAAACAACTACCCCTATCGGATACAATCGTTGTTGGCCGACTATAGGCCCTAAAGTAGTCCTTTAGACAGCCAATTACTTCTTTCGTATTAGTAGTTTTTGTGGCGTAGAGACGCACAAACTTAGTAAAGGCATCTATGACGACCAATATGTGTTTTTTCGATCTTCCGGTATCCACAGGACCATAATGGTCTATGTGAACGATTTCAAACGGTAAGCTTCCTTTCGGTATATTATGAAGTAAGCCTTCCTCTTTCCATTCTTATCTAAATATGCAATACATTTTAAACAATTTCTTATGTGCACTGTTGCTTTTGCCTTGATGTTCGAAAACCAGTAGCTTTTAGAAATTATTTCTGTCATCTTGTCGATTCCTATATGTCCCATCTCGTTGTGATACTTATAAAGAACATGTTCTTCCATGTCTTCCGGAACACAAAACGCTATTGACTTATCACTCTTTTTCCTATAAACTACTCCGTTTCGCATCTCGTAGTGCTTATGTTCTGATTTCTCTAAAAGAGCTTTGATGGATTTCAATCTTTTATCCTGTGCTTGGCAAATTATTAAGTTTTCTTCAAACGTATTGGTATCGATCGTTAACACATTCGTACACCTGCTTAGTGCATCGGCATGCTTCATGCGGATACCTGCTCGATGCTCTAATACATAGTCGTAGTTTTGAAACTCAAGTGCCCATCTTGCAATTCTAGGGTTCATGTCTTTTTTGTTCAGAGTCATTGTGAGTGAGTTGCAATCCGTGACTATCTTGAACTGTTTCCCGAAGAGGTATATTCGAAATCTTTGAAGGGCATAAATAATTGCCAATGTTTCCAGCTCGAAACTATGATACCTCGACTCGGTATCAGTAGTTCTTTTGGAAAAGTAGAAAATAGGATGCAACTTTCCATCTCGCTTTTTCTGCATTAAAATTGCTCCGAAGCCTAGAGAGCTTGCGTCGCAGTGCAATTCTGTAGGATCGTTTTGACTGTACAAAGCAAGAACTGGATCCGCCAGCAATTTACCCTTCAATATTTCGAAACTCTTTAGCTGCTCTTCTCCGAACTCAAATTTTCGATCCCTTTTTGTCAAATCATATAAGGGTTTGGCTATCGTTGAGAAATTTTTAACAAATCTTCGAAAATAAGAACATAAACCCAGAAAGCTTTCGACTTCATAAACCTTTGTGGTATGGGGAATTCTCTTACTCCTTGCAACCCTTTATCATCTGCCCGTATACCCTCGCCACTTATTATATATCCCAAATATTTAACGACGGACTGAAAAAACTCACACTTATCCAGTCTTAGTTCAAGCTTGTTTTCCACCAGTCCTTGAAAAACTTCCGATAAAATATCAAAATGCTCTTCGATATTGTCAGTTGCAATCATTATGTCGTCAAGGTAAATAACAACCTTATCTAATCTTATCAAGTCCGCAAATACTTTATTGACAAATCGCAGAAAAACGGAAGGTGCATTCTTAAGCCAAAAGGCATTCTCAAAAACTCTTACTGTCCTAATGGAGTTGTGAAAGAAGTGTATTTAACGGAATCTCATGCATAAACACATGAAAATATCCATTCTTCAAGTCGAGCTTCGTGAAAAACCTCTTGTTTGCCAATTTGTCAATCAAGTCGTCTATCAGTGGAATAGGTAAATTATCTTTCATTGTGTTCTTATTTAGTGGTCTATAATCGACACACATCCTTGTCTCTCCTGTTTTCTTTCCTACCAAGACAACTCCCGAAGCGTATTCTGAATCGCTTGGCCTTATAAATCCTTTTTCCAAAAGTTCATCAATTATTTTCTGCACCGTATTTTTCTCACTGTATGATAAGCGTCTAGGAGGACAGTTAAAGGGCTTATCGTTTTTCAGGTTCAATTTCATTTCACATCTTATAGCCGGTATTTCAGGACGCTTGGGCTTTACGTATTTTTCTTGAAAAAGTTTATCAAATCTTAATTTAACCTGATGGCTAACGTTATCATCGATATTGTAATTATATTTTTCAGGATTTGTTAGGTCGATCTTAAATATGTCATTTTCTTCTTGCATATCAGTATGTTTTTCGTTTAAGGTAATGTTATTTTGTCTAAGTTCGATTTTACCTGCCCCAGAGAGAATCTCTACCCAGTATTACATTGTAACTCATTGTATCTTCAGCCACGATCAGTAATGTAAAATCTATTTTTTCGCCATTAAGTAAAACATAACATTGAATTTGGCCAAACACATTTAATGTGCTTTTATTTATACCAACATAAGAATTATTTTCGCAAATTAGTAATGCTGACTGCTTCACAAAACTGATCCCTCGTACCGATTAGGCATCCTAAAGAAATCGAATTATTAGAAAAATCGCTTATAAAAATCTTAAAGAATCTTACATATTCATTGCCCTGCTTAGGGCGGTGGTGTTTACGGGTCATCTCCTTTCTTTCTGGACAATCTTTAACTTGATGCTCGATGCTGCCACACCCATAGCAGGCTCCATACTCACGTTTGGATTTTTGACACTGCGCAGCCATGTGCCCAATTGAGTTACAGTTGTAACAGCGCACAATGTCTCTTCCAGTGGCACCCAAACTGTTATCTCGATCATGTGGATTACGCACCATGGTGTGTGCAGGAGAACGCACACGCTGACGGCCGGATTGGCGCGCCGGAGAGCGCACAGCTCGACGCATTGGAGAACCTGCTGCCTGGGGCGTTGGAGTGTGCCCAGTTGCACGCGTTGGCACCGAATGGCACGTCGAGGTGCGCACAATAGAGCGCGCTGTACTGCGAACATCGTCTGGCCTCAAGCGAACATTAGAAAAGGCACCCAGAAGTTGCTCTTTAGATGTCCAGCCGTGAATGTTTACCTGAAGGCGCAATTGAGGATCAGGGATGCCATCGATTATACACTCCAGAATCTCTTCCTCGTCGATTTGGAATCCCTTAGTGAGCGATATCTTGACACTCACATAGTCAGCAAAACTCTCGTTGGTATGCCATTTACGTAGCTCGAACTTTTCACGCAGTTTTGTCTTTTTCTCCTTTGGGCTGAATTCCACTTGCAGTTGTTGGAGCAGCATGTCCACAGATAATTTTAGCCGCTCTGGGCTGGCATGAACCCATAGATGTGCTTTTCCTTTCAGCTTACACAGCAGCAGAACTCGCATTAAATTTTCGTCAAAACCAAAAACAGATGAAACGTTTCTTAGTTCTTTGATCCAGTTGTCTGGTGGTTCGTTTCCGTCGTATACCGTGGCCTCAGCAATTGCGTTCAAAAAATATTTCTCGCCCATTGAACAATCACCCTTTTGTTGTTGTTTTAACTTTTCATTCTCTTTCCTGCAGCTGCGCAACCATTTCACTTAAGGTGGCAACTCTGTCAACATTTTCGCTGTCTACTTCTTCCTCGCTGCCATCATTGTCGCCGTCGCACTCACTCTTGTCTGTTTCACCATTCTTGCCGCCAGTGGCCGCATCATTGTTGTTGCTTGTCTTTTTGTTTGGCGCCCCTATGTCGGCGCGCTGCATTTGTCGAAAATTGTTTGCTGACGCTTCGCTTTCGTTGGCATCTTCTGCGATTTCTTCTGGAATTTTCTCCAGCTGGACCAGCGATTGTATATCTGGACAAGATCCCCTTTCCTGGGTGGGCACGCTGTTGATGCGCATTGCAAGTTGCGCCTTGGTGCCACTTGTCTGCAGACCCAATTCACGAGCCCAATTTCGCAATGCAGACGCACTGTACACTTTAATGTCAATTTCGTCACTCATTTTAATTGTTTGTAGTTTTTTTTGTTTAAATTTATGGACGCACCGAGTGGTCAGAAAATTTAAAATTTTATTGGCTTGGGCGATCCTACTTCTGAATTGTGGTAACCCAAAAGAAGACACAGGGACACGTCCGCATCAAACGCCGATCACTTTATTAGAGAGCGCCTTCGGCCTCACACATACATTTACATATTAGAGTTAGAGCTATTTACAGTTGCTTAAGACTAGAGTTGTATATACAGGGTGCTTACATGCTACTACATGTGACATGTCAAGCATCGCCAGCTGCGACGTTCGGCATGCTTCGTTTTACAATTCATACATTCTTCGAATTTTCGAAATAAAAAAAAATTGTTTAGTTTCAAATTAATACTTCTGCGCATCAAATAAATATTCGAAGTTTCAATCTAATACTTTCTAGGTTTGCATTGATACAAAAAAAATGATACTAGTTTCAGTTTCGATTTGAGACAACGTGTATCAGAGTGATATTGATACAAATTTTTTTGGGTGTACAAATACAATAATTAATTCGCTCTCCAGAAATGGGAAGCTTTCAGCGGCGAAATGAATCACCAAGCTCCGAAGCAGCAGCATAAGCATTAGATGCATTAGCTGCAGCGACTGAGGCAAATTCCGAAAGCTTGTCCACAGTTTCAACACATACATACTCCGATTTGTTTATTCCGCGAACATGTACTAGGCCATGCCGAGAGCAACTTAAGCTTTTTTAGTCTCATCGCCTCTTTAAAGATCAAATAGTTATCTTACGTCAGTTGCTCATTGATATAGAAAGGTGTTGCTACGTCAAAGCCCAATTGCTTAAGATTTAGGGGCTGCTTCACCTCCCGCCGGTATGACCCAGTTTCAGCATTATCACCGGATCCACGGTGTTGTTCGGGTTTTGGTCCTAATCCGATATATACCCGCGCTCCATAGCGCCGGGGGTTATGCCTAGCGAAAAGCACAGATTGTGGAAATAGGTCTTGAGGGTCTCACCTTCGACGAGCGGAACACCATGGATGCGCAAGTCGGTGGCTATTTCAGCATTGGCTTGGACGGCTAACGTACGCTGCAGCTTACCTTCCAAGTCACCCACCTTGGCTTGTAAGTCACCAACCTTGGCGGCTAGCTCCCTGTGCTCGGAAACTTCTCCCTCCAGCTGCTGCACTCGATCGGAGAGACTTTTCATTTCGCCAGACATGCTGATGATCCTCTCCTCCAGCACCTTAAGGATACGTCCCTCAGTTTCCAGCATAATGGCAGCCTGCTCATCAAAACGCTGGTTTATCATAGAAAAGAGGTGAGTTGGTGTATCCGAGTTCGTGGCTTTCCTCTTCAGCTCCGGTGGCGTGGTCACATTGCTGCTGATGGTTGTTTTTGACTTCTTAGCCGCACCAGCCATGACTCGAGATAAAAAGTAGTTGTTGTTGTGACAGTGAATGACTATGTGTTGAGTGATTTGTAGTTTTGTTTTGCTTCTTTATTGTTGTGTGTGTGTTGTGTTGATGCACTCTGTTGGGCCCGCCAACAGAGTTAAATTAAATTAATTGCAAATCGCAGGCAGCAAGTGTAGAACGTGTAGAAATGACTTTAGGCGATAGCCTTAAACCGTTTTTCAGTTGTTATACACTTGAAAAGTGTATTATAATTTTTCCCAGAAGTTTGCAACGCATAGAAGGAATCATCTCCGACCACATAAAGTATATATATTCTTGATCAGCATGACGAGCTGAGTCGATTAAGCTTTGTCCGTCCGTCTGTCCGTCCGTCCGTCCGTCCGTCTGTCCGTCTGTCCGTCTGTCCGTCTGTCTGTTTCTACGCGAACTAGTCCCTCAGTTTTGGAGCTATCGAGCTGAAACTTTGCACAGAGTCTTCTTTTTACTGCACGCTGCTAATATGTCGGAACCGAACGGATCGGATGAATACTTCTTGCAGCTGCCATAGAAATGTTCGTTCGGAAAATGGTTTTTAGTAAGAAAAACTGTTTTGTTCTCAATATACTGCTCTCAAACACGGTCATGGGTAATATGTAATGTTTTTAAGCTGATCTGCGAAGTTTGGTCGAAGTCTCTAACCGTTGAGACAAGCTATTTCAAGTGTATTAAAACTTCGGTACAGACGAAGTTAGCTTTGCCTTTCTCGTTTTAAAATTGTTTATAGACTTAGTCCACAGAAATTTAAATAATTTGGGAGAGCTCAAGTTTTGGCGTCCGTCTTCTTCGATAACGATATCGAGTATATTGGACAAGGGACAACACGTTCTTATGGTCTAGTACATCTGGAACTACTTACAGACGAGTTCATTCTACCACATGATTTCCATGTAGTACCAGAAAATTTTTCAATACCAACAGATGGTATATTAGGCTATGATTTTTTAAAAAAAATTTAATTGTTTATTAGATTATCAATACCCTAATTTTGCGCCCAAAAATTTCCATACACACATCCAAATCCCAATAAAACACTCACTCGAGAATGACTCATTATTATTACCAGCTAGATCTGAAGTCATACGACAAATAATATTAAAGACTAGTGAAAAAACGGTTTTAGTTCCGAATCAGGAGATACAGCCGGTAATAATAATAGCAAGTTCAATAGTAACAAGTAATAATGCATACATTTGCATAGTAAATACTACTTCGAAAAATACACAGTAAATTGACAGTCAAAGCCTGGTACCCAAGAAATCACTTCCAAATTCAACGGAAAAAAGATGGCGTTTAGTAGTTGATTATCGCCAATTTAACAAAAAGTTACTAGCGGACAAGTTCCCACATCCAAGAATAGAAGAAATTCTAGATCAACTAGGTCGAGCGAAATACTTTTCATGTCTCGATCTAATGTCTGGATTGCACCAGATAGGACTTCATAAGAAATCATATGACATCATTTTCAACGAGCACAGGATCTTATCGCTACACGCGATTACCATATGGACTTAAAGTCGCACCAAATTCTTTTATGCGCATGATGACACTTGCATTAGGTCTAGAAAAATCGCAAGCATTTCTCTATATGGACGACCTAGTAGTCATTGGATGTTCCGAACAACATATGTTCAAAAATGACAAACGTCATCGAATTATGTCGCAAAGGGCATAGCAGAATAAGCATACAAAAACTGCCCCCACCCCGATCAGCACTAAAACTAAATGAGAAACTCACCCTCCTGAATTTTTTAGTCTTCTAATCGCTATTGGAGTAGAGTTATGAGGGCGGAAAGGTAAAACAAAAAACTCGTTTATCTTAAGAACCGCTTACCCGATTTTGATGGGCTTAATATATGTTGTAAGTGTTCACAGCACAATTCAATAAATAATTTTTGCACATTTTGATTGCCAATTCTTTGGACCAAAAAAAACTATTGAAATTTTCAAATAATTCTTTTACAGTGTAAGCCTTTTTGCGAAACCGACAGTTTTGTCCCTAACAACATATAATTTTTGCAAACACATCCCAAGTGTACGTCATAGCGAAAAATAATTAAATGTTAAATCAGTACTTTTCATTAATATTTTATACATATTAGGCACACTGTAAATCAACTTAAAAGGGGAAAAAAGGGGAAATTTTCTGTCAATTCTGTGTGAGTAGTTACAGTGTGCTCAATATTATAAAATATATTTGTAAAGCTATTCACATATTTTATTGGTTTTCGTTATGAAGATGATTCCCGATGTCCCTACAAAAATTTTACATAGATAAGGACTTCTTATTGAAAAAACAGGAAAAAACTATATGATTTGAAATCGATTTACACCCCAAAAAAATAATTTGAAAATTTTAATCATAATTTTGCGCTTAAGAATTGGTAATAAAAATGTGCAAAAATAATTTTCTAAATTTTATGGTAGACACTTATAACATATATTTAACCCATTCAAATCGGTTAAGCGGTTCTTAAGATAAACGAGTTTTTTGTTTTACCTTTCCGCCCTCATAACTCTACTCCCATAGCGATTAGAAGACTTAAAATTTAGGAGAGTGGGTTTTTCATTGATGGTAACAACATATTTAATTTTGGTGCTGATCGGAGTGGGGGCAGTTTTTGTATGCTTACTCTGCTTTGCCCTTTAATTTAAAACTACATCCAGAAAAATGTTTGTTCTTCATGCACGAAGTTACTGATCTTGGTCACAAATGTACCGATTAAGGAATTCTCCCAGACGACAAAAAATATAACGTCACAAAAACTCTCCAAAACCAACTGATGCAGATAGTGCACGTAGATTAGTTGCCTTCTGTAACTATTATCGGAGATTTGTCAAAAATTTCGCAGAACATTTACGCCACTTAACGAGGCATTGTAAAAAGTACGTTCAATTTCAATGGACTCCAGATTGCAATAATGCATTCGAGAAAATTTCGAAAAAGATTAATGAAACCAACATTACTGCAGTACCCAGACTTCAGAAAAGATTTTTGCATAATCACAGGCGCTAGCAAACAAGCTTGCGGAGCACTACTAACCCAGGAGCATAATGGAATGCAACTTCCAGTTGCGTATGTATCCAGATCATTTACACAAGGTGAAAGTAACAAATCAACTACAGAGCAGGAGTTAGCTGCTATACACTGGGCATACACTGGGTGTTGAGTGTTTGCTTAAGGCGGACGTGTTGGCTGGGTGCTCCTGTGTGTAATCTGAAATCAAGTGATTCTGTGGATAAGTCCAGTATATGGCGGGTGCAAGTTAAACATAAACAACCTACGCTGATGTGTTTGCAGTCATATGTTGTATTAATAGTGTACATTGTCGATTAAAACACTAAATAACTTTACACAAATACAAGTGCACGAGAGAGAGGAAAGCGGAGAAATTGCGCCAAACGTAAAAAAAGTTTGTACTTTAACAATTTCTCTTAATCTCACACCCACGCTTATTGCCAAGCAGCTGACCCTAACAGCTGAAGAGTAACAGCTGACAACAACCAGTCACCGCGATCATCAACTAGTCTAGGTCTCAAATTTGCACGTAAGCCGCCAAATTTTAAACTGAAAATTATGCCTTTGCAACGATCGCCAGAGCTGACGACGCAGACGACGAAGAGAGGTCGCGGAAACGAAGGGAGTGTGGAAATTTCATTGCAGGATGTTCTTAATGCCATACAGGATACAAGAAACAGTTTTCATGCTAAGTTGGAACAAATTGAAAACACCGTGGCCACCAAGGGTGATATCTCGAGCTTGAAAATACAGATTACAGATGAAATGGAAGCCCTGAAGGAAGTGAACAAGTCACTGCGAAAAGAGGTAGATATGCTAAAGAAGAACTTGGCAAACCACCACAGAGAGCTAAACTTTGTTGTCGATGACAGCAAACGAAGTAACTTTGTAGTAAGAGGACTACCAAATGACGCAACACCCCACGAATCCCTAACGAAGCTCTGTAAGGATCACCTTAAGCTGGAAAACATCCAAATAAAAAAGTTAGAAAACTATACGAGCGTGCAAACAAATTGGGGGGTTTTTGCGGAACTAGGGTCGCCAGGAATGGTTGAACAAATATTCGGAAACACAAAGAAGCTAGCTGGAACGCACATTTTCATTGAACGAGATCTTTCCGGCGAAAAACAAGTAAACAAGCAGGTTCTTATAACCCTAAAAAAAGATATAGTTGAAAAATACCCCATTCAAAAAATTATTGTCAGGAACGAATCTCTCAGAATTGAAAATGTATGGATATCCTACGACGACAACCAGCAGAAGCTTTACTAAGAAACATGTTCCAGGACAATCTCGTAAATATGAATCTGTCTTATGAATATCTGCTAGAAAAAATTAATATGTCAAAAAACTAAATAGGAATAACCAAAATTGTCAGTTTAAGGGAAATCAACATAACGAACTATTGGATTGCGCACAAAATGGATCAAAACACTATAATATTAAGATTCTTTCTTACAACATCGCTGGGCTGAAAAACAAAGTACTACACACAAATTTTTTTAGTTTTGTAACATCTTATGATCTGTTCTTTCTATTTGAAACGTTTATCGAAAAAGACATGGAGCACTATGAAACATACTTTCCCAATCACACTTTACACTGGGTCCCCGCAAGCAGGTCTGCAGAACGAGGTCGAGCAAGTGGAGGGATGTTGTGTGGAATCAGCCAATCAACGTGTCAAGGGGTAACTCACTCGCTTACAAATAACCCAAAAATCTTTAAGTTAGAAATACGCACAAGCAAAGAGACTCTGGTTATATTACCGATATATCTAAACTGCAACGACTGGAAAAATGAGTTTAGCGCATTATGTGATTTTCTATCTCAGTCAAAGTTAGAAAATGTTATGGTCGTGGGCGATTTGAACGCACGCATTGGAGCTGAACAAGCTACCGTGGAAAGTGAGGAATCGGGTAGTCGCTTTGCAACCTGTAATCGAGAAGCCAAAGACCGAACGCTCGACAGCAAAGGAAGGAATTTAATAAATTTGTGCGAGTTCTGCAACCTCACAGTTTTAAATGGTAGATCAAAAAGTGACGCTGATGGAAGTTTCACATTTGTACGTGGGCAAGCGTGTTCGACAATCGATTATTGTCTTATACAGGGCAAATGGCATGATGCAATTGTTGATTTAGAAGTTAAGCCTGAAATATTTTCTGACCATTTACCAATCGAAGTTTCAGCCTGTTTGAAAAATGAGTCCCAGCAGTTGCGGGGTACTAGGCAACTGCTTCCCAAGCTTCGTTGGATAAATAAACAAAAGGAAAGATACGCCGAAAACCTGGACAACAATTGGCACTTCTACGCGAAGACACTTGCCGAACGAAATACGGATCTCACTGAAACCGTTAAGAAGGCAGCTAGTTTTATGGAGCCAGAACCAACAATTTATACAACCGTGGTTTGTATGAAGTGCGAAAAGGAAAAGAAAACTTTATGTGGGTTGTATTTATGGTGGGGGGGGGTTACGACAAGCTACGTGGAAAGTGAGGAATCGGGTAGTCGCTTTTGCAACCTGTAGTCGAGGAAGCCAAAGACCGAACGCTCGACAGCAAAGGAAGGAATTTAATAAATTTGTGCGAGTTCTGCAACCTCACAGTTTTAAATGGTAGATCAAAAAGTGACGCTGATGGAAGTTTCACATTTGTACGTGGGCAAGCGTGTTCGACAATCGATTATTGTCTTATACAGGGAAAATGGCATGATGCAATTGTTGATTTAGAAGTTAAGCCTGAAATATTTTCTGACCATTTACCAATCGAAGTTTCAGCCTGTTTGAAAAATGAGTCCCAGTCTAGTACCCCGCAACTGCTTCCCAAGCTTCGTTGGATAAATAAACAAAAAGGAAAGATACGCCGAAAACCTGGATCAACAATTGGCACTTCTACGCGAAGACACTTGCCAGAACGAAATATCGGATCTCACAGAAACCGTTAAGAAGGCAGCTAGTTTTATGCAGAAGCCAAGAAACCAACAATTTATACAACCGTGGTTTGATATGGAGTGCGAAGCGGAAAAGAAAAAAACTAGGCTTTTATTGTCAATTTTGCGGCAAAATGACTCATGGGAAAACAAGGAAAATTACCAAAAACAGCGAGCAATATACAAAAAACTGTGCAGAGAAAAGCAGCGAGAAAACTTAACAAAACTGGAAATCTCCATTGCGTCGATAAATGACAGCAAATCATTTTGGGCAACAGTGAGGCAGTTAAACGGGCCCTCCAGCAGAAAACGGATACAGGTAACTTCAACCGCCCTTGCCGCCCACTTTATGGAGTTGCTGTTTAAAGAACAACCAAGTGTGCTGAGCTATGCCCTGCCATCAACTTATGTTGACGAATTAGACGGAGAAATTACATTGGATGAACTGCAAGGGGCACTGAGCCGTAGTAAAGTCGGAAAAGCACCAGGAGAAGATCGCGTTCCAGCAGAGCATATTATCAATGCCACTCGAGCTTTTAAAGAAAAACTAAGAGATGCGTTTAACAACATATTCAACGAAGCACTGGTGCCCACAAGCTTTAGAAGAAATGTCATCTTTCCGTTGCTGAAAAAAGGTGATCCCACTGATGTACTTAATTACAGAGGAATATCTTTTTGAATGCCATTACAAAAATATTTACAAGCATCCTACTAAATCGGCTCTCTACCTTTGTAGAACGAAATAATTTAATGAGCGAGAATCAGGCTGGATTTCGAAAGGGCTACTCAACGGTTGATAGCATTTTTGTGCTCACCTCTATAGCTAACGACCATTTAAGGCGGAAAACGAAGTTATACCTTTTCTTTATCGATTTCCAAGCTGCATTTGATACAATTGATAGAAGGAGTCTGATGTTTAAGCTTAGCAATCTAGGAGTTTCTACAAAAATGCTAAATATTCTGCAGAGCTTGTACGAAAAAAATCAAACAGCGGTTTGGGATGGAAAAACAATGTCGGAATGGTTTGAGACAAACCTTGGAGTAAAGCAAGGATGCCTGCTAAGCCCGTTGCTCTTTTCTCTGTTTATAGATGACATTGCTAATTTATTGCCTGGAGGCGCAGAGTTCGGAAATAAGATTTACAAGGTATTAATGTACGCTGATGATATGGTCATCCTTGCCACGTCACCTAAAATGCTACAAGACATGATAAATGCAGCGAGCTCATACTGTCAGACCTGGAATTTAAGAATAAATACGAGCAAATCAAAAGTAATGTGCATTCGGGAAGGCAGGGGTCGACGTGCTGGGTGTGAACATTGGACACTAAACGGAGTACAACTAGAAACGGTCAAGGAGTACAAGTACTTGGGAGTAACCTTAACACCAAACATGTCATTTAGCAAGCATATTGAGTATAAATTACGTGAGTCGAAGATCGCCCTTAACAGTACGTGGAACGCCCTATTAAGCCGAGAAAATGTGTGCCCCAGTACTAAGTACAAACTGTTCCAAGCAACAGCTAGAGCCATAATGTGCTATGCATCGCAGGTCTGGGGTTACATGGAATACGAACAGGTGGAAAAACTACTACGCTACTTTATTAAAAAAATTTTCCGACTACCGATAAATACCCCAAATTACGCAATTTATTTGGAAACTGGGCTGGGATCTATGTTCGAGTACACGCTGCAGTCTCATTTTAATTATATGGGGAGATGTCTCAACCTAGCTGAAAATAGGGCGCCATATACCGTGGCAGCGTCGTTACTGGCATCACGAAGGCAATGCTTCGAACACTGGCTGCAGTTAGCTGATAAACACGAAGTTGTGCTGAATTTAAACAACAGGGAATCATGGTTGGCTTCACAAGAACTTTTATTACGAACAATAAATGAAAATAAGAGAGTGACCTACATGCAGCAAGCACAGCAGAGTATTACGCGCGAAACCTACAAGACACTGCAATATAATCTCTCTGAAAAAAACTATTTTAACGACTGCTTTAGCATATTCACAATAGCAAATATCTTTAAAGCCAGAACTGAGACGCTTAAGCTTGGGTACCAGCCTCATTTTGCAAACGAGAACTGCACGTTATGCAACCTGCAGGTGCGTGAGGATATCTTCCATTTTTGCGCAATATGTCCAATTTTAAGCGAAATACGAGTAAACGCCTGGGGAAAACCGGTGCTGTCAAAGGAGGAATTGTCTACCATTCTAAACGGATCGAGCTGGAATACGCTGGGGCGCTTTCTGGCACAAGCAACAAGATATAGGGATCAGATAATAGCATGCCAGTTCTAAAAAAAATAGTCTAGTATGCTTAATCACAATCGGAAGGTGGAAGATCCACTATTCCGTGACGAGCGGGGAAGGTGGGTGGAGTAACCTGAAGAGAGTTAGGGATGCATAATGTAAACAGTAAAGATGTTGTATATTAAATGTAAACTAATTTATAAATGTTTTGAAGTTCTTAATCCAAGTTCGTTATATGTATTAATGTAAAACTAGAACATAAGTCTTCTTTGTACACTTTGCAAACATTTTTAGGCTGACGGCTAAAGAAAGCCAAGCCGTT
>JAEIFU010000074.1:0-285996 GCA_018904235.1 Lordiphosa stackelbergi
TACGTATTGCTATATACTATAAAAAAAGGATCAACCAATTTGATACATTTAGTAGCTGGTTGTACGGATATAGTCTTGTTTTACCAAAATGTAAAATTCTGTATTCTTTGGGCAGCTTCCAATAAAATGTATAGTGTTTTCCTGCTCGTTCCAATTGCAAAGGTACGAACTGTGTTAGTGCTTACTATGTTTGGGACAAAGTTGAGTTTGAGCATTTCTCCTCTCGCCATAAAAATTGTGCGAATTTGCTCCACTGAAAACACGTCGTTGAAATACTTCCGTTCTCCTAGGTCGTAGTTCAAATCTCTGTAGGTGAGAATTTGAGAGCTGCTATCTGATTCGATCATAAAAGATGATCTATATGAAGCTTCCATCTTTTTCAGAATTTCTGTGGCCCATGATCCCCACTCTGAGCTTTTTTTCTAGGTTGAGATTTTCGCTATGTTTGGCTGATAAAAGTTCCCATTTCCGAAAGTACTGACGACGTCCACTTAATAGAAACCGAGCCAATATTTTTGGCGTCCTTTTCGGGCATGCGAAAAACCTTCTGCATATAGGAAAAGTGCATGTCCGCGGTAAATATGTGGAGGGGTGACAATCCCGTTTCCAAATGTAGCATTCTGGTTGGTGTGTTTCTGGCCATCGCTGTTATAGTGCCCATTGTCATATTTACCTATACATAGTGTCTAAGGGAAATCAGTGTAGTAAGAGCGAGACGGACATGCACTCAGAGAGCGTAAGTGAGAGCGAACAACTAAATAATTTCTGACAGAAGGGGTTTCGTGGTGCTCAAACTCACACAAGCAAGCGAAACACGAAATAAACGTCACAACATTTCAACATATGCAACAAGCAAACGAACAAATACCCCTCGAGAGAAGGAAGAGAAAAGCACGCGTCCTGAGAGAGCAAGCCGGCGTGCGTGCTATTTATAGAACACACGTATTCTCTTTCTCTATGCGTGTGTCAGCTGCGACGCTGGCAGAATTATGAGTTCCTATTTCATGGGATAGGTTGTTTCCAAGTTTATTGGTGGGGTTCCCTCTCTTTGAGGCCTTTGCAATGTCTCAGTTGAAGGCTTTGTTACGCCTCGGTTGAGGGCTTAGCGGTGCCTCGGTTGGGTGGCTTTTGGTGAATCGGTTGAGAACAAAAGTATAGAGATGATAGTTCATCGGCTATGATTATTATCAATAGATGGCTGGAAGGTTGCCACATGGTTATCGATGGACCGGCTGGCAGGTTGCGGTTGCCACAACCATTTGCTGAAAACACGTTGACGGTGGCCTACTTATCGATCTAAAAATATGTAAAATCCAGTAATCAGCATAATTTATTTATTTACCAAGTATGGAAACGTTCAGAAAAACATAAGAGGGGATATGAACAAATTAATTAATTCAGAGCCACTGTGCCACCGACAGCAGACAAGTATGGCCACATTGACAAGTTATCAGATACAAATACAAAAGCTTTGGCAAGCTTGATCATTTCTCTATTTTTATCCAATCATTCTTCATTGCTCTCAGTTTGCATATACTTTCTTCCCCTTCAAACCCTTCTTCCTGATGAAAATACTTTTAACTTCCTTCTTTGTTGTTTTTTTACCAAATCGTTGCTTTCCAACTTTCCTTTTCCGACGACATTTCTCATATTTCTGAGAATCAAAATTTTTAATAGGAGAGAGTGGGGGTTGTGATCATAGTTTGGTTTTTCGAACATAACTTCACCAATAATCAAAATTTTTTTCATTCTGTAAATTTTGTAATTTTAGGTAAAGGGGCACAAGATACAAAAATTTTTTGTTTTTAAAATTTTGTGAGTACCCATCTAAAAGTTCCAATTTTACCACCCAGTTAAAATTCGTGTTTTTAAGCCATTATTCTTTATTAAAAAAAAAAAATTTTAAAAAAATTTTTATATATCCATATGTGAGTAAGAAATAAGTATATTGACAGCATCAGGCTTGTTTTCTATTATATACGAGCACTTTTTGGTTGTGGCTGTTCTTTTGTTTGCCTTTAATTTTTTTTTTTTACTTCTTTGGAGAGTTCTTCCTCTGTTTTATTACGCGTCATTGCAATATTGTCTTTGACAGTCAAAACCGACTTTTTTCAAAGTGGCTCACAACCCCCATATCTCACTTTTTTGGTGACGTCACATAACCAAAAAGAAATTGTTACAACAAAATTTTTTTATAAAGGCAATTACCAAAATATTTCTCATCAAATAAAAAATATCACTATTTTGTCATTACAAGAAAAATTTTGTATAATATTGACAAGTCAAAAATGAAAAAAAAAAACTTTTTTTTGAAAAAAAGTAGAGTTCTGGGTTCACGATTAAAAATTTAATATATTTTATTCACGTTAAATTAATATATTAAGTAATAAGAAGGGAGACCACATGACATAAACAAAAAGTTTAACATATTTTTTTTTGGCGTAGCCTCGAGTCGGTGACTCCCCCCCCCCCGCAGCACCCCACCCCACCTTCTCCCCCAATATTCCACTTTAAGATAACTTCCAAAACTCCCATTTTTAAAACAAAATATTAAGTTACACAATACACACAAAAACAACCTTGCGTTGAGCTACACTAATTTTCGGCAGCCTAGAACTAAATATCCAGCATGCAATCTGCAAACTTAATTTGTAGAAAAATGATGTACATTTTTGTGTTCTGTTATGCAATTTTGTTTATGAACATTTATCTTTAGGCTGGTTAACGCCTCTCTGATTAACCAACCGACCGTCGAAAACTTGAAATTGAGAATGCGTTTTTGGTGTTAGTAGCACATACAAATCATTTGTATGTACTCGTACTTGCACTTGTAGCAACTACTTGCGGACCCGCAGAAGTTGTGCAATATTTGCCAGATAAATGCAAATTTTTTACTTGACGGTTGTTTTAACATTTAATGGCAAAGAAACACAACAACTACTTAGAAGTCAACTAAATGTTTCCATTGCACAAACATTTTGCAGGTTACCTTGCTGATCAACAATGCCGGCGTGGTCTCTGGTCTGCATCTGTTGGATACGCCCGACCATCTGATCGAGCGCTCGTTCAATGTGAATGTCATAGCACACTTTTGGGTAAGTTGGACAAGAGAATTGTTTTTGGCAATTAATCACTGTCTCTGCCAACAGACCACAAAAGCGTTTCTGCCCAAAATGATCGAGAATGAACGGGGACACATTGCCACAATTGCCTCACTGGCTGGCCATGTGGGCATTAGCAAATTGGTCGATTATTGTGCCAGTAAATTTGCAGCGGTAAGTGCGGTCAACTCCAACCATTTCATCTTGCCATACTAACCACTTTGTGCGTAATTACAGGTTGGCTTTGATGAGGCTTTGAGACTGGAGCTGGAAGTCCTTGGACATACCAATATACAAACCACCTGCATTTGTCCATTCTTTATACAGGCAACTGGCATGTTTGACGATGTAAATGCACGGTAAGTGGTCGTTGAAATAACAACGAAACAGAGAGACAGTTTTGTTTGTCTTTTGCAGATGGGTACCCACACTGAATCCCAACGATGTGGCCGATCGTGTCATTGGAGCCATTAAGAAGAATGAGAAACTGTCTGTTATACCCGGCTTCCTCAAGTTTATGTTGTCTTTCAAATGGTAAGTAAAAGTCAGGCAAATAGTGACAATTCTTTGCCCTTTTTCTAGTATTTCTCAGTCGAAAAAGCAAATCCCAGTCTCCTTGCTGCTTTTCCACTCTACCTAAAGCCGCCCATTACCTTTGCCTAATGGTCTTGCTTTAATGTGTTTCGTTTTAATAATGCATAATATTTACCTTCACCTTTTTTCAGGACCTTCCCCTGGGGTTGTGTGGGCGGTTTGTTGCGACGCCTGGTGCCCGATGCCTCGCCGCATGGTTTGCCTAGCTCCGCAGTGGCTGCCACCCCACCCAAAGCCATCGCCAAGTTGCCTCGTTCCACCACCGACGATATGGCCGCCCTCGATGCTCAGTTAAGCAGCGTCACAATGCAGGCCAAACCACCCTCCATGCTGATCCAGCGCACCCCCTCGCTGGGTGAGCGTGTGCTTTGAGCAGCGTTCCCGTTTCCCGTTATTGTTTTTGCATTTTACCCATCATGTTGTATGCGTAATTGAATTTGTGTTTGGTTTTTCTGGCATTTTTTCGGTCCCTCACACACGCAACCATTTACTAAATCTTAAGCTACAAGTCTAGTGATATTACCTTAAGTTGGAGTGCTTAGCAATAGACATAAGTTTGCTGATTTGTATTTTTGTATTTTTATACACATATATAAACACGTAAGAAAACAAAGAGTGCAGTCAGGTTCTAAAGTTAGTTGATGCATTTTTGGTTTAGTTTTTTTATTTTAGTCATTTTTACATTAAACACACAAAATAGAAATAAAGCATTTTACTTAATTCTACTTGAACACAAACCTTAGCTAGAACATGTCTTTGTCTTACCATTTGTATCCATTTTTTTTTTTTGCAAGAAGATTTACATACATTTTGTTAAAGCTAAGAACACATCTGCTGCAACCAATTGTTTAGTTTATTTATATATATAAAATAATTGTAATAAATTACTTATCGAATTACTATAAAAAAAAACCAAATGCTTACAATTTTTTAATGAAGTAAGAAAAAGGAAGCAACCTGGTAAGTTTAGACTAAAATTTGACGTGAGTAAGTAAATCTAGGACAAATACAAGTCTACAAGATTAATGTTGTTAATTCTGAAAGCGACGAGAAGATTCTTATTTATTACAGGGTGGTCCATTTAAAAATTGGAATTTAATTTTGCTAAAAGAAAAAAACGGCTTGATAATTTTCAAAGGTTGAACATTTATTGAAAAGGTTTTTCATGTCATTTATTTATGAAAAACAATTTCGGTCAAATGACCACCACGGCTGACTTGGCGATGTTTTCGGTCGAGCGCACCGGACGAGTACGTACGCGGGTTGGTTCATCCACCAACGTTCTAATTTCACAAACTCGCTTCACGAATTGATCCACAAAGTGTGTTTTTTTTTGTTAAATTGTTTTATATTGGATAGTGTTGATTTAACTTTAATCGAGCACAATTTAATATTTCTTGTCGAAAAAAAGTTTTTAAAAATCTTTTACTGAACAAAATAGGGTGCATGAAATAACGCACAGTGAAATAACGCCCATGGGCATTATTTCACTTCCACATTTGAAATAACGCCCTTTGGCGCGGATGTTACTATTATGAGTGCAATAACGCCCACAACACACGCGCTTATTTCACCCTCCCTCCTCTCATTCCACTTCAATATTATAGCAACATATAATGCAACTAAATAATTTTATTGAAATATTCTGAAATGGTCTTCAATTATTTGTCTGCAATATGGGCAGAGCAATAAAGATTTGTTTTTTTCGCTTTTTCTACTAATTTGGCACTGTTTTGAAATGATAATGCTTTAGAGATGGATAATATATTTTCAAGTAGGACTTATACCACCGTTTATTTGATCGAAAATTCCACAATTTTGTTTTCCACCCAAATTGTATAGTGTAATTAAAATTGGGTATACAGCTCCAAAGGCAGCCAATCTTCTCTCATCCCAAATTACTTCCAAAAATTTATAAAATCTGCCATGCTTTCTTCCTTCCCAATAACGCGTTGAATGACTCCGATTAGCTTGTAGTCCTTAAGTTTTGACGTTGAACAGAAAACGCACGAGGTGTGGCTTTAAAATAAGTTAAAATAATTTGTTCTAAGCCTTAAAATTGAATTTCCTTCACCTTTTACGGATTTCCTAGCGTTTCTTGAGGGAGATACAAAATACAGAGCTGGTTGAAATCAATATTATCAAGGAATAAAAGTGATATATAGGGGTTGATTCTAGATGGCGTTCCAAAGGATACATGTTTCAATATTTTTATATTACAATACCAATAGTGAATTATAAAAACAAGCGGCGCAGACAAAAAAATTATAATTCACCTATTACGGAAACACAATCCTTTAACAAAATCATTTAAAAGTGCGGCGCAGCTGGCTGTGTAAGAGGTGAATTACAAAAAGAGCGCCGCAGGCGGCGCTCTTTTTTGTATTTCATCTTCCACAAACCTTTAACAAAGTCCTTTAAAATAGCGCCACAACAACTTTCGTCTTCTTCACTATTGGTATAGTAATATTATAAAAATATTGAAACATGTAACATTTGGAACGCCATCTGAAATTAAACCCTACATTCTATACCCGCTGTCGCCCACGGTCGTTGTTTCACCTTTTATTTTCCACATTCTACTTCAATTTTAAAGCTATATATCGCTTTTATTACTTCTATTGCTAAATAATATTGATTTCAACCAGCTCTTTTTATCTCCCTCACAATTTTTGGATTATTATTTCTTCTCACCTTTGTCATCCATTCTTTCTCAAAGTAATGTAAAAATCTTTGAAGTAGAGCATGACTTTCCTTGCGTAGGTTCAATATTTTGGCTTTCAGGCTTATGAACATTTCTTCAATCAGCCGAGGTTGAATTAACGGCAAACTTAAAAATGTGCGGTACCATTTGAGGCAATCTTCATTCTTCATCAACATTAATCCAAAATTTGGATTCCAAATGATTTTATTTATAAGCTGTTGCGCCTAAATGCTTGGCAATAATGAAACCAGCAGCCATTGAATTGCGTTTGTGCAGTATGATTGGATTTGTCTGATGCTCGGTCTTGGTAATGGCTTTGCACTAATTTTTCGAGCACAAGACATAACTTGAAATGATTACCTTTTAACTAACTTTTGTTATTTCGAGCACAAAATTTTTTTAAAACATGAGAGGCAAATTTTACGAGATTTTAGAAAAACGGGCCTTATTTCACTCCAAATAGGGAAATATTAGTACTACTTTGTTTTGACAGCTGATTGTTTGGCATCATTTTGAGTATGGAAAATAACACGATTTTTGTTATCGAAGTTATACACTAGTGGGCATAATTATTTTGACCAAAAATAATTCATAAATAAACCATTATATCGTTTAAACAAAAAATCCTAAAATTTTGAAATTTATATCGGATAATGGTATAAAAGTAAGCTTTCAATAACACATAAGTAGTACACAATCGGCTGCTTAGGTTAGAAAATATAAATCAAAATGTGCAAATGGGGGTTGGCATAAGTATTTTGACAAGATTTAAAAATGGATTTATTCTCAGCACAGGACCTCAAATGCTCAAACAATGATTGGTTCTAGACAAGTTTTTTCACGCAGAACCCGAATCTGGCTATAGAAATTGCATATGTTTAATAGATTAACTGTAAAATGGACATAAAAATGAAAAAAACCTTTTGCCCATTTTCCCTGGATTCTATGTCCTAGAAACGAGCTATTTTTTAAAAAATTTGATTTGTCAAGTTATAGTACTTAGTTTTATCTGTAAATTGTAGTTCATACTTTCTTCATTTTTATAAAATATAAGTTCGTGATCGATTTGCGAAGAATGGCCGATTTGCACGAAAATTTCAATTTTTTTGTGCTTTTCATGAGCTACACTGGCTAGAACGCACCAAAATATGCATTATTGCTTTAAAAGCGCCATTGATATAATGGTTTATTTATGAATTATTTTTGGTCAAAATAATTATGCCCACTAGTGTAATAGGTGCCGCGCAAGCTGACTCCGGACCCAAAAAAAAGCATCTAAAATCAACGACCTCTACTTAGCTAACTCTTGGTGAATGGGCGCTGGCAAAGTTGGATGAAGATCCACTTGTTTATCGGAAAATTGTGTTCAGCGACGAAGCGTATTTCTGGTTGAATGAATACGTGAATAAACATAATTGCCGAGTTTGGTGTGAAGAGCAGCCAAAAGCATTGCAAGAACTGCCAATGCATTCCGAAAAATGCTCTGTTTGGTGTGAATTATGTGACGATGGCCTCATTGCACCGTATTTGTTTTAAAGATGACGAGCGCTACCGAGAGATGGTAACAAACTTTTGTTTTCCCCAAAATGGAAGAGCTGTACTAGGCTGACATGTGGTTTCAACAAGACGGTGCCACATGCCACACAGCGTGTGAAATTGAGAGGTGAGTTCGATGAACAGTTTATTTCACGTTTGTGGTCGGTCAATTGGCCATCTAGATCGTGCGATATAACGTCTTCAAAATATTTTTAGTGGGGCTATGTTTAGGCTCATGTCTATAGCGACAAGCCCTTAAAAGTTGACCAACTGGAAGCCGATATTGAAAATGTTATTCGTAACATACCGGTCGATATGTTGGAAAGGGTATGGCAAAATTGCACTCAGCGTATGAACCATATTAGGCACAGCCGCTATCAACATTTACATAAAATCTTTAAACATTAAATTATATACAGGGTGGTCCATTTAGTGTTTGGAATTTCAACTATTCATAATTTGACTTTAAAAACGTCTAATGTCTTTCGGAAAGCGACTAACATTTAGTAAAAACTTTGACATTTACGAAATGGGTTGCAATTCGCTTGAAGAAAGTTGGGAAATACTGGGTTGCCCATATTCGACGGACCCATTTTTTATACACTTGAAAAGTGTATTATAATTTTGTCCCAGAAGTGTGCAACGCATAGAAGGAATCATCTCCGACCACATAAAGTATATATATTCTTGATCAGCATGACGAGCTGAGTCGATTAAGCTTTGTCCGTCCGTCTGTCCGTCTGTCTGTTTCTACGCGAACTAGTCCCTCAGTTTTGGAGCTATCGATCTGAAACTTTGCACAGAGTCTTCTTTTTACTGCACGCTGCTAATATGTCGGAACCGACCGGATCGGATGACTACTTCTTGTAGCTGCCATACAAATGTTCGTTCGGAAAATGGATTTTAGTAACAAAAACTGGTTTGTTCTCAATATTACTGCTCTTAAACACGGTCATGGGTAATATGTAATGTTTTTTAGCTGATCTGCGAAGTTTGGTAGAAGTCGCTAACCGTTGAGACAAGCTATTTCAAGTGTATCAAAACTTCGGTACAGACGAAGTTAGCTTTGCCTTTCTCGTTTTTTTTTTTATAAATCAAAGAAAAAAATAAAAATTTGGCGGTTGGCAATCTTAATCATTTAATTTGTTCCAAGTAGATTTGTTTACATCAATTTTTGAATATGATATCTCTCAAATGGACGCCTCTGGCGTTGATGGCGTATTGTGCCCTTTTTGCAGCATTTTCCCTCGATTTCGCCAACATTTCGGCCGGAATAGCGGCTATTTCTTCACGAATGTTGTCCTTGAGCTCTTCTACGGTCCTTGGCGTGTTAACGTAAACCTTTCACTTCAAATATCCCCACAAGAAGAAGTCAGGCGGCGTCAAATCGGGCGAACGCGGTGGCCAGTCCAAATCACCACTTTTCGACATCAAACGGCCCGGAAACAATTTCTTCAGAAAATCGATTGTTATGCGACTTGTGTGCGGTGGAGCGCCGTCTTGTTGAAACCAGAAATGCCTCATACGCTTTCGACGAATAATTGGCATCACAAAATTGGTCATCATGTCGCGATAACGCTCCTGGTTGATGGTAACATCATGGCCATTTTCATTTTGGAAGAAAAACGGCCCAATGACCGTTTTCGCTCTAACGCCGCACCAAACTGTGACTTTTTCGTCATGAAGAGGCACTTCTTGAATCTCCTGAGGATTTTCAGTGGCGTAAATACGGCAATTTTGCTTATTCCGGTGTTCTTAGAAGGCGCACTTTTCACATTTTTTAATTTTTTAAAAGCACGTTGAGTTTTCACAATTGACTTGTTCTGTTGAATGTAAATTTCAACTATTTCAGAGCGCTCGCGTGGAGTGTATTGTTCCATGGTAAAAATCTGCTTGGACTGACGCTTCAAACGCGGTATGTCATTAAGCGATCTGACATCTCTGTCAAAAGTTATGGCGTTGCCAGATGGGTCCGTCGAATATGGGCAACCCTGTACTAAAAAAAAGTGCTGAGTCCTCGACTCAAACTGTGCGAAATTTGAAAAAATCATTTAACAAAAAAAAAACTCAATTAGTAGATCAATTCGTGAAGCGAGCTTGTGAAACTGATATTTTGGTGGATAAACCAACCCGTGTACCGAAAACATTGCCAAGTCAGCCGTGGTGGTCATTTGACCAAAATTGTTCTTCATACATAAATGACATGAAAAACCTTTTCAATAAATGCTCAACCTTTGAAAAATATTGAAATTTTTTTTAACAAAATTAAATTCCTGTAGATCGTTCTATCGATTCAAATAAAAATTTCATACATTTTTATACTCTGTACCGAAGGTACATAGAGTATATTAAGTTTGTGCAAAAGTATGTAACAGGGAGAAGGAATCATTTCCGACCCTATAAAGTATATATATTCTTGATCAGCATCAACAGCCGAGTCGATATAGCCATGTCCGTCTGTCCGTCTGTCCGTCTGTCTGTCCGTCTGTCTGTCTGTCCGTCCGTATGAACAAACAGATCTCAGAGATGGTAAGAGATAGAGGTTTGACATGTATGGGACAAATGCTTCTTATACTTGCAGGCAGATCAAGTTTATTTTCAATTTTTGCCACGCCCCCTCCCGCCCCCACAATTTTGAAAAAACGTCATATCTCCCACAGTTTTATAGATAGATGACTTGTACCTTCTAGAGATAGTTAGTCATTAGTAATATGTATCGATTTGCCGAAGAAATGATAAGATTGGACGAGCGGTTCTCAAGTTATGAGCAAATAAGTGAATCTGAATCACTCCCGGCCACCCCCGCCACCCACCACCCACCCTTTCACAACCAACGCCCGCACAATCTTAGAGAGAGAGAGAGAGAGAAGAGAGAGAGAGAGAGAGAGAGAGAGAGAGAGAGGTACAGAGTATATTATAGTCGGGCTTGACCGACTTTCTCACTTGTTTTTAATTTTATGTTTTTTTTTTCTTAAATAACCCTTTATAATAAATTATTGTTAAATTTCCCACCACACCATTAACTAAATTAAAATTTTAATCTTCTTGTCGCTGTCAGAATTAACAAAATTGTACAAAATTAGATGGTGTATTCGCGAGTTGTTTCAATTAAAGTAAGCAGCTTCAGCAATAAATGGTTTTTGATTTTGGGGGTCCCCCAGGAAGTGCCATACAGCGTACCAAAGGTCATTACCATTCTGCTTTTACTGTACTGTTTGAATAACTTCTCAGTCTTAAAATAGATGATATATGGGTACATTTTTAAACCGAACCTTCGGATCCAGTATTGGTAGATGGTTCTGTTCGAAAGACAGAACAAAACTCTAAGGGATATGGTTCTGGACCGGTTTAAAGCCTTCGGTTTGACTGCTTTTAAACTAAATAAAAAGCTATGTAGAAATGTCAGCTTATCGAATCATACACCCTAAAGTATGGTGGTAACTAAGCAAAAAATATCGTTTTATATTCTTCTCAGCTGGCAAACGGATTCTCATCATATTTAACACTCAAAGCCTTGGGTACTTCATACCGTCCCACAGGATCTCTATAAAGTGGATTCTCTTGCCTAACCGTATTCCTTTGATCCTCCTCAAAGCGTGCATACTCACGGGCATCCTTCATTCGTATACACCACCAGATCAACCAAAGGAGCAACAGACCCACCAATAGGGTGAACAACGAGATGAAACCAAATAATGCCACAAAGTTTAAGGGTTCGCAGTCCACCGCTTGTATGGACAAATAATTGGCATGATTGTGCACCGAATAGTCAAAGTAGCTGTCACACTGTATCCCATGCTTATTGACTATCCTCACCAGGCAGCGCGTTTCCCCCTCCACTTCGTTGACAAAGGCGTATGTGAAGCGTTCATGGTACTCGGCGCTGGAACAAATCTCACTCAAATTCTCACAGGCGCCCATCCCCTGCTTCTGCTCAATGAGGCAGGTCACACACGGCTCATAGAACTGACACAGTTTGTTATCCTTCTCGAAATCGATTTCGCAAAATTTACCCAAAAAGGGCTCGTCGCACTCGCAACGACCGCAATCACAGGCGCCACGCTCCGAGCAAATCTCACCCGTGGGTCCCAGACAGGCATCCGTATCCTCTTTGCAATTACACTGCGTGCCAGACCAACCATATTTGCACACACATTGGCCGCAATAGCATTCGGCACGCTCGGGATCACAGTCCACGCACTCCCGGCACTCACAGAATTCACCCGCATAGCCGGGATCACAGCTACAGAGGCCGCAGTCACAGTCGCCGTGATGCGAACACACCAAGGGAGAGCGACTACCATCCAAATGTTTCTGCCGGCAGAGCTGAAGCAAGGCCTCGCTGGTGGTCTGATTTGAAGAATCGTTGGGACAGGTGCAGTAGGTGCCAGTCCAACCCTCGTCACACACACACATGCCACAGTGCAAGTAACCCTGATTCTCACACTGAAACCGGCCGTACTCGTCATCGGGTTGAGCTGGCTCCTGACAAGGACACGGACGTTGCAGTTCCACTTCAATGTCCACAAACTCGCTGAGAGAAGCCTCCTCCACGCGCACCTTGTGCGACTGTTTAAACAGAGAAAAGTGAAATAAAAGTCAAGGAGTTTGTTAATCACACCTACGTAAACTGCATTCTCGGGGTATTTTAACAGCGTGACGTCCACATAGAACTCAATCTCCTTGCCCATATCCACATTGTTGCAGTAGTTGCGCTTACGCAAACTGGGAAACTGCCCGGCACAGTCCGTGTAGTATTCCATTTGTATAAACTCGGGACTGTTGTCCGCAAACTGGGTGCGTTTGATGAAACTCTCGTAGCTGAGAATGGAAAATTCTAGTAATATATCTCTCTCTCACTTTAGATCAACTCACCTTTTCTTGATCAGCTCCAAAATGTTGGATGAATCCGCACTCAATATCTCCACATTGCTTATCTCCTTCATCAGAGCACTCATTTCTCTGTAGGTGCTCACCACTTGCTCGGTTACCGCGAATATCACATTGATCTTACGCCTCAATAACTCCCTGTAGATCTCCTCCAGCGAGGGATAATCATACTCCAAAGATCCTGTATACTCGCCCTTGGTATCCAAATGACACTGACGATCATTGCGTTGAATTATGCCCGCCAATAGACCATCTCCAGCAAAGTGCATAAAGCCATCGGTAACTAGTATCACCACCTTACGTGCCTGCTGTTTCCAGCCAATTTCTTGAGGGCACACCATCACCTGCATTAGAGCATCCAGACCACCTTCCAAGTTATCCAAATTTCCGGTTATTTTACTCCCCGCCACAGCACTGGTAAAGGCTTCGATGTTATCGGTAAGCGACAGTTGATGATGATAACCGTAGGTGGGTTCACACGAAGCGCGCTCGGGTGCACAGGGATTATCCTTCAAGTGTGGCATTATCATGGGCATCACTGGCTTATCCGCAAATGAACCGAAACCGAGTCGATAGTTGTCCGTCAGATTGCGCAGCGTTTGAGCTAATTCAGTGCCCAGCTGCTCGAGCGTATGCTTGTCATCGCGCATTGTCCAGGTCAGATCCATCAGCACGTACAGGTCTAGTGGATTGTTGCGTGCAGTGCGATATTTGAGTTTGATGCGTTGCGTGTGGCCTGGAAGATAGATTGGCCAATGTTTACGAGCTGTTTTATGAACTGCTGGAAATAAACACTAAACAAAGAATTGCAACCCTTCATTACCACTTGGACTTGTTCACACCCAAACTAAACGGTTGTCCTTCCGCGAAATCCCTCAGCAAGCAATTTGCCGTGCGTTTAATTGCAGCTTATTACCTGTTTTTGTTTTTGTGCATATTCAGGTTAATGCGATTCAATTTATGTGGAAGATCTGCAAATGACTTGCAATTGACCAATAAGCAGTTAAAGGGTTTCATTAAATGAAACGAACTGGGCCTAAGGTAAGGCAGAAGATTCACACAGAATTGCTCCTCTAAGGCATTTTGTTTGATCAGCAGCACCAAAGGGTCAAAGTCGAACTTTCTCTCAAGCTCTTGGCGAAAGGGAGAAAGGGACCTGCAGTTTAACCCCGAATCCGAACGGAAAAGTTGAAGAATCTATTTCATGGCAGGCGCCAATAGCTGGTGAAGGTGACGGGTTGGTTAAAAGCTATATTCTAAAGAATGAAAAAAACTTGTTATTGGTTGGTCCGAGGCAGAATTAAACCCACACACTATGTTACCAAATCCCTACAAGCTTGCCACAAGTCGAAAAAAAATATATTTTTAGGGACTTTTAATGGTTGCATTAGTTGTAGTGCTACATCTAGTTTGTATTGTGACCGTTAATACTGGGGATGTGTCCCTAACTGGCTCAGGTATGAACTCCATTCGAGAGCGTCGATGGTGCCTCATCGTTTACTCGTCATGCATCGAAAATAACACAACATTCAGAATGCGTATAGAATCACGAAAAGTTAACCGATTTGGATTCTACAAAATGGATTTCACTCCAGAAAGTAAGTACAATTTGAATGTATTGCTCGAAATTATTATTAACAATGCATGAAATCGCGCGCCATTAATAAAAGAAGAGTTTTTTCTTGGTCGTGTTAGAAAAAGTAATAAGTCTAAACTAGCATCTGATTCCGCTCTTAAACAAAATAGAAATTGTTGTTTAGAGACTTTTTCAAAACATATCCAAAAATTGGCTGCGGATTTAGTCTCGGTGATGATTTTTGTGTGACAATTGTCGCGACATAATATAAATACACTGCTCGACAGCACTCTCCCCAAATTCATCATACCAACTTTTTCTAAAGTATTTTAGCCCGCTAAGCACGATAAAAAAAATTGTCTCATAACAATGTGACACATTTTTGAACTCAAAAATTTTGGTACGGTCGAGACCAAAAAATACTGAAAGGGTATGATGGTAGTACAAAAACCCTGTCTTGGTTTGGTCTGGTTAGTAGGGTTGTCGAAAATATTATCGATCTATCGAAATATCGATATTTTTACCCAAAATGAAGAATATCATTATCGAATATTTTTCGGATGCGATATATCGGATATCGAATATTATTTGGTGATATTTTTCGGGGATATTTTTGTTTTAGCCTTCAGTCACAATGTTGGGAATAACTGTTTCTTCTGCTCTGGACATGTAAGGCACAATGTTTAAAAGTTGTTTTATTAACTGTAAACTGTGCAAATAGTTGTAAGGACCATGGCAACTCAACAAACGTAAAGGCGCACTTAATCGCAAAGCATGGAGATGCTTGGCTGAAATGCAGCTCATTTTTAAAAACAGTAAAGAATAACATGATTCCAGCATGGCGACTATCGTCAAACAGTGGCAGTCACCTATAGTCATACTGCACACATATTGTTCTCCCTTCAAACACAAGTGTGCAACATGTGAAGACGTAATTTTTGAAGGATCGCTCTTCGCTGATCACAATACTGCCATGATATCTCAACCACCACCAGGACAGGAGAATAAATTATTGGAGTACAATTGGAATTTACCGTTGTTTTCCCTGGAACGCGACCCTATTAAGTTCTGGATTGCAGAGAAGGACGCATTGCCAGTGCTTTCTGACTTGGCATTGTCATATCTTATTACACCGGGCCGCTCCGTGCCATCGGAACGATTGGCATCGGCTATAAAAAGTGTGGTTTCTGACACCAGAAGCCGAATGACGGATGAGCACATAACTCAACGCGTCTTCCTAAAATCTTTGTCTAACGGTTATTGTTAAAATCTGAAGTTTTTAAGTTTTGAAGATTTAACTGAATAAGTTTGTTTTATTTTTTTTTTGTAGTTCGAATGCTCTAGTTTGAAAGATGATGAATTAAAAAAGTCAACACTGCACTCGTTCCATAAATTTAAATTCATGAATAAGTTTTCAGAACTTCTTATGTTATATATGAAAGAAATATCTTTTGTTAATTTTTTTGCGCAGTCAGATTGTAGTTCTCATTACGCGTCAAATGACGCCTCAATTCCCTCAATAGACCTGTTCATTGTTAAGATCCGGGCTTTTATTAAAAAATATCGAAAATATCGATAATATCGATGTTTTTGACACCAAAATATTTATATCGAAATGATACTTTTTCAATATCGCCAAAAATATCGATATAGATATTTTTGAAATATTCGACAACCCTACTGGTTAGCTGTCGTTTTCTTTTTATTGGCCTTTAAACTTTTCAGCTTCAGAGTAGGATTAGCGATACCATATCTCATTCTTCGTAGCAAATCAAAAAAATTACATCTGCTAACTTAAAATTACAAAAGATGTCCAAAAAATTCAAGTTTTCACAACTTTTTTCCAGTTTTCCAACTTTTTCCTAAAACCCGTTACCAATTTGGACAAGTAATATAGATAAAAGTTGTTGCTTAGACCAAAATAAACAAACCCTTAGTACGAACAAACTTCTTTTAAGTACTCTTTCATATAAAGGGTGATTTCTTAAAAGCTACAGGAAAGTTTTTCAAAAAAAAAGAGAAAGGCAAAGCTAACTTCGTCTGTACCGAAGTTTTGATACACTTGAAATAGCTTGTCTCAACGGTTAGCGACTTCGACCAAACTTCGAGATCAGCTTAAAAACATTACATATTACCCATGACCGTGTTTGATTGGAGCGATAGATATTGAGAACAAACCAGTTTTTCTCACTAAAACTCATTTTCCGAACGAACATTTGTATGGCAGCTACAAGAAGTAGTCATCCGATCCGGTCGGTTCCGACATATTAGCAGCGTGCAGTAAAAAGAACACTCTGTGCAAAGTTTCAGCTCGATAGCTCCAAAACAGAGGGACTAGTTCGCGTAGAAACAGACAGACGGACAGACGGACGGACGGACAGACGGACGGACAAAGCTTAATCGACTTAGCTCGTCATGCTGATCAAGAATATATATACTTTATGTGGTCGGAGATGATTCCTTCTATGCGTTGCAAACTTCTGGGCAAAATTATAATACACTTTTCAAGTGTATAAAAATATATGAAATCTTTATTTGAATCGACAGTACGGTCCATATTATTTAATGTTTAAAGATTATTTCATGCAAATGTTGACCGTGACTGTGCCTCAAATGGTCCATCCGCTTAGTCCAATTTTGGCATACTCTTTCCAACATTTCGGCCGGTATCTCACGAATAAATGCTTCAATGTTGTCTTCCAATGCGTAAATTAAAGCGGGCTTTTCTGCATAGACATGAGCTTTAACATAGCCCCACCAAAAAATAGTCTAAAGGCGTTAAATCGCACGATCCCGAACGTGAAATAAAATGTTCACCGAAATATAAGTCCATTGTTGCGCGTGCTGTGTGGCATGTGGCACCGTCTTGTTGTACATGTCATGCAAGTCAAGCTCTTGCATTTTGGGCAAAAAAGTTGGATATCATCTCACAGTAGCGCTCACCATTCACAGTTACGTTACGATTCGCATCATCTTTGAAGAAGTACGGTCCAATGATGCCACCAGCCCATAAACCGCACCAAACTGTGACTTTTTCTGGAAGCATTAGTAGCTCTTGCAATGCTTCTGGCTGATATTCACTCCAAAATCGACAATTCTGCTTATTTACGTACCCATTGAGCCAAAAATGAGCTCCGTCGCTGAACACAATTTTTCGGTAAAAAAGTAAATCTTCGGTCAATTTTCCAAGAGCCCATTCACCAAAAATTATACGTTGCGGTAGGTCGTTCGGCTTCAATTCTTGCACCAGCTGTATTTTGAAAGGCTTCACACCTAAATTCTTCCGCAAAATTTTCCACGTTGTTGAGTAACAGAGGCCAAATTAACACTTAACACTTGCCGATACAGCTGCGATATTTTCTTCAGTTCGCACTCTACGTAAGCGTGTTGGTGGTTTATTGTCCAACAATGTAAATTTGGTGCGAAATTTAGTCACAATAGCCCGAATAGCTGCTTCAGTAGGTCGATTAAACTGACCATGAAATGGTCAATTTTGATAATAAAATTCAATAATTCGCAAGCGTTGTTCGTTTGTAAGACGATTCATGGTTAAATTAAAGACCAAACTGAAGATGTTTGACAGTGAAACAAAACACGAAACGTGCGTGAGCTGTTTAAACCAGTGTGGCCAAAAAGATAATAGCTAAAAATCACCCTTTAGTTAAAAGCCCAAAAGCATGAAAAACTGTCATAAAAATTCGAAAAAAAACGAATATTACGGTAAAAAAAGTAAATAATTTAAATTTCTTTGGTTACATTTTATAAGTTATATTTTTTTTACAATTTTATTGATTTAATACGAAACAATCGAAATTTTTGATTGTGTCAGCCAATTGCTACCAAAAACTGTAATATTTCGAGTTTGGGTTGAAATTATACATACTTTAGGGCCCTTAACTATATGAAAGACCAATCGAATGATGTTGATATGTTCCAACCGATTGTTTATATAATATTAGTCTAAGCTACTTTTTCATGCTTCATTGCTTAGTCAAATTTGTTATAAATATTTTAGTTTCGAAAAAGTTGAAAAACAGTACAAAATGAGGGGAAAACAAGTTGATTATACGACATTTTTGGAATTTTGAGTTTAAAGATGCGACTATTTTGACTAGTTACTTAAAAATGTTTTGTAAACCAAGACAAGAGCAACAACTTCCTTTAAGACGTCAAAGCGAGATTCCAAATAGTTTATGAGATATGGAGCAATGCAGCTCACATTAAAACAAATTTTGTTGGAATAGAACACTTAATGTGGCCACAGGACCAACAAATATAAAGATACCTCGCTTAACACAAGTAAACCTGACGTGCTGGGAGAAAACGGACAATTTATTTGAGTTCAGCGGCCAAAAATACATAAGGAACGGTTGCTAACTTTTCTGTTGCGAGCGTTAGCCGTTTTTTGTAAACTTGTGTTATCAATATATTATCGATGAACGGGGTTTTTCGGTGTTTTTCTAGCCAAATCAAATACGTTTTTGAAGAAATTGTCCGCCATATTGGATCCACCATTTTGTTTTTCTAAATTTTGACTTCGAATTCGTAATCAGCGACCAAGAAATTCCCACCTTTTCGGACTATCTGGGGTTCTCTTTATTAAATTAAATTAAATCGGTCAAAAAAATCAACCATAAATTTTTGATCTTTGCAAGGCTAAATCGCCAAACCGGCCACTGTGCGCAGTGCGAAGCTGTTCATGCGTTTCAACCAGTGTTTATATTGCTTCCGTCGAAGTTGCAAAAGTCACCAAATTTTTACTTTTCACAGCTTTGACTTCTCCCAACTTTTCAATATGAACTCTTGCTTCTGCTTTTGCTTCTGAGAAATACAAAGCAACAGCAGCAGCCAAGAACCCAAAACGATATTTCATCAAAAGCAAACAACGGCTGCAGTCGTCGGTTCATCAATTTTGATTTTGCTTTTGATTCAGTTCCGTTCATAAGTCGAATCAAAAGATAGTGTTCGCTTTTGGAAATCAACAGCAGCACAAGCGCGACAGAAGCTTTTGTATTCGAGAGCTTAGTCTTAATTGGAATAAAGTTGCGACAGTCACTAGTGCGGGGTAGCGGTACACCGTTAAAATTATTAGACCATCATCTCAATCGTCAATATTCCCGAAATTAACAAATCAAGCTCAAAAAAGTAACCGATTGATTCCAAAACATATAAAGTCAGCAAGCTTATTATTTGTGGTTGGGAATGTGGTGCACCGCGACCAATTTTGGTCTATTGTGCCCCCTACTGAGTTTACTCTCCTAGAAGTCCTATTTCCTGTACCAAAAGCGAGGATTTTTGTGGTTTCCAATTATTACAAATCTGCTGAGTCTGCGCCTCGTTAGGGCACACTGCTCGACAGAACTCTCCCCCAATTCACCAAACCAACTTTTTATACTCTGTACCGAAGGTACATACATAGACTAACTAGGTACATTGATAGTTAGTGATCAGTATGGAGAAGCCTTAAACGATTTCTATTATAATTCACAATTTTTCATTTAATGATTTATAACAATGCTAATGACATTTTCATTTCACCTAGTCACGTCTGTCTTCGCACTACCCAGATATGGTCCTGTTTGTGGGCCTAGACGTGGTCCTGTTTGAGGGTGGACCGGCTGCCACAGATTGCTCTCCAATTAGCAGCATTAGCAAGGCAAGTGACACTAACTGAAAATGTGTTTAGTTTATATTGAATTATAAAGTGTTCCTAATACTTACAGCTTTGGCGATTAAGTTCATGATTAGTCTACTCGAACCCAAGCGTTACCCTTTTTTATACCCACCGCTCTAACTTGAGACCAATCGAATTAGAAATGGGTGCGATGTAATTATGCGACTATATTGATTCGTTTCGTTGAACTTATTTCATTTCCTGTTTATTAACAAAAAAAGAGTGTGTGTCATGGGACACCCGGTACGAGCGAAGCTCTTTACGTTGATACAACCGATTTAAGTAATGGCAAAAAGACAGTTTTTGGATTCTGTATAAATAAATGTTATATAATATAAAAACAAGTGAGAAAGTCGGTCAAGCCTGACTATATTTATACTCTGTACCTAGAGTAGGAGCTGAATGCAGTGCTGCTGCTGCGCTTAAGTTTAGTGTAGTAGTGGAGCTTTATCGCGAATCCGCGAATCTTTTTGGGTTCAGAAGGTCGCTGAACCTGAGTTCGGGCTCGAACCGGGGTTCAGGAATAATTTTGAAACAAACTTATTGCTAATATTCCTTCTTCCAGATAGCTTCTTTGTTTTAGATCTGTGTTAGTTTATGTGACATATGGCTCTATGAAGAAGATGAGAAATAGGCCCTTTAACATTTTATTCATATAGGACTCTTTATCGTCGAACGTTTTAGCAGGCTCCAGGTCAATAAATCATGGAGCAATGAGTAATAGAGATAAAATGTACACTGCCTCTCAATCTTGAGTAGTGATAACTGATAGTCCGCACTGAGATTCTTATTGTCCGTAAAGGAAATCACAGTTAGAGCGAGACCGGCGTATTCCCAACTGCATATAGAAAGCGTAAGTGACAACAAACAGCCGACTAATTTTTGACAGAAGCGGTGTCGACTGCGCAACCGTTAAGTCCATTTATTTAGACTTTTAAAACAAGACACACACACGACACAAAACAGGATGGCCGACTGTACAGCTGTTGTAAGAACCTCCCGGTTCTATTATAAGCAGGTTTTACATATTATCTGCAAGTTGGCAGGGTCCATTGCTATGACTAATCGGGAATTTCAAAGACAGCACAAGTGCAAAAACTAAAAACTGCCAATTTGGCAAAAGTCTTTGTGTATGTGATATTTTTTCTTAGTGCTAGAAGTACAGAACTCAGTTGAAAGCACAAATCACTATGAAAATGGGGGTGATCAAGTATTTTTAAAGTATTTATTTATTAGTTCCATTTAAATATTATAGAATGAAGCAAAAATGTTTGTTTGTAAGCTGTTTTGTATTCCACGGCTTGCAAAATATTGGAAAATGCCAATCTTGACATTTATAGTATAGAAAAAATGTAATGGAACATGTATTTTGAACCGAACCCTTTTCTACTTTTTTTTGCTCCGGTTCCGTTTCGGGGTCAGGAAGAAAAAATTCTTCTGCTCCCAAAATTCCGTAGCGGTTCAACTCTGAACCGGTTTGCAGCCCTGGTTGTAAGGCAATGTGTCTAAACCAGTGGTGCTGGTGCCGAAAGCGCTATAAGCCTATCCCATGGGATAGGAACTCAAAATTCTGCTGGCGTCGAAGCCGACTTACGCATAGAGAGAGAGAATACATGTGTTCTATAACAGGGTTCTTTCTAACACACAATGCAGATTGACTTCGGCAAGCATTCGGTAAGAATTGGCAAGTAAGTTCGTGCCACCGGGGCTATCGGTGGCTCTATAAAGAGCACGCTCGACGGATGGGTCTCTCACGACACGTGCTTTCGGTTTTTTCTTCTCTCACGAGGCATTTGATCGTTTGCTAGTTGCTCATGTTTGACGTCATGACGTTTACTTCGTGTTTCGCTGCTTGATTGTGTGAGTTTGGGTACCACTGCCCAGCCAGAATTTTAGCAAACGTTGTGCAAACCAAGCTTAAAGTAAGATTGCTTTTGCAAGCGTTGTCGTATGGCAGCCTACGACATTTACAAAACACTTGCTAAGGTAAGCTATTTGCGCATGTCGTCTCGGCGACCGAGAAAAATTTGTGCTCACTCTCTTTCTCTCTCTCGCTCTCTTCGCAAAACTTTTGATCTTTTCGTGCTACGCTGCTGCAGCTGGCAAGCAGTGTGGCCAATTTGTCCTTTTTGCGGACAGATCTGTCCTTTTTGAAACTGTGATTTCCGGAAAAATTTTGACGATTATTTCTTAAAAACAAAAATAGTTCCACCAGATTCCCAAATAAATATTTTGGACGATGATCTTTAAGAAGACATCTAAGGAAACTTGTACTTGGGCTAAGAGTTTGGTACCTCCTTAATGGGTAACTTATCGCGTATTTTTGCATTAAAACACTTATTCTGGGTGTCGAAAAAATAAAAATTAAATAAAAGAAAATAAAAGGAGAAGACCAAGCTAACTTCGTCTTTGCCGAAGTTTTTATACCCTTGCAAATGTTTTAATACATCAGAGTTTAAGAACGCCAGCATTAAAACAAACAATTTTTCTAAATAAAACCCACTTTTCGACCGATTGTTGCTATGGCAGCTATAAGATATAGTCATCCGATTTTGACAAAAACTTCCAAATCTGTGTAAAAGCGTAAAATATTAAAAAATATTATAAAAGAGACACGCTAACATTAAGACCAAAAAAATTTCTCATTAAACCCCAATTTTCGACCGATAGTTCCTATGGCGCTATAAGATATAGTCATCCGATCCGGTCGGTTCCGACATATTAGCAGTAAAAAGAAGACTCTGTTTCAGATCGATAGCTTTAAAACTGAGAGACTAGTTTGCGTAGAAACAGACAGACAGACGGACAGACAGACAGACAGACAGACAAAGCTCAATCGACTCAGCTCGTCACCCTGATCAAGAATATATATAGTTTATAGGGTCGGAAATGAATATTTCTATGCGTTGCAAACTTCTGGGCAAAATTATAATACCCTTTGCAAGGGTATAAAAAATAAGCAACCCGAACACTCACAAAGAAAATGATTAAAACACTTTCTTATTTCACTTACAGTACGAGTTTTGTAACCGTATTTACAAAGCTTGTGGAAAGCGTTTAAAAATGACTTATAAAACAAGTTTTGCAAGCGACTTTTTTAAGCTTATAAAGATGGTTGCGTTTCGATTATAAAACGCTTACTTTGATGCGTTTTATAAATGTCTCAGCAGCGTTTTGCTTACAAGACGTGTATTTTTATATGAAATTTGTATTTATCTGGCGGCCTTTCTAATTTTTCTAAAATTTCTAGCTGGCTCTAGGTCCGAAAAAGTTGTGTTTGTTCACAACTGAAGACAACTTATGCATTATTGTACACTAAATATGAGCTGGTTGCCTATACGGTACCGTTTCATCATGTGCAATGTACATACTAGAGAGCTGCACGAGTAAGTAAAAAGTAACATGTTATTACTCGCCGAGTATGATTACAAATGAGTATGATTACTAGAGAGCTGAACGAGTAAGTAAAAAATTAACATGTTACTACTCGCCGAGTACGATTACAAATGAGTATGATTACTTTTAATAAAATTAGGCAAAGTGACATCGTAGCATCGTCTGATTTATTCTTCAATGTTTTATTCGGTTATATAGGCTTCTAAGTTTTGTTTTTCTCGTTCGTTTTAAACATTCAGTTTCTTAAAAAACCATTTTATTGTTCAAGGCGTACAGTGCGTGTCGTGTTTGCGTGTCTTGAGAAATTTTCTAAATTATCATAATCAATGACCGCAATGGATATAGTGAATAAAATAAAATCAGGTGGGTAGTAGACAAAATTGAAGTATTTTAATAAATATGCGCATTTTATGCATCCCAGCATCCAGCGCGTCCAGCGAAAGATGTTTCACTTCGGCAAACCGAGTATTGGAAGACGGCAGGACCAAAGACCAATATAATTTCTATTGTATTGGTTTTGCACTATGCAGCTATTTTTCGGTGGCGACGAAAATCGCGCTCTCTCCGATCACACAAAGTTGAGAGCGTAAAAGTCTAAAAATAGAATGCACTAGCTTCTGTGAGTAATGCTTGAGAATACGTCAGCACACTTAATCTCAAGAGTACCAAAAGCCAGTTGAAAAGCCAGCCCCGAAAAATCGTGTGCAAAAAAATCGTATGGCGTTACTTATCTTCATATTCTAATGTCTTTGGCAGGACCAACTTAAAAGGCGAAAATGTGGATGCCATATTATTCCTACATTCTCATGAAAACGACTCTACTTAAAAGGCACTGCAAAACATTATACAGATTACACGACTCACTTGTTAATATTAATTATTATTATACAAACACAGTATACTGAGTATTACAAATATCACCCAAATCTTCCTGATTCTTTTTGTACTATATAAATTATATTTAATTTATTTAATAAAAATTATATCTTTATTGTCATAATCGTGGTAATGTAGTTTTGTGTGATTATTTGTGGCCTTGAAAATCAGTTTCTTAAGAATTTAGCGGTTTTATTACGATGGAGATCCCCCATCTGCAAATTGCGTTTATGCATTGATCCTGGCTTCATTTTCCACTTGACTGGGAGTAAATTTAATTTGGCTTTCTTACCATTTAAATCCTCCATGGTATTTTTTCCGCGATTTTATGATTTGTCAGTCACGGAAAGTGGTTTGAAACATTTATTATGATCTTGGCTATGTTCTTTAGCATTGATCATCCATGGTGTTTATCGCGGTTCAGTATTGTCATAATCATGTTGTTTGTGTGATCGTATTTAACGGTTTTATTACCATGGAGATCCCTAAGCTGCACATAATGAATAAATATATAATTTAAAAAAAACACAAAATTCGCGATTCTTTTTGAACAAACCTCGCATAATAATTAAAATACTTGCCTCACTACGATTAAATTTGTAAGACGATGCTACGAGTATTATTCGGAAAATACTCACGAGTAGTAATGAAAAATACTCGTAATCATACAAACGATTATTTGATTACCCACTCCGCATCGTTGTACTCAAAAATGAGTACTTTTTACCTGTAATCATACGATGCCGGAATCACTCGTGCAGCTCTCTAGTACATACATAATATATTAACATAATCAGGCATTTTCTCAATTCCACTTCTATTTGAAAAGTAAATCGAACGCAATTTGGGAAAAAAATTATTGCTGGCCCAACCAAACTTTACGGCACGATATAAAAAAGTTTATTTCCATTTCAGAACGCGCAGAGCCTCAACTGATATGTTATTCTCTGTAATGAAAGTTAAATATATAAACAAAGCTGACAATAGCCGTCAAACATACATTTTGAATTGTATTTTACTTACCACCAAAAATTGGAGCAAAATTCATGACGAGACGGCTGCGCACAACTAAATAAGCCGGAGAAGCTCGGCACCGGGCACGTTTCGAAAAACTAGAGCTAATATAACTTTGTATTAGTGGCTTCACACACACATAACATGATGCAATAAGTATAAGGTGGTCTCGTCGGTAACAGCTGTCCCTTAGCGTGTGCTAGAAACAAAAACAACAAGCACGCTAAGGGACAAAAAAGAGTGTGTGTCATGGGACGCACGGTACGAGCGAAGCGCTTTACGTTCATACAACCGACTTAAGTAATGCCAAAAATACACCTTTTGGATTTTGTATAAATAAATGTTATATAATTTTAAAAATAATAGGTCACTGTCAAGTCACTATTAAGTTACTGTCAAGTCACTATTAAGTTACTGTTAAGTCACTGTTACGTCGCTGTTAAATCACTGTTAAGTCATTGTTAAGACACTGTTAAGTCACTGTTAAGTCACTGTTAAATCACTGTCTAACAGATAACAGTGTATTTTTTTTAGCACAAAATTCAAAACTTGACCTCAATGCAGCCACTCTCTGGTGATCCCCACCAAATCCCTACCAGACCTAAACCAGATCCCCACCTGACCCACCCCAGATCCTCACCAGATCCCCACCAGATTTCTCCCGGATTCCCACATGATCCTCTTCAGATCCCCACCAGATCTCCATCAGATCCCCACCAGATCACCACCTGATCCCCACAAAACAGCCCCCAACCAGATCCCCACCAGATCCACACCAGATTAGCTCCAAATCCCCTCGCCAGATCCCCACCAAATCTTCACCTGATTCCCACCACTTCCCCCCACTTCCACCTCACACTATCCACTCCACACACAACCCACCTGCTTCTACTGCAAAGATAAAAGCTGCTGATTTTGCAAATACAAAACACAAAGCGAGAATTCAAAGACATCCCCCAAAAAATCTGTCGCAAAGACAAAATTTTTCAAGATTTACTCCCCCAGTCTGACGTCCGTAAAAGAGCTTCGCTCTAAAAACAAGCTGGCGTTTTCTGCCGACAGCGCAAAAGAATCGTAGTATCGTAGGCGGTGCTCTTGTGTGTGCTCTATTTTCGTTTTTCACTATCGTCCATGATGCATTAAGTACACCTCTTTCATCATGTTACCGTCTTTCTCTCTGACGAACAGAGTTGCGTTTCGATCATTTTCGATAAGCTTAGCTATTTTTTGTTTGCATTTGCCTTCTTTGTTAAAAAAATTCCTCATATTCAATACATTTTTTCTAAAAACAATGGCTACTATCGCCATATTATTAAGAAAATTAATTCCAGAAAATCTTGCCTGTTTTTAAGAAAATGTAACATTCACTTTAAGGGCGCTTGTGCTCTAAAATCAAAGGTAAATTTTGACATAGTTTTAAGAAAGTGATTTTAGAAAAATGAGCCCTGATTAACAGAAAAGTCGCTCCTTTTCTTGCTTTTAGAAAAGTTTTTTTTTTAAAATTTTTTATTATGGCACATTTTTCGAAGTTCTAGAAAACTTTTTCTTTTTATAAGAAAATTTTTAAACAAGGGCAATTTTAAAAATAGGGCGATTTTCTAAAATACATGGTATTTTTTTTATTTTTTTTTGGTGTAGGGATCCGCTTATAACCTTATCGAAAATCAATCAAATTTTTCAAGTTGCGTTTAAAATCTTCTTGAAAAAGGAACAATATCAACTCAAATCATGTTTTTGAGTTCTGAAGTAAGAACATTGGACTACAAATGAGATAAATTCATTTCATTTACGGTTTTTGGTAACGTTTGGAGTTAGATCTTCTACGAATGTTAACTTATGTTGTCCATGCAGACCAAGTTAACCAAGTTCAATGAACGCCCGTGATTCCCACGCTTAATACAAAACACCACCACGATGACAATCATCGAATGCTGATAAGCGTCTCTTAAACACACAGAACAAACAAACTGAAGTACAAAAACTAATGTGGAACAAATCAGCAAAGCAAACAGAAGGCGGGTTGACACAATTTCCCTGTTTATGGCTTATGCCACACACACACACACACACTTTTCCTACTACCCCTCCGATAAGATAACGAACGAACCTTTGACTAATTTGAGATACAAGAGTTGCGGTGTTACTTGCACTGCCTCATCATTTGTGGTCTCGTAATCCCTTAGAGGTTTCTTTTGGAGCACTTCCATTACAGGTTGATTTTCATAGATTTCATTTTCACTACAGTTGAAGCTGAGCAGCTGGGAGCGGGTAAAACACCTCGATCGCACCTGATAGGTCTGAGAGAGAGAGAGAGAGTATTTAAGGGTGAGTCAGCTACAGAGAAAACTCAAAACTCACTTTATCGGTGCACCAGGCACACTCCATTTTAACATTTAAACAATTTTCACAGCTATCCGCGTGCATGCATTGCTCATCTGGGGGAGGAGAACAGCAAACCGACCCTTTGATTATGTAAGAGCATTTAAATTAAGGGACAACATACCTATGCTGATGGCCATCACAGTCAGCAGCAGAGTTAACCCAATGAGGCCGCTGCTCAAACTCATTTTTTGTTGGCAATTAATTTTGAAATTTTTGTATGGTTAGCAGAACAGCCCAAGAACAGCGCCAAACCGCAACTAATATTTATTCTATGAGGGGGAAAATGTTGACGCTCGAATGAGCTAACGAACGTGGCGGTGTTATCTTATCGAAAGCGGTAAAAATAATATTACAAAACAAAACAAATGTATAAAAAATACTAAGTGCTGTTTTTTTCTTTTGTTTTTTTTTCTGTTTAAGCAACAAGTCTCCACGCTCAAAAGATATTTTCCTAGTTCAGTTTATATTTCTAATTTCAGTTTTAAATTTTGAACCTAACGACACTTTGACTCATTTGGCGCCCTGGCAAATGGTTAGTTACATACCAATCAGCTGCTGTCAGTTAGCAAAATATTCCAAAATCCCAAAACGCCACACTAACCATTATTTTTAACAGTTTATTGAGTTACTGATTTATCTTAAATTGGTAGTGTTACACAAATTTACCTAATTAATATGCCATTTAAAGTTTTTTCATTCCCACATTTACCTTAAAACGCACCCCCGCATCCGCTGGCATACTCTGGTCACACTACAACCGCCTCTCTTTGTGAGCCTGCTCGTTTTGAGCTCTCCTCGCTCTCTCCCTCTTGTATTTCTTTTTATTACCTGTTTCAGTTTTACCTCTTCTCCGTGCGGAACTGTTGGCGGCAAAGGCCGATTCAAATAGAGAAGTTTTGTTTGTGTGTTTTGCGGAAAATCGAATAAAAAAAAAATTGAAAATGTTTATCAAATAAGGCTCTCAACAATTAAGTAAAAGTGTGTGCGTGTTGTCCTTAGGGGGGAAAAATCATTTACCAATCAATCTGCAAAAATTTATACGGTGAGTGGAAAAAAGGTAACAAAAAAATTAAATAAAAAAGAAATCAAATCAAAGTAAAGTGAAAAGGCGGCGGCGTAGCGGCAAATCAAAAATTAAGAAGGTGAAAAAGTCATTAATAAAAGAAAAATAGAATAGCAGTGGAATACATAACGTAAGCAACAGCAGCCAGCAACAACAACAACAACAACAAACAAATACCAATAAAAGCAGGCGAAAACGGCGTCGGCGTCGAGGAGCCGTCGAAGAGCCACAGCGAAAAAAGAAATTTTTTTGTGTAATAAAATATAAGTAGGTTTGGGGGTTGTGGTCGGGCATTGGCTTTGTTTGTGCGTTGTTGTTGTTGTGATTGTGATTGGGAAAAACCAAAACGAAAGAAAGTAAAACAACGACAGGTAAATTGTCGTTGAAGCCAAAAAGAAATTATTTTTTTTTTTTTTTTTTTTTTTTTTTTTTTTTTTTTTTTTTTTTGTCTCTAAATTGCTAAAAGTGAAAAGTTCTAAATATATATAAGGCAGCAGCCACGGCATCTATTTTGTTTGCCTTCTGCTTTAGCCACCCCCATTCGCGTTGGATTATTGCCTCCCCTACAACGGTACTTTGACGCAGGCGCAGCAGCAGCAGCAGCTAAAGGTAAGTTCCTTCATTATGACAATTTCAGTTCAATGTTATTATTTTTCCTTCTTTTTTTTTTTTTTGGTTTTTGTTGCCATGTAACAGAATTTATTCTAATGCGCCGCTCTTTTTGGCGATGCTTATCGGCTGCACATAATTTCTGTGGCAACTTTGGGTGATTTATTGCCTGTCGATTGTCGTCGTCGTCCAGACCAGGCCAGGCCAGACCCAGACCCATGGTGGTGCTGCTCATTAATGTACGCGTCTCGCAGATGCCGCGGATTAGATAAAAACTCTCAATTTATGCGTTGCGCCAGTTGCCAATTGCAACAGTCCGCCGCCGCCTTCTCCTCCTCCCCCTCCACTGCTTCCCCTGCTGCAAAAAAGTTGTCGCGCCTACTAAATCTTTCTATGCCTTCCTTGCTCGTCCTGGCCGCCGCTGCTGCTGCAGTCTATCATTTGAAATCATGTTTCAGCGATAAGAAATTATAGTACCGGGACCATCAATTACGTGATTTGCCTGCCTAATAACCGTATGACACTAGCAGAGAAATGTAGCTGAAAACCAGAAGAGAAATCACCTTCAGCCCAGCGGCAAAAGTGACCCACTACGGACAGATTCATTGGTTTCCGCACAAGACTACAATTCTTTGCTAAATATAACAACGAGAAAAATGCATTTAATTTCGATTTGAGCGTAAACGCTGAAAGGACCTGGCACCACTATATGCCTATCGCTGTTATAGCCCAAGGATTTAAACTAGCATTAGGAATACCAACTTGGTAATAAGATTTGGCTTAGTTTAGTGGTTTACAGATATTTTAGACCAAACCACTGCAAACCATTCCAAATCCTTACCCTGAAAAACCCGTTCAACCGAACCATCTAAGTTTGTGAACTCCCACCGTACCGAATTAGGCATATATAATAGGATGTTTAAAGCAATCAATTTTAACCAGGGAATCAAACCGGAACCGTAATCCAAATAGAACCGATTAAAACTAAGAAAAAAACGAGAAAGGCAAAGCTAACTTCGTCTGTACCGAAGTTTTAATAAACTTGAAATAGCTTGTTTCAACGGTTAGCGACTTCGACCAAACTTCGCAGATCAGCTTAAAAAAATTACATATTTCCCATGACCGTGTTTGAGAGCAGTAATATTGAGAACAAAACATTTTTCTTACTAAAAACCCATTTTCCGAACGAAAATGTGTATGGCAGCTACAAGAAGTAGTCATCCGATCCGGTCGGTTCCGACATATTAGCAGCGTGCAGTAAAAAGAAGACTCTGTGCAAAGTTTCAGATCGATAGCTACAAAACTGAGGGAGTAGTTCGCGTAGAAACAGACAGACGGACGGACGGACAGACGGACGGACAAAGCTTAATCGACTCAGCTCGTCATGCTGATCAAGAATATATATACTTTATGTGGTCGGAGATGATTCCTTCTATGCGTTGCAAACTTCTGGGCAAAATTATATTACACTTTTCAAGTGTATAACAAGACATGTTAAAATTGTTTGTGTACCTTTATTTTTGGACTCGAAAACACAGAAAAGAACCTAAACACCAAACTATACAAACACCCAAACTATACATGTACAAGTTTGGGTTCTGAGTGTAACAACTAGATTCTAAAACAGGCACCTAAAGGGTGATTGATCGTTTTCGTTGCCGGTTTGTATCCCTTTTACAATGTCATGCTAACTATTTTCTTTAAATAAACTTAAAGTTTAAATTACGTTAAACCAAACCGAAATCATGTTAAAACCAAAACAGAACGTTTTTTTTACAAAACATAAATTTCGGCAGTCACCAGAGCCGAACCAGAAATGCTAGTGGTTGTGTGGCTAATTTCTGTTTTCAAATTATGGTTATGGAATATATGGTTCTGTTTATTGCACTTGAATTGAAATGCTTTTACTTCTTAATAAAAATAATTTCATAGTTATTCTCAAAGCAAAAATAATACGTAGAAGTCTCCTTCAAAGTGTTAAATAGCTTTCCGGAATAATACGCTCTTGGATAAAGCTTAGTACTCAGACAAACTAAAACGTCTGCTAGCCGGTCCAGCGTACGGTTCAGTGTGACTGTTCAACGCCAAAGCACCACCCCCTTCATCAAAATAACACCAAATGTGAAACGGTCACACTGCGCTTATTTGCTTGCATTTTAATTTAGTTAATTCTTTTTTTTTATAATATTTTGGGGATTTTTGGAGGATGTATGGAATATTCAACTCATTGGCAATTTCGCATTGGTTTTAAATTATGACAATTATGACATTCGATAATTTTGATAATTCGAGCTTTTGCTGAAGACATCCCGACGGGTTGGTCTCGCAAAAAATACAAATTTTATTTTTCCGGTGTCGGTAAAAATAAAAACTATTTTTTCTGCTACCACCCCATCGTCATTGAATCAGCTGTTTGTGACCTTAAGGTAGTGCCTGTACCTGTCAATTTATCGGCGCTAAGCGCTTTCCAATGGGTATGAACGGAAATTTTAGTTGGTCTGAGTTCGACCCAGCTTAGAGGCCTGTCGGAATTTTACGAAAGCTTTAAGACACCCTTTTTATATGGAGTTGACTCCCAGCAAACTCGATTTAGTTTGTCTGAGTACTAAGCAAATCCACCTTTTAAGCGCACTGTATACCTTCAGAAAACGTTTCTTTTGATTTGTTTTTATATATTATTTGCTTCAACGTTCTATTAGGTTTCTATAGTACCTACAGTTCCTTTCTACAGATCCTACAATATGTTTTACAAAAAAAAAAAAAAAAAACAAAGTCAATGTTTTTTCCGGCCCTGTTATATAAAAAAATTGCTCATTGACCTACGTATTTTTAAAAACTCCATGTTATTTCTTTTTTTTTTAGTTAAAAACTTTGAAATAAAACTACCTATTTAAAAAAAAAAAAAAAATTGGAAAAAAATTTTATTTGGAAATTTTTGTAAATATTTTTTTACCATTTCTTGACGCAATTTCACCTAAATTTCTTAAGAACTATTTGACCGATTTTAATAATCTTTTTTTCGGTGAAAGCTAACTCTTAAATACATCAAGTCAAAGTTTAAAATCTATCAAAAATAATTTTCATATCTTCAAAAGCAGTTGTCGAAACTTTACATGCGATTATCTCAGAACCACTTTATACAAAATGGTTACAAAAATTTAACGAGTAACTGGTCAGCGATTTTCATATTCTTTTTTTTTTAATTACGCCTAAAACCTACCATTCTGGTGTGAAATAGGGTATTTTTGATCGGTATAAAAATAGCGTAGCTAGGACCAATAGACTGGGAAAAAAGTAGATTTGCGAAATTTTGAGTTAAAAACGCCATAACTCCGCTATTTATTGACCGATCAGAAATATCTTAGTTCACACCAGAATTACATAATTTCTTAACAAGCTCGTTTTGTTTATATCACTAATATTTTTTGTGTAATTAAATTTTTTTGGAAACCCTTAATAAATGACCCGAAGGTATACAGTACCCTTAATTTAAAAAAGGAAGACAGAATTTTGAGAGCATTGTATCGTGTGTGATATACTCGCAGAAATTAATATAGCCACTTTCAAAGAATACAGCTATAGCTGAGTGTATGTAGAGGTCGTTAATGTTCCAAAATAATATCCTCCTTTAAAAAATAACCGAGATCGGATAAAACTGAAGTCATAAAATTTTAAAAAATTTCTAAATTTATACTTTTTAGGGGGGTTCCACGGCTCGCGAAAAATCTCTCGTGAAAAAGTTGATATTTCGCAGATTCCTTACAGAGTCTGCTAAGTCGCTGCTATTAACACGATAACACAGTTTTTTCTATCGATAAACGATTCAAGGTAACCTTGCGCTGCTTTGGCGCTGTAAAAAAAAACAGTTTCGAAAACAAATCAAAATAATTTATATAACTTTGTAAGAAAATACAAAGCAATTATCTGTGCATAACTTTAAAATAGCTGAAGACTTCGCAGCTACCACATCATCGTCAAAGGCAACCAACGAATCTGGGAGGGATAACTCACATTTCGAGACGGGTGTGCTTGGTTCACTTATATCGTGATCCGAAGAAAGAGTTCTGCAAGGAATTTATTTAAGCTCACTTTATCAACTTTATTCCACATTGCTGATGTATTCGGCAAAAAGGACATTGCGCCGTCAAACTCCCAATCAACGGCACTTGGTTCATTTAGTAAAGTTGACTCCAATGGATAGCCACCTGCGCTACCAGTCTTGAAGCGCTTCGTAGCCGACTTTTTGGTATATTTTATTAAAATGAATATTTCATTATGTAGCTGCATTACTTACCGCTTTTGCCAAGCTCTTCACTAATGCTCAGCCAGGCCGCGTTGACTGCGTTGGAGTCTGAGTGCTTCTTGTTCGCGTTCGTTTTCTGCCAGAGTCTTTTTTTGCTGCGCTCATTTTTAATTTGTTTTTGTGGTTGTCTTGCCCGCACAAATTAGAATCGAAACCTATTTTCGTTGCGTCGCCACAAAAAAAGGCGTTAACAGCACTTAAAGCTACGTTATTTGTTTAACATAACGTAGTGGCAAACACTAAGCTATTTATCCCGACAAGTGGAAACCGAATATGAAGCGGCCACACGAACAAATTGCGCAGCAGTTTTTTTTATATGGAGTTTTTCATTTCGCGGCCATTTCGCGAGCCGTGGATACCGCCCTTTATTGTATAAAATTTGTTACAATTTCATTTTTCAATGTATTGTCCATCCTTATCGTCTACTAACTCCCAAAAGTTCACATTTTCGGAGCACACTAAAACTGTGTTCACTTCAGAGAAGCGACAAATACTGAAAAAAAAAGAAAAAAAAATTTTAATGTATCCTTGTCCAAATTTCAAAATTTATCCAATCAACAGCACCTTTATGATTTGCGGTTTTTCGTTTCGGTTTTAAGCCCCACAACTAGATTGTATTCCTATTATAAACTATAATATCAAGTTGCATCATATGAACATAGCTCATGATGCTTTTTCATTGAATTAAATTTAAAAAAAAAAGCTGTAACGAAATTTAACTGTGTGACACTCGACGAGTTTAAGTTCACAGAAATGTATGATTTCTTGAGGTAAATGGAATAGTCTCGGAGGTTTCTAGGATTTGCTCTGATAGTTTGCATTTAGATATTTTTTGAGGGGCGTCTGTCACTGGTTTAAAAGGTTTCGAGTTCGAGCTACTCCGCCAAGAAGAAAAAATTAAGCTAAGCCATCCTGCCTGCCGTGCATCTGGTGTGGAACACCGTTGCTTCTTGACGTATGATCCGCAACAATGCTTAAGAACGATGTGAATACACGACTGTTCAGTACAGTATTTTAACTATGGAAAGGACTGGACATTCGAGACTCTGACACAGACAGAAAAACAATAAGGCCAAGCTCCCGAGCACTTTGGATAAGATAGGCACCTTAAATAACTTATCAACTCCTACAATTAGCTAAGAACGTTTTTAGATCTATGATAAGAATCACAACGAGTCACTGCACCATAGGTCCTACGGCATTGAGGACTTCTGTCTTAGTTGTGGAAATAAGGACGAGACAGAAAGCATCCAACATCTTCATTGCGACTGCCCTGCACTTTTTATGAAACGCGCACAGCTCCGGGAAAGCCATTCTGCCCCTCTTTTTGTCGACACCTCAAGATGGGTTTAATACGAAGAACCGGAACGGTATCACAATGGACCAAATGTCTTCTGAGTGATCTCAGCTCCGTATGGCAGTCCTTTTAGCTGAAAAAAGCATTTAGGTAACTAAATACACTTTGTCGTGAAGACTGGGGTTTAATATTCGGCCCTCTTCCCTTCCTAAAGTCAAAACACTTTTTGGCTCAGGTTTTCTCCTACGCGTTTCGGCAATTATATTGCCTTCCTTTGGTTTTATCCAAAATTTGTTTGGATTTGATTTCGACATTTCTGTCTAAAACCTTATATGCATTATATGTGTTGTTCGTAGTGGTTTGATTAGTTCAGGGAAGAAAAATGAATTTAAATAAATGACAAAATGGAATCATAATTTAATCCCTTCGCGTTCCAAAAATTTGATTAAGCCCCTTTTTGATGATCTCTTTGTAATCTCTAAGCATATACTCTGTTTTTTCTAGACTTAAAAAAGGAAAATCCAGATTTGTTTTGTTTTTATATTTTTTGACATTTATTGTTTTTTATAGTCTCCGCTAAGGGAAAATTTTTTATGACACATCCGGCTCTCCCCTTAAACCCCGCGATAAAAATCTTTACGGCCCGTACGTTTGGTTGTTGTTGTTCTGTTCTGTTCAATAGAGCTAAAGGTAAATAAAGAACTTTGAAATTAGCTGAGTCCGCGTCATAAAGTGAAAAGTGTCATAAAAATTAGTCAAGAAATCACGCTGCCCCTCCATACGTTATTTGGTTGTTTGTTCTGTGACACATTTGTATGCTAATGTTGTGGCAGCGAGAGGTGGAAAAGGTGCTTCCGGCAAGGCCTTAGGTCGGCTAAGCACTTAGAAGTTTCTGAGAGAATCTATCATTTTGATGAGGGTTGTTAAATGCATACAGTTTTTAGAAAAATTTATATGAAGATCATAAATTGAATCGTATTTCCAGAACTTTCACTTTCTACTATCTACTTCCGCTGCTTAGCTGCGCTCAAAACAAAGATATCAGCAAGCGAAGAAAACCTTGAACCGAGGCTCATTTCCGTTGCGGGGGTCAAACAATGGGCCAACTAATGCCTCAATAGACCACAATTCTAAAAAGTCAATAAAGTGCGCTCTGCTAAAATTATCACTTGCTCGTTAGAGAGAAATACAGAGACAAACTCAAAGCAAACAAAAGCAGGAAATAAAGATAGAAAGAAGTCAAGCAATTTCATTCAGACACTTTTCCCCTACCTGCTCGACCCTCCTCTCACTTGCTGTTCCCAGCAATTATGCGCTGGCCAAGCCAAAGTCATTAAATGGCGGAAATCGGGTCACCAAACGACGACAAGCCAAAAACACACAAACTAAAGCAACCAAAAATTACAACTAAATTGTGAATTTATTTACATTTAATTGCATCTAAATTACAAACAAAATACAAATTTTTAATGTTTGTCCTCTGCGACGACGACGACGGCTTTCGTTTTTTTGATGATGATGATTCTTTCTATCTCTCTTTTGCTTGGCCCCGTCTGTGTCTTTGAGAAAAATAATAATAATAATCATCTTTGTAATGATGATGATGATATGACTCATTAACCTCAACGCATGACCCAGGCAAATTAGAACTACATACACACACACACACATACACAAGCAGAAACTCGTCCAAGTCACGGAGTTTTATTTTCTCTACACTAAGCTACATAATTGAAAGCGAAAAGTTAAAGTTTTTTGATTAGAAAATAAAGATGAAAGATAAAATGTCTTTAAAACATTTAAACAAATATATTAAATCTAAGAGTAAGTTGAAAAGTTAATATTGAACCGATGACCTTATCTGTAGAGACTGTATCAGCTCATTAGAAAGCAAGAAAATGGATGCACTGCAAAGAAATTAAACACATTCGTTGCACTTTGTAGTTAAATTAAGTTCTAGTAGAACAGTTGAAAGAATTCTCCGGGATCTTCAAGCTTTCCCCAAGTCTTTTTTATACCCTTTATTTTTTTTAACCATCTCCGACCACATAATTTATTTTATCACTATTTTATATTTTTTCTCTTCGTCTTCGTCCGTCTTTTCTTCTTCTCCTCCGTCAGTTTAAATATCTCAACCAAACTTTCCAATCTTTTTATAAATCCTCACATTTTCGGAACCGGCCGTCGTACTTACTTGCTCCTAAGATCGGTTGAAAAATATTTTATAAAAAACTTTTTTTTTCTGCTATCCCCAACCCCTATTTATAATTTTCTTGTTTCACATAATTTCACAAGTTTTTGCAAATCAGGCAACTATATAATATACTCCTACTTCTAAAATCTTATAAAATTTTTTTTTCTGCTTCGCTCCCCCCCCTTTTTATTTTCTTCTTTCAAATAATTTAAAGCCCTTATTGACATCATCATCCTTCGATGCAACAGGCCAAACCAAGGTTCGCAACAAATCCTTCTCCCAAACACATCGAATATCAAAATTTCGAATATTTATAATTGGTAAATTTTCTTTTATCAGTTGAAGCGTTCAAAATCTAATTTGAAGGTTTTAGTTAAATAATTCAATAATTAAAAAAAGAGTATTTTGTTAACGTAAAATAGATCATTACTTTTTCATAAACTATTTTGTATTCTTTGAAATATTTTTGAAAGTAACCGTATCGACTGTATCGATATTTTAGCGTTGAGTTATTTTAAAGAAATCGAGTGATTGTCAAACCGTAGACACAGTAGAGCTTACTAGTAGTAGACAGTATAGACCAGCAGTGGGCAGCCTCATAGCCCTTCTTACCCGCGCAACCCGGCCCGTTATTTGCCTAATTCCACGACGCAATTGATATTACAACAAACATACGCTGCATCGCGTTGATCGAAAGCAAATGACAAAAATAAGAATGTTGTTGTACCCTTTCCGTTAATTCTGCTGCCCATCGCTGGTATAGACAAACCGTAGATACAGATCATATGGAATATGGAAGACGAAGTGATCGCTAAGTGACAGCGTGTGTAAATAAGAAACTGAGTAAAAAGTGTAAATATAACCGGAAAAACACAGAAAAAGATACCCGTAGAATGGATATTCGAAATATCCACTTTAAGATCCACATTTTTAAATATCATTTTCACATTTTTCAGCTCCTTAGGATGAAGAATAAAGATCAACAACTATCCTTTTTGCTGATATATCGTTTTTAAACGAAAATAAATCGACTTCGTAAAGATCCAAAATCCAAGGATTCCAAAAAAGAATAGTTAACTATACAGTTCAAATGGATACCGAAAATATCCTAAGGATCAACAAAAATATCCCTTTTTTTCTCAGTGTACAAATCAGGTTTGGGGCAAATCAACCTCGTAGTTGTATGACTTATTTAAGTTTAGCCATAATAATGCTAACGAGGTTTTAGACCTAGCATTTCGACCACAACACAGTGGCCGGAATGTCCAAAATTTTGGCATAAACTAGACCGACCCAGTTAGAGGGCTGTAACTTGGAACATTTAATAGTAATGGCATAAATTAGAAACGAGCAAAATTTTGGACCGGTCCGACCACGCCCACTAGTACCGCCCATACAACTCTGTCCCTATGAGCGCACAGATCTCAGAGATGGTAAGAGATAGAGGTTTGACTTGTAAGGAACATAAACTTCTTATACTCACAGGCAGATTAAATTTATTTTCAATTTTTTGCCACGCCCCCTCCGCCCCCACAAATTCATATCTTCCCTAATTTTGAAGGCATATGGTTTGAACCTGACTTGTCAAAGGAATGGTAAAAATCGGACAATCAATAGTAAAGTTATAGGCAAAAGAAATTTCGATGTCGCAGCGCTGCAGCTCCGTTGCGTTCTGGTGTTGCTGCAGCAGCAAAATACACTCCAAGCATTCTCCGTCGCAGGTACAAAGTATATTACAGTCGGGACTGCTCGATTTTCTTAATATTTTTTTTTGCAAAATTAGCCAAAAATGTTCAAATACACTGTTCCCGTCTGCAACAATATCAAATATTTTGAAAACGAGCAAAAACGAGCAAAATGTATTAATTACACCAAGTCATATACATTTTAATGGACACAATTGCATCTTTAGTTGCGAGAAGCAACGAGGAGCTGCCCACTTTTACTCCACGGAACAAGTTACATATAGGTTAGATTCGCCTAAAACATACCACAGCAACATCACATAAAAATAAAGGCACAACATAAAAAAGCACCCAACTTCTTTATTTTCTTGTAATTAACATGCATTTTGCAACATTTTGGCATTTCAAAACAATAATTGCTCTATACTTTTATAGCTGTTTTAATTTTAAAAGAACAGGTCGTGCCGAGGCACCGGAGCAATAAAATTTTGGTTGAAAAAAAAAATGCCAAAATTCCAGGGATGCACAAAAAATGTTTTAAACCAGCAATAAGAGATCATGGTTCTATACTCTTTCAGAGGAATAAAGCTTTTTTCCAATATTCCAACATTTACTTTTTGACTTTATGACAAAATTTTGGCAATTCCGGCCAGTGTGCACAGAGCAGATATTCACATTACGACAATTCCTAGAGAAGACCTATGACAGATATGAGACCTTTTTGTTGATTATAAATCAGCCTTCGACACACTGATAAGGTCACAGTTCTTTAAAGCCCTGTCTACTTTTGGTATACCAGCAAATTTCGTTTGACTTTGCATGATGACGTTGAGGAGCACGCAAAGCTCCGTCAAAATAGAAAAGAATCTCTTCGAACCATTTGATACCAAAAGAGGCTTTAGGCAGGGAGATACCTTATCGTTTGACTTCTTTAATCTGCCGATATAGACATTATCGGAAAAAACAAACGGGCTTACCAACGGGCGTTTTTCAGAGATTGAGAGGCAGTCTCAACTGATGATCTTAGCGGTAAACGAGGACAAGACGAAGTACCTAGTACCAATGGGAGAGTAAAACTTTAAAGTTGTAGAGGATTTAGTCTACCTCGGAACGATGATAATCAGCGACAACAACACCTTGCAAACCGATGCTACTACAGGCTCAGTGGAGAGTTCATGAGCAGAGCCCTCTCTCGAACAACGAAAATAGCGTTATACATGTGGCTTATCATCCCAGTCCTGCAATTCTGGAATATTTAAGACAATATCATCAGCGGATGAGGCGGCAATTGGCGTTTTCGAGCGATAGATTCTTCGCAGGATTTATGGACCTTTAAAAGTTGGCGAGGAATTTCGCATCCGAGAGAATAATGAACTGTATGAGCTTTATGGGGATACTAGTCTAGTCAGGCGCATAAAGCAACAGCGGCTGCGTTAGTTAGGACATGTTACCCGTATGGATGAAGAAGCTTCAGCAAAAATGGTCTACATACAGAATGCTAGAAGGTATGACGACAGTAACAGTATATGCACTGAATCTTCTATCGTTTTCCTACGTTAATTTGGTTGGTAGTAATTGATCCGATAGAATAGTGTGCTGCTCAAGACTGTAATTCTATCTCTAAAATGTAATAAACTGATGCAGAGCAGCATTTTCATACCAACACATACGGGGGTGCCACAGAAATCTTTAGAGATTTTGCCGACGGTTGGTTTGTAAATCTCTCGAAAAATTCGCTGGTGCCACAGAACTTCTAGTGATTTCATTTTCTAATTAGAAAATCTAGTTGGAACACCAGATGTTCCTATTGATGTTCCATCTCTAACAACAGGGCTGAATCTCTCGCCAAAAAATTGCCCTCCTTTTGGATGTGGGTTAATTTAATGATTAACTGAAATCTTTTGATTGTGTTATATGTTTTATTATGCATTTTTAAATAATAATTCAATTTTTAAGTCGCATTCTCCACCAATATAATGCAAAATTTTAAAAAATTTGTTGGCGCCAAACATGAGGAATTAGTTTCCAGCCCTCAATCCGCTAGCCCTTAATCCGCTAGCTGTAGAGGGCGCCACTTCGACAAAAGGCGCTAGTAGAAAAGAGCCATAGAGGTTTGAAACCAACCAAAGAAATTTCTGTAACAAAACATTTAACGGCAGGGTCTTAAAAACTATTCGAAAAAATTCATCGGCTATGTAAGTAACATTGCTCTAAAATAAATATAAAGTGTAAAGCATTAACTTTCACAGTCAGAAACCCAAACACCCTAAAAAGGCAAGAAAATAATTTTAGGTATGGGCAAAAAAAAATTGCAAATTTTGTACGCTCGGGAAATAAAAAATAAAAATATTTAAACACTGAAATGAATATCAAAAACATCAGCAATTTTTTGTAATTTGCATTTAATGTCTGCCATATGGGCAGAATCGATCACTATGCTGTGTAACCAGGCTAAGGCTGTACCTTCGTCACAGGGTATAAATATAAAACGTCCTCATCTTTTGTAGTTGAGTGTAAATTTTGAAGTTTATGAGGGGAACACTCTGATATAGATATACATATTTCATATGCTATGTATCTTTCAGGTCGTGTTTTATGGCTGATGTGTCTTGTTGACTTTAGCTGAGTCATCATCACTTACTCCTCTCCTTAATGCCAGCGGCGGTGGCGGCGGTTCAGGCGTTAGAAGTTCTAAGTTCCGAGTTCCACTTGGACATATAAATGTTCTTTGTAAAAACTTAATGGACTAGATAAAGTTTCGGTGTTGTCGTTAAAGTTTTGCTCATTGCATGCTTAGCATTTAAATGAGTGGAATAAACTTTGGCGTATTGTTGAAAAACTCCTCGTCAAGGTACATAAATGTTTCCGATGATGACGATGGCGAAAACCACGACGATGATGATTCAATTGCCTTTGTCATTGTATTTTGCAGCATGTTTTGCAATCTTTTTGCAATTGCAATTTGAACTCTGAGCCGCGTTCCAAGGGGTGTGGAGAGGGGGGGGAGAAGGGGACACACCTTGAGTTTGTCATTTGGTTACTTGAAATCTGAGGCGTCTCCATTTCCCACGCTGGTCTTGTTGTTGTTGCTGTACTTGTGCAATTAGTTGAATTTGAGTCGCAAAGGCTGTGCCCAATTAACTGTTAACGAGAATTGTTTTGAAGCGAGACTTCAAATGTTTATGGCAACTTAAACGGTTCCACTTCTTGGGGGCAGCACCGCGTCTATCTTCTGTACATCATCTTTCGTTCTATTAATGTTTGCTGTTGGTGTTTATTGTTTATTTGTTTACATTGGCGAACATAAACCAAACAAGCGCCGTCAACGCTGCTGGTGGCGGAAAAACTTTAAGTTGGAAACATTTACCAAACAAAACAGGCGAAACGAGTTCGTGAAGCCACACTGGAGGTTTGACTTACGAAGACATATGTGTGCGAGTGTGTGTATATGGGCTAATGCTGCGTACGCAAATTTGCTGGTTATAATTGAAACAGCTGGCGTCCACATTGGTATCTTTTAATATTTGTTATTTCAAAATGCAGTTCTTTGGGAGTACTTTCAAACCCAATTTAAAATAAAAGGTTATCTGCTTCTGAAGAAAAGTTATGCTTGTTTAAAGTTCCGTTGCGAACGTTACAAAAAATGGAAGTCGATCTTAAGACTAATGTGCATTTCCACATTTCTTAGCGAATTTTGGACAATAAACAAGAAAAAATCTAATTACAAACAATTAGCTTTCAAAAGAATGATAAGTCGTCCCGTTATTAAAATATCTTAATTTTTGTTCTGTTGCGGACGTTACATTAATTGGCATTAATTTTTTTCAAAAAATGTGTAATAAAGGTATATGTTTTTTTCATCGGATTAAAGGGCATGTAAAACTCTGTTTATAAAGCCAGTTTGGAAAACCAAATTATTAAAATTGATTCTGTTAAATTAAAAAAACCCTTTTTTTCGTTGCGGACGTTACACACAGTAAGACGATTTTTAGTTTAAATTTTTAATATATATTAGATATCTTACAAATATAATGAGAACCTTAAATTAAAGAAAATGAAACAAATTTTAAGTTTAGCTTAGCTTAAAATACTGAAACGACTGCTTTTACCATTTATTTGAACAATAAAAAAACCCTTTTTTTTAAAGAATTAATACAAGCAAGAGATAGGTGTAGGTATGCATCTGTCAAGAACAAACAAACCACAGTAGAACATGTCGCCAACCATAGGCACCCCGCATTCTCGTTCTATATCCCTTGTACAAATGTACCACTCAGCACCTGTGACTCTTCCCAGTAGTTTGGCCTGGAAAACCCTGATTACGAAGCGCCAGACAGGAGCTAAGATAACCTTGTATATGAGAACTTTGTTCCTTAGAGACAGCTTGTTGTTGGCGTTGAGGAGCCAACTCATCTTCATTGCTTTGCTGCGAAGTCTGCTAGTCACATCAGCAACATGCTGTTTGAACGTGAGTCTTTTATCTAAGGTCACACCTAGATATTTGTGGCTCGTGCTGTGAGGTAGGACCTTACCGTGCAAGAACACCCCAGGACTAATGTCTCTTCTGAGTGTGTGCGTAACACAGGCACACTTGTCAGGGCTTACAGATACATTCCAGCGGCACGCCCAGTTTTCGAATCTCCTTAGGTATTCTTGGAGTGCATCTGTTGCCATATAGATGCACTTATTTCTAGCAATTATTGCAGTGTCGTCGGCAAATGTTGCGATTAGAAGGTCCTGCGGGTCTTCGATGGGAATGTCATGTGCAGTGGGCATGTCTGAGGTGAATAGGCTGTACAGTGTTGGGCCTAAGACGCTACCATGAGGTACTCCTGCTCGAATCTATTTCTTTCGGGACGCAAGGCCATCCTGGACCACTCTGAAGGTCCTGTCAGATGAAAATGATCTGACCATCAGAAAGATTTGAGGATTGAGCGTTCCCTTATTTTTTGCCAGTAGGCCATCATGCCAGACGCGGTAATTTCCAGTATTGCGGTCGTTTCCAGTATTCTACGCAGTAAGCATCTCTCCAGGATTTTGCCAAAGGCTGGGAGGAGACTGATGGGTCTGTAAGATTCCAGTTCTTGAGGAGGCTTTCCGGGTTTCTGTAACATTTTAGATGTTAGCACTTTTCCATGCAACGGGAAAGTAGCTGAGTCTGAGATCCGCTTTGTATATGAGCAACAAGAAAAGTATTGCTTTACTGGGGAGTAGCTTTACTGTCCTATTGTCCATCTCGTCTACTCCAGGAGCTTTGTTGTTCTTAAGTGAGGCTATTTCACCTTTGACCTCATCAAACGAAATAGGTCTGGAGGGCAGCGCCATTTGAAGAGGCATATCCAATGTTTCCTGAACCAATTGCAGTCTGTTAGCAGAAGCAGTTCTAAAGGGCTGAAATCTTTCCTCAAGGTTGGAGGCAAAATCTTCAGCTCCGTCCTGAGGATGTTTTGCCCAAGTTCCATCAGGATTTCTGACCGGAAATTTCGGCTGAGTGTGCCTTTTGTACCTCTTGTCCTCTCTGGAGTTATCGGTGGCAGCTTTCTTGATTGTGGACAGGACCTTCTTGACGCGGTTCGCTATTCTCCTGTATATCCTGTCAATAGCAGGGTCATACGTTTCTTGATCGCAATTAGTCCCACAGCTTCCGGCGTCAATACAATATCCCTACGTGTTGTGTGTGAGTGGAGTGGGTTTGGTGGAGCAGCGTTCGTTGCAGCAGTCTTGATCTTGCTCATGAGCAGGTCAATAGCCTCATCAACGTCTTCAGTTGTCTTGATCTCCATGTTGAGGAAAAGAGACTCGCTGAACTCGTTCTGAAACTTTTTAAGATCAGATCCAGGGCGGACTATCCTGTTTCTAATCGGTGTAGTTAGAGTACTCAGGCCCAGTGTAGCCACTAAGGGAAGATGGTCAGAGGACAGATCGTATTCCTCTTGTACTGCTAGAAGGTGTCCTGGAAGACCCTTGTAGAGGAAAAAGTCCAGGCAGTTGGGTGTCCCTACCCTATTGTAGGGATAATAGGTGGGTCTAACTGTTGCCAAGACCTGTGCAGCATCACCAGTTATGGCCTAATGCAGTGCTGTGCCTCGAGGGTTGGCCCTAAAGTCACCCCAAATCCGGTGCTTGGCATTGAAGTCACCTCCGATGATAAATTTCTGGGCAAGTTGGCCAAGAAGCACCTCGAAACCTGTAGATTTCCACGGTATAGATCTCAAAGGTTTCTGATCTCATATGTATATTCAGCTCGTCATACTGATCAAGATATTATATACTTTATGTGGTCGGAGATGCTTCATTCTATTCGGTACAAACATCTGGACAATTTAATATACCCTCTGCAAAAAACAGTATTGTTGAGCTGATCCCATTACATTAGTTATTTTAAATAAGCTTTAGTCACTATTAAAACTTCACCTCCACAAAAAACAGGTTGCCTGTACATTTTCAACCTCAATTCTTGATTATCCCTAATCTTGAGGATCTTAAGATTGACGTTGAAGGTATATAAATTGATTTAATACTTAAACTACTTATTGTTATCTTCTAGTTTAAGCATTAAGGTAATAAAACTATGTATTTTTCGTGGAAAATTCACGTATGAGCTTCAATTTTCTTCCAAGATTGTAATTTACTACGTGCTATGTTACTTGTTTAGCTATCTGAGAATGCTTTTGTTTACTTTCACAAGACACAATTAGAAAGAAGGAAAAATATTTGAAATTGGTGTGTTTAAGTTGGGGATACAATTTTCATTTTGTTTATTTTTTTGTTCAAGTTCTACTCGAGAATTTCAGTAGAAATATACACAATTAGACAGTTTACATATTTTCTTTCTTCCCCTATCCATTTCCATTTTATTTTTTGCACCACATATAAATATAATGCACTTTAATTACTGCGGCCTTACTTCAGGTGAAAAATTCACTCCGCCCCAAAAGGGGTGAAAATGTGAGCGCATTAACTGCAAAAAGCGCTGAAGTAAAATCGTGAAATCGTGTTAAAAACGAACTTATCATTTACAGAAAGAAATGTGCAGCTATTAATATTTAATTGCAGCCGTTTTTAATTATTGATCAATTGTAAGAGCAATTATAAATGCAGAGAAGAAAGAATATTAAAAAAAATAAAGAAAAGAAAAAAGCAATTTCCGAGTGAGCCAAGCAAATTACATGCCAAAAACACGAGACAAACGGAAAAGAAGAAAAAAAAAAGGCGAAACTAAATTAAGCGCCTTTGACATAGAAAATGCAATTTGCAGAAAAAATGTATCTGCCTGGTTGGTTGGTGGGCTGATTGAAGAGAAGCAGCAGGGGAAAATAAAAGTGAAATGCAGTTTTTCACATAGGGCGAACAGTTTTAGTTTAGTTTATCACACGAATTGAGTTTGCCAAATGCGTAGAGAAGAAAATGTGGAAAAGAAAGATGCATCAATGGGACGACGTTGACAGGCCAGGCACATGCCATGCATGTGTGTGTGAGTGTGTGTGTGTCTGTGAAATCCTTTAAAAAGGCAATTTTGGTAGCACTTAAATGCAGACACTCTGACACAGAAGCTGAGGGTGAGTGAGAGAGCGAGGGGAACGACTGCTTATGGCAAGGCAAATGACAGCAGGGAGGCTGATTGGGTGGCTCCTTCTCTCTTGCCAGCCACATCCGCCGCATAACTAGAGTTGCCCTTGTGGAATGGAATGGTACGTGATGGCTTCGCCATGTCAACATACACACACACAGGATGCCAGTCTCAGCACAGTGCTTCGGCTTTGTCACAAAACTTTCTCTCCTGGCTTTAGACTGGCAATTTCCCTATGTCTAAACATTTTCCACCACTGTAAGTGCGAGGCGTCGTCCCACATCCTGCCAAGTGAAACGCATTAAATTGTGTCACAATAATTTTGCCACGCCTGGCAGACCTGCAAGGCTTCTCTTTGGCAATTCTATGCATTTCGCAAGGCTGCATGCGTTGTGCAATTAAAAACTACATATAACAGTTACTTATCCCTTCTCTCATGTATCCCGAGTGTGTTGTTGTACCTTAATAAAAATTTCACACGAAATCTACTTTCAAGCAAAGACCCCAGCAGGCATAATCGAACAGCCAGATCCAATCCAAAAAAAAAAAACTCAACTGAACCGAAACCGAACAACAAAATCAACGCCATGTCTGACAACACAAAGGACATGCCTGCAATATGGAAACAACTTGGGTTGTCCTTTTCTTTTGTTTCTTTTTTTTCATATGCACTTACAGTGAGGCTTCATGGAATGGAGAAAATAATGAAGTGGCGTAAACAATTTGTAGCAATTGAAGTTTTCAGCATTTGAAAAGTGAAAAAGTGGACGAAGATAAAAAAAAATTGTGCTTCAATAGAAGGAATTAATTTCGAATATTTAAGTACTTAAGAGACCATTTTCTCCCGGTCAAAATACCAAAATAAATGTCTTCTAAAATGTTATATCGCCACCACCTCTCCCCAATCTAAACTAACTCAATCAATATTGGTTCTCCTTTGCTGCCCATACCACAAAGCGACCAAGTTTGCACATTAAATGGTCTACAATAACATAAAAATTTGCAATAACAATAAACTCAACTGGAAGGTTTTCACTCAGATAGATTGGACGCCACCATCCTCTTTCTATAAAGATTTAAAGTGTCATTTTAACAAGCAACTAAAGTTTCTCATGCTTCACAAATCGATAGAATTTTAAATATCTTATGGCTCTATTCTCATATCTCCTTTTTTTTGTATGGAGTGAGCGGATTTTAAGGAATTTTTCACCCTCGAAATTTTACTGTAGTCCTCCTCGTCGTCGTCGACGTCCTCCTTCTTACACATTGTACAATTTGCCCAATAACATGACACAGGCATGAAAATCAACCAAGCCAACTAGGGTGCCCCTCTTCTCCCCCTCCGTTATCCTAAGTCAACCCCTGCGCGTGCGTGTGAACGTGTAGCCAGTTACTTTGACTGGTGGCAAAAACTGCAACACACAAAACAAAAACAAAAAGTAAAGTAAGAAGAATATTATTTTTCGTATAATGGCACATGAACACGAAATGAGCAACCTAAAAAAAAAACCAAAGGGAGAGAAAAAGCGACGTGTGATATATTTTATTTTTATTGATTATTCTCGCCTCTCATTCGCCTTCAGTTGGCTGCACATACAAATTTGCCATCATAATTTTAGTTGCTGTTTTGTTGGCAAGGATAACATGCTATGGACACTTTAATCATGCTCATATTTTATACATTTGTGTGTGTGTGTGTGGGTGGGTGTTCTACAAACGCTACCATAATGACAGCGACAACAACAACAAATCCTTTGTTGTCCTAGCTGCAATTTTCATAATAAAGCAAAACAACAACAAACACCTTGACCCAAATGCCACGCAGAAAATATATCCACCATCTGCTCACTCCTCCCACGGTTTGGGCTTACTCTTACTTATTTTTAATTTGTCTACACACATTTTGGTTCATCCCCCCAAAACACACATACATAATATGTAGGCAAAAAAGGCTTTGTTTGCATTTTCAGTTCCAGCTCCCTGCATAACCAACCCAACACCACAGACGTCTTCTTCCTTCGGACCCCCCTTTCCCATCTCAAAAAAATGCATACGCAAATTTATACCATTCAAGAAATACATCTAACGAATATGCAAATTATTCACAAAAAGCATATATTTTATGCACTGTGTCGTTTCGGTTTGCCATATGCAAAGGGAAAAACAAAATATCCAAAACTTTCCCAAGCAAAAAATGTTAGTTGATTTTCTTTTGGGGGAGATATTGGGATTTTTGCTTCACTCTTTTGGGGTTATTCCAACGAATGAGGAAATAGCCAGCGAGTTCAGTTGTTAGTTTTTGAAGTATGGCTATGGAGGTTGGGGATAAAGAAAGAGTGAAAGAAATATACTGTGATAGGAAGGAAAAAAAAATTTGGAGGTAAAATTCGAGAGAAAGATAGTAGGAGATCGGAAATAGTGTTCCGTTTCCGAAAAAGATCAAATTATGTAAAATAATTGATCTGTCTTATATATTTCTCTATTTTTTATATTAATTTATTTTAGAAGAAAGAAGAATAGCATCAAATAATTAAATATGTTGTACCCCAGAAGTACAAACAATTCTCGAAAGAAACGAGAATCCAATCGAAAAGGAGAAAGGGAAAGAAGGAAAAATATTAAAAGTTTGAAGAATGAAAGGCAGAACAACAAATAAAGAAAGATAAATATAAAATGATGAACAATTCTCGAAAGAAAGAAGAAAATCGAAAGGAGAATGAATTCATAAAAGAATTAATATTATAAGAAAGGCAAATTAAAAATCTACAAAGGTATTTGAAAAGAAAAAATGAGAAATACACTTTGTATTTGAAATGATAAGAAAAATTAAAAAAATTGTTAAAGATAGATGGAGTGAAAATCTTAAAAATAAAAGTCAAGAAAGCATGAAAGAAAACAAGAAGGAAAGACGGTCAAGCCCGATTGTAACTTACTCTGCAGTAGGGTTGTCAATGTTTTATCGATACACCGATATATCGATATTTTGTTGGACGATAAGGGTTATTCCGATATGATATTTTGAATGCCGATATTGGCGATTATCGATATTTTTATAAACGATATATCAAAAAGGTTACTATGGTAATAGGTGCAAATTATATGGCTAGCCTGATAAATCATCTGGTAATACAACTTAAAATCGCATTTAAGAACTATTCATACACGTATGGATGCAGAAATACGCTGCAATATTAGGTGTCAGTGTTAGAATATATTGAAGATATCGTCATGAACCCAATAGCTTATTAGAGAGCCAGAGCGGATGAATTGTTCGTGCTGTCTGAAAGTGCATTTCGATACTTTACTCTCTTGGCCTCAGCTTCGGCAAACGTTGAAATTGATTATATGTAAATAGCGAAATGTCGTCGGGGGTTTCAGGTGACAATCGCTGACTTACAGACACCCGAAGCAGAATGACTGGAGAACACATTAGGCGGGTTCTCTTAAATTCTTTACATGCTATTTTTTAAGCATAATCTGTAAGTATTAAAGCCTACATTCAGATAAGATACAAATTTAGTTCGTCATAATACTTCACATGAAAAAAAACACGTTTGAACTGGTTTGAAATCAGAACAATTTTGAACAGAAGCCTTTCTTATACGAAGTAATGTGCTCAACTGAATTTGTATCTTGTTTGAGCACACGCTTTTAAGGTTTACAGTGTAGTTTCAGAAAACTATTGGAAACTGTTGAAAAGATTAGAAATAACGGTCTCTAAAAATAGCCACTAGCAGTTTTGTGGCGAGACGTTTCTTTAAAACTTTACAGTTTTCTTAAGCTTTAGAAAATAACGATAATATCGATATATCGATGTTTTTTGAAGGCGATATATCAAATATCGATATTGAAAATTTGGATTTTTGATATTATCGATATTGATATTTTGAGAAATATCGACCACCCTACTCTGCAGTAGGAGCTGAATGCAGCGCTGATGCTCCGCAGCAGCAGCTAACTTTTAACTTAACTTAACTTATAACTTGAGTATTGCTTATCCGATCTTAATCACTTTTTCCGCTAATCGATAAAAAATCTTGATTACTAAATATCTCTAGAAGCCACGAACCATCTATCTAAAAAAGTCTGGAAGATATGACCTTTCCTCTAAATGGCGGGAGCGTGAAAAGACGTGGCAAAAATTGAAAATAAACTTCTTCTGCTTAAAGTATAAAAAGTTTATGTCCCATACTATGAAAACTCTATCACTTACCATCTCTGAGATTTCTTCGTTCATACGGTCAGACAGACAGTCGGACATAGCTACATATCGATTTAGCTGTTAATGCTCAACAAAATATATTTTATAGAGCCAGAAATGCCGCATCTTTTTTTTGTTGCTAGATGGTTTTTAATTTTATATTCTATGTATTTTTGGTACAGAGTGTAAATACATACATCAAAATTTTACGATTTCGTCGCTAAATCGCAAAAGTAGTTGCTCCGAAACTCGTAATTCGCAAAATTTGGCCGATATAACACCGGCGACGTATGAGTCCGTGAATTGAAAAATAAATGGGGTTTTTCGCGGGGGATAAAAGCTCCCTTTCTATCAACAAATTTTTTTTTTTTTTTTTTTTTTTTTTTTGTTTTTTGTGTGTTTTCTACTTTTTAATTTTTTTCTTTTGCTATATTTTATTTTCCCCCCCCCCAAAAATGGCACAAGCAGCAAAATACTTTTTGACTACAACAAATTGCGATTGGCTGGGGCGATAACCGATAAGTTTGTCGAGACAGCTGCTTCTGCCACGTGAAGTGTTGCAGAACGAATTGGAAATGAAACAGAATCGAGAACAAAAAGTTGCGAGTTTGGGAGCACTTATAATTGAATTCGCACGAATTTGTTGAAATCGCAAATCGCAAAAGTAAGTGAAACCGGAGCACAGCTGTTAATGATAAAACGAGGGACAATCTTAAAATTAAAAGAAAAGAGTAAATGAAGAACGGAAGAAACTTTAGAAACAAAGAAAAGGAAGAGAGAAATAAAGAGAATAAAAGAGAAATCTATATTTCATAAAAAAAAATGAAGAATGAAATGGAAAGGAAGATTTGTACAAGTCGCAATATGGTGGAAATATTGTGTATTTATAATCTGTTTAGGAATCCGTCGTGGTCGTTGCTTCGAGTGTGGGCCGATGAGCAAGTTTGTTCGTGGTAACTCTCGTTGAGGGCGTAAATCAAGAAATTAAATATCTAGAACCCTCGAGTTTTGTTTGGAGATTTTGCTAGTTTTAACAACAAAAATGCATTTACAATTAGAATCTTTGTTAATTTTTATATTGTATAATTATATTTATTTATATTTTATATAAAAACCAACTAAACCATCCCAATTAGCGTTGACAAAAAGAATGTTTCCAGGGATGTTCCAAATAATTTTTAAATTTTTCCACTGCTAAATAATGAACAGTTAATTAGATTTCATCTAAAATGTAAATGTATAAATCAGTGCCAAGTCATATTAAGCATCAAAGCAAATTATATTGACTGATTTTCAGACCAAACAACGTCGAAATATCTTTAAATTTCTCTGTCACCCCTGAAAGAGTCTGATTACAGTAATTTGTTCAATACACAACTACATGGTATATTTTTTTTTTAATTTTTAGTAGATTTTTTTTCAAAAAAGCTGGAATCACACATTTCGAAATGATCTGCAACGGTTTAAATCTAAAATATACTTTCTCAATTTTTTGTCAAAGATATACTTGCTGTCCAAAGTTTTTAAATCACGGCTGTTGTTGTAGGCCATTGGCGTGGGTTTAACTAGATTTATTTTAGCTGCACTTTATAGGTTTTTCCCATGTTTGCGTCACACAACTTCTTCTTCTTTTGCTGCTTGGCATATTTTACTCATATCTCTCTGTCTCTTTCTCTCTCTGTGTGTGTGTGTATGAAAGCTTTTTGTAAGTTTTTAATTAAAGCTAAAGTGTCGAAAGGCAAGCTGGTAAATCTACGGTACAGTGTCGGGGTACTATGCCAGATTTCTTTTGCAAAATGTAGTTTATTTTGTTAGTTGATCGATAAACTTGGAAACATTTTTGGTTGCCCGCACGTTTGGGCCCTAAACTAAAGCTAACTAGAAAACTTTGTACCAATCTTTTGTCAAGCCAGTTAAGAAAGAAGATAATTCACTTTGTGAAACTTCATTTTTGCTGCCCACGCAAAGAAGCAAGAACATTTTTGTAAGCTAAGATCTGGACATTCTAACGATTAGCTTCTCGACATTAACATTTATTTCTCACAAATAATACATTTGCTGTCAGAAACAGGTTTAAAAAAAAAATGGCCCAAGGGCTTTAAATCACAACAATACAAAAAGGAAAGAAAAAGGGTCATCTCGGCGACAGTTGCCAAAAGGATCTTTCCTCTTTCCCAGTCTCTGAGAAAATGTTGGCTTATAAAACAAAAGCCAAAGGAACAAAAAACACAGAAAAAAGCAATTAATAATAATTAATTTTTTTTTTATTTTTTTTCTTTTTCTCTTTCTGTTTGTCAGTCCTGTTCTTTATTCTTTTTTTTTTTTTTTTTTTTTTAATATGCGCACTGTCCCTGCTGTATTTTATTACTTGAACTTAATTGATAATTGGGAATTTTTCTGCAATGTATTTAAATTTTTCAACATAATTTCGTTCCATTTGTTGTTGTTCTTGTTGTGACCACCAAAACCAAAATAATTGTTCAAAAGAATCTGCGAAACTGCCATAAAAAACCGCAGCAATTGCAAAAAAAAAAGAAAACAACAGAACTGAACCCAACAGAGAGAGGTTGAAAGTGTTGCGAAGAGGCGTTCTAGCGTTTAAAAAAATTTTGTGGCCATCCGCCAATCGACAGGCAGACGAAATGTATCTTAAAGTTTGGCTTGGCTTTGGCTTTTTCGAGCTGCGGGCAATTTTTTTTATCCCTCTCTCTCGCGCTCGAGCTAATGTATCTGTATCTCTGTATCTGTGTCTGTCTGTGTCGATGTATCTTTTACGTATGTAGCTTTGACTGTATTTTTTTTTTGTTATTTCGTTTTTGGGGCTTCTTTACTGTCTCGCTGCTTTAGAGTTGCCTTGGTTGGTTGTTATTGCTTTTGTACAACATTTAAATGTTTAGCTGCCGTTTTGAGCTTCGTTTCAAGTTTCGAACTAACATTGAGTTGAGTTCTTTAGGGAGAGTGCATGGGGTATATGAGAATTGGGTATAGAGTATGAGAATTTGTGGGGTACCAAAAGAGCACCAAGCCTAAGCATACTATCCCTTCGAAAGAAAGACTAAACTACAATATGATCTGTATGAAATTAGACTTAAAAGGTCTAACAATTTGATACAGTTTGTTCCCTAGGTCAGAAAATGTGTAAGAAAAATAATTCTCGTTTTTAGAAAATTCTCCTCCCAGGTTGAAAAGTTAAGATACAGAGAAATAAATGAAAATCTACTTTAAGTTTAAGAAAACCTACTCAGACGGTGGCTGTTTTAAATCGCGGGTCGAGTGATTACAGCAGGGTTCGACCAAAGACATTAGAATATGAAGATGAGTAACGCATACATTTTTTTGCAACGTTTTTTTTTGTCTTGAATTTTTGAAATAGAGCCAGCAGCGTTTTTATACAGCGACACCACGACTGTTGTGACACGTACCCTCACACAGCAAGTGCATTCTATTTTTAGATCTTTTTAAAGTTCTTAATTTTCCGCCGCTGTAGCAGCCTAGCAAAAAATCAAAACGAAGTAGATTAGGCTTTAAAAGCTCTCTTCCCGTTTTCCTTATAAGACACCGATGGCCATACCTGGCCCGCTATTCAAATCGATACAAGTCGCTGGCCAGCGGACAATGAAGCAAGTCAGAGCTGGTCTGCTTCGCTTAACTAAAACACTTTCACATTTCGCTCTTGCTTTTTTTTTTGACAAACCCTGGTATAAATGTACGAACACTTTTTCAGTTGCCAGTGGCAACTTCTCTGCTCACCTTGCTGATTGCTGATTTAGAGTGAAATGTAGTCTTTGATATTTTTAAACTCACTATTTTTATATAAAACTAGCTGTACCGGAGCGCCCCTTTTTGTATTTTAAACGCCAAACAAAGAAATGAAGCTAACATTACAATTGACATCTATCAAATCTTTAGTAGTAGTAGTAGTTGTAGTAGGTTTTATTATTTTCTTATTATTTCACTACAATATAGTATAGGTTTTAAAGAACCGTCAGCCCATTAACTTTGCACGCCACGTTGAACCTTCTGGTACTACACTGGGCAGCTTGGCAGCTCGCGAGATACCCGATCGTTACCATTAAGTTCCGTGAGGGCTCAGCCCTTCCGTTACAATGGATATTTACAAATATAACATTCTTTGTGATAAACTGTACTCAATATACAATTTAGCCAATTTCGATTTCGATTTTGTGGACCTTTCGATGTTCATGATCATGTTTTTGATGTTCATCGTTACCATAATAACACAAGGCAACAAGGTAGTTATCCTAGATGAGTTTCGTGTGCTGAAGACGAATCTGTTTTCAGAAATGTTCCCTCACGTCGAGATTTTTACCCGTCTAATTAACCTTCTTTATGACATTCTAAACTCAGATATGTTTTGTATACCCTTGCAAAGGTTATTATAATCAGGGCTGCAAACCTCCTATAAAATGGCAGCGGTTCACTCCGGCGTTCGAACCCGCGAATTTTTTTGTGTTCGCGTTCACGGAGCGGATTCAGAAGGTCGCTCAACCTAGGTCAGAAATAGTTAGCAGGCTAAGAATAGGTCGCAAAACCCAACTACTATTTAGTTTTTCGCTAATTTAGAAAACATGTTAGTAAATTGAAACAACTTAGTCTCAATTTCCCTTCTTCCTTCTATTTGTCAGATAAGCTCACAATTTACTCTGTTATTTGTAAGTTTATGGGACTCATGGCTCTATGTAGAAGGTGAGAAATCGGACTTAAAAATTTTATTCATATTAATATAGAATTTTTGGCTTGATAATATCATATTTGAACTTGGATGATCGGACGTTTTAGCATGCTCCAGGTCAATAAATAATTATTATAATGGAGTAATAGATATAAAATGTACACTGCCTCTCAATTTTGAGTGGTGATAAGCGAAACGGGCATATTCCCAAATGCAATCAGAGAGCGTAAACGAGAGCGAACAGCTGACTAATTTCTTACCCATCAGTCTATTTAATTATGTTAGTTCATTACCTTTAAAACAAGACACACATACACCACAAAGGAGGAAAACCGACTGTACAGCTGTTTCAAGAACCTCCCGGTTCTATCATTAGCAGGCTTTTGTCTATTTTCTGCAAGTCGGCAAAGGTCTTTGCTATGACTGTTTGGGAATTCCAAAGGCAGCACAAGTGCAAAAACTGACAACAACAGACAACTCCAAATTGGCAGAAGTGCACCCATTTTGTCCCTTTTTTATTTATTTATGTATGTGATATTTCTTCTAAGTGCTACAAGTGCAAAACTTAGTTAGAAACATTAATCGCTATGACAATTACGAACACAACAGTTGATGGGGGTAATAAAGTAGACTTAGCTTTTAACAGAAGTGGGGGAAATTCTCTCCACTCAGTTAACACACTTGGTATAAGATAATCATTAGTGTGTCTTCCAGCAATCTTTCATTCTTGCTGTCTCTATCTCCGGATAAATCAAAAATATATGAGTAGGAAAAGTGCGCTAGACTGATAATTGTGTTGCAGGAACAGCTAATAAAACAAATGCGTCATTGTTAAGTTCTTTACAGTGATAGTTTTCCAAAACTATCGTCTTAATCGGATGATAAACATGGTAAATAATCATTAGTTATTTTATTTCTTAATCTTAAAGCTTTTTACTTATTAGTTCCTTTTGAATATTATACAATGAAGCAATATGTGCTCCGGTTTAGGTTCGGGTTCGCGAAGAAAAAATTGTTCTGCTCCGTTTCAGGTTCGGTTCGGACTTCCTTAAAAGCGGTTTAGCTCCAAGCCGATTTGCAGCCCTGATCATAATTTTGCCAAAGGTTTGCAACGCATAGAAATATTCATTTCCGACTCTATAATCTATATATATTTTTGATCAGGGTGACAAGCTGAGTCGATTGAGCTTTGTCCGTCTGTCTGTCCGTCTGTCTGTTTCTGCGCAAACTAGTCTCTCAGTTTTAAAGCTAGTGAGCTGAAACTTTGCACAGAGTCTTCTTTTTACTGTACACTGCTAATATGTCGGAAACGACCGGATCGGATGACTATATCTTATAGCTGCCAAAGATACTATTGGTCGAAAAGTGGGTCAGCGATTATTAATATTATGCGCTTTTACACACATTTGGAAGTTTTGGTCATGACTACATGACTACATTTTATAGCTGTGAAAGGAACTATCGGTCGAAAAGTGGGTTTTATTTAGAAAAATTTTTTGTTTTAATGCTGGCGTTCTTAAACTCTGATGTATTAAAACATTCGCAAGGGTATAAAAACTTCGCAAAGACGAAGTGAGCTTGACCTTCTCGTTTTAAATATTTTTCTTTCAACTTCTCTTTACCCGTCTTCATGACAATCTTAACTCATTATTAAATTTAGTGGATTTCGCGGTACTTTTTTTTGGATCGATTGCCCTACACCTCCTATTTACCCGTCGACAATTTGCTACTATTATATCTCCACATAACTAACCAGTCGATTTAACGTACTTTGTAAAAGAAACGAAAATAACTACAGGTCCCAGAACGAGCTTACCACGCGTCAAAACTAATACAAATGCACTAAATATATTTCGCAATAACAACAATACGAGGAAAAGAGAAACCTTTGTTTGTGTGTGAGTGGTCGTTGCTACGCAAATCTCCGATAGCGACCGCCGTACGATATATTTGTTGTTGATTCGAGTTTCGAGAGACACGGAGAGAGAAGAGAGGCACATATGATGTGTTGTCCGGTCTGAGGGCAACAACAAAACGCAGAGCACGCATATGATTTTGTTTTTGCTTTTTGTTGGCTTATGGCATGCGTAAAATCCATACGCGCAGGCTATTCCTTTGCGTACCACAACAACACATGCGTGCTTTGCGGAATGGGCAAGGGCGCCCCTGATCTAAACTCATTGTACAATTTAAAAAATTGTTTCGATTGGACTAGTTCGTTGTTTACCCGTCGAAAATTGCCAACTATTAAATCTTAATAATTAATCTACACTTATTAAAATTTTTTGTAATTTTTCACTGTTTTTCTTTTTAATAGCTATTCTACTCGTGGCAAAAATAAATGCAACATATCAAAGATCTTAAAAATCCGTCCAGCCGTTCTTGAGATATCAGTCTTGTAACATTCTCGACTTTGTTTTATATTCTCTAAATACTCAGTACATTGCTATACGTATATACGGGCTTATTCCGGTTCTCACTTTCGACAAAATTTGTCGAATGTGGTACAGAAGCTATTGTAAGTAATTGATTGAGTAAATCGGTTTCAAACAATCAATTTCAAATTGAATTAGTCAAACTAAAACTGGGTATAATTGTAAGGTTTAATACCGATTGCTTTTATTTTGGAGATATAGTCACGCAAGTGAAAATCGGGACATACCTGATAAACTTCAAATTTTAATTAAACTTAACAATTTCTTCTCTCTTTCTAGGTAAGACTTATGACAATATCTCTAATATTGATGCTTCCTGTAAGTTTTTAACGAATTTATATGTAATTCACTTAGATGTATTTAATGCTTTAATTACTAATTTGTGTTTTATATAAATTTATTTATACGATTTTTGTGAGCATTTAAAATTGTTCCAAATTAAGGGAAATTAGGGGGTATTAAACAAGTCGTTTTCTTCTTTTTTGACCTCCAACTTTCTCAATCGTGTTTTTGTTTTTATATCTTTTTCATTTTGTCTGAATCTTTTTTGTAGGCGTGAGTTTTATTTCAGTTCATTTAATGCGAATTAAGCTAATTTAAAAGCGATTCGAAATTAAGTTTAATGTGTGTGCCAAACAACACAAAAAAAAAGAAGAGGAAAACTCCAACACTTTTGCTCCCATGCTCTGACTTTGTGTGGGTGTAGGCGCTTGGCGTGTCTTAAAAGTGGCTTCCGTTAGTGCACAAGCCCCCATGTATCTATTGAAATTGCTGTGGTTCTTGTTGTTGTTGGGCTTTGACCCAATTGACGTCGTCGTCATCGCTTCGCTTGTTAGGAGTAAAAAAAAGAAGTGCAATGCAGGAATATGCACATGGTTGAAGATGGTCCTAGTGCTGCTACCACATGCATTATATATATGTGTATGGACACATAGATATGTGTATGGGTGGGTAAATTGTAGGTAGCAGGCATGTATCTTAATGAAGGCAATTTGCTTGTCGAGTTTAGGCAAGTTAGTTTACCGAAAATTGGCATATGGCCAGTAGCAACAAAAGCTCCCAATTCCCCCCACCATACAGAGTAGTGCACTTGCCCTCACACATACTTACATACACACTATACCTATACTATACCCAGGCGCGCACATGTCGATAAACCAACTTACATACATCGATAGTCAAGGCAGGAAGAGAAGTACTAGGATAGGGCAGCCTGCACTCTGGGGGGTAATCTCTCCCTCCTCTACATACACGTAGCGAAAGAAGAGTTATGCAAGGTTTTGGGCATCTGTATCATTGTTGTGTGTGTGCATGTGTGCGGATTGGATAGAAGTTTGACCAAGCGAGGGGATTAGAAATGATATACTGAGTATTTAGAGAATTTTGCATGGATAAGAATTTTACTGGAATAGAAGTTGAAACAAAGATTCTATTAAATATTGAAAACCTTGTGGGACTTACTAAGAAATTTTATGGAATTACAACACTAAAATATTCAAGGAAAGATGCTTTGATTCTTGCATACCGGAACCATAATAAGCAAGTCAGCAAAGACGCTGCTTTTTTGAGGAAATTCTTTGAAAACCATTTTTAGCCATCTTAGGAAGAAAATTGACAGTCGATTTTGTATCTGTGTATTGTAAATAAATATTTTACTTCATATTTTCTATAGATCGAATTCAGGAATAAGAATATTCCACACATTACACACATAAACACATATACTGATTACACACGCAAAGCGAAACATTTTTTGTATGCTTACCGCAAATTCTTTATTACACAGAGCGCACAGCGATGGGAGTTTGACTTGGTGGATAGTAACGATTAGAGTAAATTCAACAGTACATGCTATAAACTGCTTAGTATCCAACATCTATTGGAATTGGAATAAGAAGGAATGCACGGGAGCTTGTCTTATTGATCTAGAAAAAGCGTTCGATAGTGTTTGGATCAAGGGCTTAATGTTTAAACTAATCAAATACAAATTCCCACTTCTAACATTAGTACTTATTCATAATATGATCAGCCAAAAAGAGTTTATAGTTGAAAACGCAGACAAAAAAAGTTCAAAAAAATTCAAAATAGCTAACGGCTTGCAGCAAGGAACTGTAAACTCTCCAATTCTGTTCAACCTATATCTACACGATCTTCTAAAAAAAATAGACAATATTATAGCGTTTGCCGATGATATAATCATATATCACGCTGACAACACTGTTGACAAAATCAACAAGGAACTACAAAAAAATACGACTTAGTTAGTAAATATACAAAAAACTGGCACTTAAGCATAAATATAGACAAATGTGAAACTATACTGTTCAGACCCCCAGTCAAAAAGTGTAATAGCAACATCCGCAAAAACTGGAAGTCTTTTGGCATTAGATCAGAAAACAGGAATACACTTATAAAAGCAAATAGCTCAGTAAAATACTTGGGGCTAAAGGTAGATAAATTTCTTTACTTCGATAACCACATTAATGACCAGCTAGCCAAAGCGAAAAAAGCATTCCAAGCAAACAGAAAATTATTCTACTCGAAGCACATAAAGCCACGCGTAAAAATACTAATGTACCAATGCCTGATACGACCAATTATAACCTATGCCTGTTCCATTTGGTTTAACATTTCACCTTCATACAGGGTTGCCCATACTCGACGGACCCATCTGGCAACGCCATTTTGACAGAGATGTCAGATCGCTTAATGACATACCGCGTTTGAAGCGTCAGTCCAAGCAGATTTTTACCATGGAACAATACACGCCACGCGAGCGCTCTGAAATAGTTGAAATTTACATTCAACAGAACAAGTCAATTGTGAAAACTCAACGTGCTTTTAAAAAATTAAAAATTAAGCCCATTTCACATTGAATGGGACCGTAAATAAGCAAAATTCCCGTATTTACGCCACTGAAAATCCTGAGGAGATTCAAGAAGTGCCTCTTCATGACGAAAAAGTCACAGTTTGGTGCGGCGTTAGTGCGAAAACGGTCATTGGGCCGTTTTTCTTCCAAAATGAAAATGGCCATGCTGTTACCATCAACCAGGAGCGTTATCGCGACATGATGACCAATTTTGTGATGCCGGAATTATTCGTCGAAAGACAAGTCCATGACGGCAGTTCTGGTATGCCGTTTTTCTTCAACAAGACGGCGCTCCACCGCACACAAGTCGCATAACAATCGATTTTCTGAAGAAATTGTTTCCGGGCCGTTTGATGTCGAAAAGTGGTGATTTGGACTGGCCACCGCGTTCGCCCGATTTGACGCCGCCTGACTTCTTCTTGTGGGGATATTTGAAGTCAAAGGTTTACGTTAACAAGCCAAGGACCGTAGAAGAGCTCAAGGACAACATTCGTAAAGAAATAGCCGCTATTCCGGCCGAAATGTTGGCGAAATCGATGGAAAATGCTGCAAAAAGGGCACAATACGCCATAAACGCCAGAGGCGGCCATTTGAGAAATATCATATTCAAAAATTGATGTAAACAAATTTACTTGGAACAAATTAAATGATTAAGATTGCCAACCGCCAAATATTTATTTTTTTCTTTGATTAAAAAAAAAAAAAACATGGGTCCGTCGAATATGGGCAACCCTGTATATGGAGAGAATCAGAGCTTTCGAAAGGAAATGCCTCAGAACTTGTTTATCGATGCACAGAACGCCACAGAGCGAGTACACCAAGTATTATTCTAACAAAAAAGTATATAATAAAGCACCAGCAAGAATAGACAACTTTATAATAAAAATTATAAGAAATCACATCCAAAAAAGCTTTGCTTGTGACGATAATAACCTTATCCTGGCACCTTATTACGCTGAGCAGGATTATATAACAAGCACATTAGAAAAGGGTTTTGTGCCTCCAGAAGCATTTCTTTATTTAGATAGCAAAAACTATATTCAAAACAGCGAAGGCATTCCCATACTCTATCACAGGTTCAGAAGAGCAAATAATAAAAAAGTTAAATTAAGCCCCTTAGAAATTAATGAACTTAGATTTAGCCAAACCATTTCCAAAAGAGATAGTATTGTCTTTAAAAGATACGCCCAAATGTATTGGTGGCGCCATAATTAACCTCATATAGCTATTATAAATATCTATTACTTTCTCTTTTATTTACACCAAAAAAACCTAAAATTAATGTAATGTTTTTGATCTTTTCTTTTTCCATTACACGACAAATATATAGTTACATTAACTTTAATAGATTAAGCCTTTTGTAAATATAAGCTAGCTAGTTTGTAAAATGCCTAATTATTTAAGTGTATGAGAGAGCCCACGAAGGGACAATGTACAAAATAGTATTGCAAACCATTGTTTATTAGGGTAGAAATATGTTAAGAATTTATATTAATAAACAAATTAAAAAAAAAAAAATATTAATTTCGATAATTAAAAATTAAAAATATTTTGTGCCTCATAATATTTAAAAAACCGAAAAGAAACCAATTTCGGTAACAGTCACTTAAAAAATGTATTTCGGTTTGATTCGGTTACCCTGATCCCGATACCCTGAACTTAACATACCAAATTGATTGTGCCTTGCTTGAAATGCATCTTTCTAGCCTGAAAATTTTGTTTTTGTATGAAACTATTTGTTTTGAGTTACAATGATTCTTGTTACAAAATCTTTAATTTTAAAGCTTTGTCACGATTAATGCTGAATATGCCGATTACTTGACCACTTCTTACAGTGTAAGCCTGTCGCACCTTACTCAACCCTCCCTCTCGGATTTTGCTCTTTTTGCCGAAAAAACAAATTTAGCTTAAATTGCTAAATTTGATAATCTAATAGGGTAAATTTTAACAAACTATTTAATGGCAAAATGTTTAGTTCTTCGGTTGGAATTGCCTCCGTCCCCTTCCTGCTACGCAACCATCAACGACCGCAGCAGTCAGCCGCCTCGTCTAAAAATAGCCGTAGGCCAAGCGTTTAGCTTAAGTTAAGCGGAGACGGCAGGCAAGTGGAGAAGCAGCATCACCAGCAGCAGCAGCAGCAGCAGCCGCGTTTAATGTCTGTGAAATTGAAAAATTTACTCTTTAATATGCGAACGGGTTGCCGGAAAGACTTTGCTTTTGCTGGTCACTGGCGGCAACCAATGGTAAATGGTGTGTAAGCTTCTCATTCCCATTTCAGCTTGAAGTGCAGTTAGAGCAATTTCACAACTCACTAACAATCATTAATGCGTCGTCAGAAATGGAAGCTAATAAGCAGCCTCAGCCTCAATGGGCTGTTGCTTTATGAAATGGAAAAGAAAAACAACTGAAAATAATATATGCCAAAAGAAAAGCATAAAGTTGGTTGTTTGCTTGGTTTGGCGAATTTTTTATGCAGTAGCCTTTGATACCTAGCGGGAATTATATACATCAGTCATACGAGTATATGCGGCAAAACAATAATGGCTACTTAGTGATGGCCATTAAACGATTTTTACAACCCAACTCTGCAAAATATTCTAATTGTTTTTTTCCACAATTTTTGAATGCGACGAAGCGCTGTGTCATAAATCTTCGGGCAGAAGCAAGACAAATTTTGCTTTAAAGCTCAACCATAAAAGTTAACAGCGTCCAAAGAGTTTTTCCTTTTTGTATCTTGTGTTTCTCTTTTTTTTTTTTTTTGCATAATCTAGCTGAAAACGCAGCATTTTTGAGACTGGTTTTATGGCTGGGGCCATAAAGGGTTAGAGAAGCTAGAGAGAGACAGTGTGAGAGAGAGGGAGGAAGGGAGGAAGGCGGCAGGAGGCAGGCTGTGTGTGTGGATGATTGAGTGGAATGTTCCAAGTATCGTAATTAGAATTTCTTTCTCTGCTGCTGCTGCTGTTGTTGTTGCTCCTTGGCACTTTTTATCGTCTTAAATTCCTTAGCATATAAATATTTTTTAGTTATTGCACTTTTTAACTTTTAAGATTAAGTCAGATTTGCTGCAGCTGGAGGTATGTTTACACATCATTAAAAATTAAACAGATATTTGATAATTACTTCCTAGATGTCACTTGTAATTGTAGTGAAAGCGAGATGAAGTGTGATTTAAGCTTCAGATGGGAATTTTGCCTCGATGCGAAGCCACATCCCAAAATTTGTCAGTTTTTTTGCTTGCAAAATCTATGGTTTTATCTTAAATTTATTTTGTTTAAGGGGGTGTATCCGCCTCCCCAAAAAATTTTTTTTTTAAAATTTTTTTTTTTTATATTTTAATAAATTTTTTTAGTCGCTGCTATTAACACGATAACACAGTTTTTTCTATCGATAAGCGATTCAAGGCAACCTTGCGCTGTTTTGGCGCTGTAAAAAAAAAACATTTCGTAAACAAATCAAAATAATTTATATAACTTTGTCAGAAAATACATAGCAATTATCTGTGCATAACTTTCATATAGATATACCGACTCAACATCATAATCAGCCGAAGACTTCGCAGCTACCACATCATCGTAAAAGTCAACCAACATTTCGAGACGGGTGTGCTTGGATCACTTATATCGTGATCCGAAGAAAGAGTTCTGCAAGGAATTTATTTAAGCTCACTTTATCAACTTTCTTCCGCATTGCTGATGTATTCGGCAAAAAGGATATGCGCCGTCAAACTCCCAATCAACGGCAATTGGTTCATTTAGTAAAGTTGACTCCAATGGATAGCCACCTGCGCTACCCGTCTTGAAGCGCTTCGTAGCCGACATTTTGGTGTGGTACCGGTTGCTTCCTTCAGCGTTACCCATGCATCATTCACTTTTAAAAAATATATTACATTAAAATGAATATTTCATTATGTAGCTGCATTACTTACCGCTTTTGCCAAGCTATTCACTAATGCTCAACCAGACCGCCTTGATTGCGTTGGAGTCTGAGTGCTTCTTGTTCGCCTTTTTTCTGCAAAGTCGTTTTTTGCTGCCCTCATTTTCTATTTTTTTTTGTGGTTGTCGCCCCCACAAATTACTAGAATCGAAACCTATTTTCGTTGCGCCGCCACAAAAAAAGGCGTTAACAGCACTAAAGCTACGTTTTTTGTTTAACATAACGTGTGTTTTTTTTTTTTTTTTTTCGTTTTTTCAAACCACATTTTTCCAAAGGTCCTCCCGCTTTGGTCTAGAAAATTTTTTTTTCAACATTTTTATTTTAATTTTCAAATTACTTCAAACTATGAACGCGTTTTTCTCGAAACCACATATTTCCAAATGGTTCCCTTTTTTTTTAGTTATACCGAACCGATTTTGATGATGTAGGGCTTTATGAACGCGTGGCTGTTACCGCTATTAACGTGGCTATCGTCCCTGCCTCAATCTTTGAGAAAAAAAAGTTTTTACTATTTTTCGTTGTGCACTGGACTGCAAAAAAATGGTCGGGAATCGATTTTTCGTTTTTAAAAGGCCGCCCTTTTTTCAAATTCAATTTTATTTTCACAATTCTGCTACGGACGATAAAGGCATTCATACAAACCAACTTCCCATCTTCCGTTTTGCTTTCTGATAATTGTCTTTTTTTGGAAGAGCCTACTTTGGATCCCGAGAACTTTTAGAACAGCCCTCGCATTCACAAATTTTTAATTTTGTATTATTTATAATGAATTGTACAACCAAATACAGAATTACAAAGTCTCTTGCCGATTTCTTTCCACAAATTTTTAAAAACATGTCAAATTTATCCCTCTAGACCAGAAGAGGGCCTTAATATATTAAATACTAGCAAATAACCCGAAGCGCTTCGCTGCGCCTTTAACAGTTTAGAACCAAACAATATTAGATATAATAACACCCCGTAGAACCCAGAAATCTAACTTTGTTGATGGGTTTTCCCTCCAACTCCCAACCCCATCCCACCCACTCTACACCCAATTCCCACTCACATCCCACCCACAACCCTCCCACCTCCCGCCCACATCCCACCCACATCCCTTCCACGTCCCGCCCACATCCCATCCACTTCCCACCTACATCACACCCACATCCTACCCACTTCCCGCCCACATCCCACCCACTTCCCATCTGCATACCACCCACATCCCTCCCACATCCCTCCCACATCACACCCACATCCCCCCCCCACTTCCCAGCGGGCATCCCGGCGGAATTTCCAACATCGGAAAATGAAAACACAAATGAATTCTCATTTTGACCTTACAAACCGAGTTTCAAGTTAGTCGGATGAAAAATACTATTTTGCATGTAGATTTTCCGGGCATTTCCGCTAGGCGGATTTTCGGACAAAATCACTTTCAAATTATTTTAATTCTGTCCTTACAAACCGAGTTTCAAGTTAGTCGGATGAAAAATAGCTATTTTGCATATAGAATTTTCCGGCCATTTTCCTCGTGGGCGGATTTTCCAAAATCGGGAAAACACGTGTCGAATTATTTCGCGTACTTTGCAACAAACCAAGTTTCAAGTCAATCGGATGAAAAATAATATTTTTCCCATACAAACTTTTCCGACGCTTTTCCGACTTTTCCGGGTGGAATTTTCCAAAACCCCGTCTTAGTACGCACTTTCACCACTAACAGAAACTCCTGTCCAAATTTCAGCTTTCTATCTCTTACCGTTTAGGCTGTGCGATGATTGCCAATCAGTGAATCAGTGAACCAGGACACTCTCTTTTATATTTATAGAGATTACATTAGATATTTATCAGCAAGCAAAACTTCGAGAACAAAACAAGTACGTATAGCGACCGAGTTTTAATCAATATGGCAACTGCTTTATTAAATCTGAATGTGGGACCAAGTTTAATTTTAATAACATGATGAAATCAATACCAATTATTTCTGAAATATGCGAATTTTGAAATAAATTAAGCTCACCCATGCTAAAATCGAGATCAGACATTGGAATTGATTTTAGACTTGATATTTAAAATTTTGTTTTTTATTTATGCCGGCATAGAAGTTGTCGATTTTCGAAGCTTTCCCAAGAACCATAGGCTCAAAACAGCGATGGGCAACCGCATAGCCAGCCTGTCCCTTGCAGCAAGGAAGGCAGGAAGGAGAAGGAAATATTTTTTACCCTATAAAGTATATATTCTTGATCAGCATCAACAGGCGAGTCGAATTAGCCATGTCTGTCTGTTCGTCTGTCTGTCTGCACGAACGCGTCGATCTCAGAGATAATTGAAGATTTTTATTTCGCTGCCATTTAGAATTTTACCATATTCTCCCCAAAATATACCGAAAACTTTCTAAATGTAGAAAGATTCTCTTTTGTAGCTCCTCTATCTTGCTGAAATCAGCAAGCAATTTTGTTTCGTTCATATTTTTCTTATTATACCCTTGGAGAGGGTATATTAAAATTGTCCGGATGTTTGTAACGCACAGAAGGAAGCATCTCCGACCACATAAAGTATATATATTCTTGATCAGCGTGACGAGCTGAGTTGATATAGCCATGTCCGTCTGTCCGCCCGTCCGTCCGTCTGTTTCTATGCTATCTTCTCTGTCAGTTTTAAAGCTGTCGTAACCAAACTTTGCACGAAGTCTTTTGGTACAAATACGCTGCACGTTTGTCGGAACTGGCCTGATCGGATGACTATAGCATATAGCTGCCATAGGAATGATCGGTTGAAAAAGTAGTTCTAGTGAGAAAAACTTTTTTGTTTTCAATGCTATCGCTACCAAACCTCGTATTTATAAGTTTTTTATGCTTTTACATAATTTTAGCAAGTTTTATGCAAATCGGGCAACTATATAGTATAGCTGCCATACAAAAGATAGATCTGAAAAAAGTTTTAGTATGAAAAACTTTTTTGTTTTCACTGCTATCGCTCCCAAACTCGTTACTGATCAATATGATATGCTAACACATAATTCTGTCAAGTCTGATCCAAATCGGATGACTATAGCATATAGCTGCCATAGGAATGATCGGTCGAAAAAATAGTTTTAATGAGAAAAACTTTTTTTGTTTTTTATGGTAGCGTGTTTGTACGTTTCAGTTATAATTATTATCTGTCTCAACACAATTTTAGTAAATCTACGGTAAAGAAGCGGTTGCATTAAAACACTTCCTCCCTCCACTTTTTTTTAGACCCTTGTTTCTTTCATTTCGCTATCTTTCATTTGCTGTTAAGAAATTTTTGCGAATAACATGTTAAGGCGTGCAACTACGTTTTCCCGCGACTCGCCCCCGAGCATAATTGTATGTAACTGTGACTCTAAGAAAAGTTCTTATATCATCGGTAAATATTCCTATTTATGTCGTGCGCATATAAACATTTCGGTAGAACTTTATCAATATTAGTCTTCCGTAAACGGTTTACGTGAAGTTACTCCCCTTTACCTTTTTTTTTTTTTTATATTCAATCTTATTCAGATTTTTCGAAAAGGCTGATCACGAATACATATACTTACACAAACTTGCAAAACGTTAAGATACCTGATTAAACCATTTTATAAAATTGACTTTGGACGCTGAAAAAATAAACTTATAGCCGAGAGAAATGTCTATGTTGCTTTGACATGTTGGTAAAAATGTGCCTTGACCTAAAAAATTTTTTCTTGAAAAATAAAAGCACAAATGTCACCTCTTGCGGAGTGTAAAGTGATCTGAGTCCGCTTTAATTCAATCTTTCAAGGCTTACAAATAATCGGGCATTAATTTACATTTTTCTTAAGAATTTATAGCGCCATTTCTAATGTCTACTTAACACTTTGCCCCTTTGGAACCAATTGAAACCCCCAAATCAAATCGCCTGCAGAAATTTGGAAACTTTTCTCCCATGGTTGGTGTTGTTATAAGTGTTTTTTTTTTACACTCAAGTTTAAGTTTCCTTCCTTCTCCTTTTTACTGATGTGGCACTTTATGGGTTTGAGCTCTCCCAGTGTGTGCCATGCGCCTTGGGTTGTGTGCGTAGTAAACATTGGCTCGGTCGTCCACCCTTTTAACCTATTTGTGTAGTTTAAACCTTTTTATTCTTCCCCCCAAAATTTCGAGCACATCTTTTACTATACCTGGAGAGCATCTTTTACACATAACTTAAACCCATCGCTCGCCCGCTCTACTTGCCCCAGTTCATTGCCAATTCACATGCAACAAATGCCAAGCAAGCAACCTGGCAGATACTTTCCATTCATGCCTCAGCTACTTTATATCATTTTAATAATGTAACTGCCAAGGTATCCACTTCTTTGCACAGCAACAACAACAATAACAAGTTCAAATAGTTTGCACTCAATTTCAATATTTTACACACCAAAAAGTGGCAACAAATAAGACCAAGCAGCTGCTGCTGCTGATGGAGCGGCTAGAGCCAGTTGGCAACCACCACCAACACTTCCATCTCATAGATACGTATGTTTTTATATAGATTGCTTATTATGTATTAGCGTGTGGCCCCTCAGGAGTCAAAGTCTGGGCTCCGGTGGGTAACTAATATGAATAACTAATAAATCACATTGGACGGTGATTTATGTGACAGGTGCGTATTGCGATTTGAAATTGGCAACAGTTTCCATTTCGAATCCACAAATTGGCCAAAATGCTTTGCCATAGAAAATTTCCATAGTTTGACTGCATTCATTTGGTCTAAGAAGTTGTCAAATTAGCTTAAGAGAAAGGTTAAAAATGTACGTTAATTTGTTGGACAAGGGCATAATAGACAATCACCCCCGCCGGGCACGAAACATTGACCACCATATACACGCTATCTTTGCCCCTTCATCTGGACCTGTCCCCTGCCTGCTGCCTCATTATGTAACCTCTCATAATTCTTTCATTAATGAAATTCCCACACGACGATGTCGTTCCCCATCGACGACATTATGTAAATCTTCACACAGCACGCAGTCGTCGTTTTGTTATGTTGTTCTCTCCTCCGCTCCTTTCATCCTTGTCAACTAATTTCAGGGTTGCCATTGTCATTATTATGGTGTGTATGTAAGTGTGTGTGTGTGTTTGTGTGTGTCTGTCATGTTTTTAAGACTGTTTTAATTTTCTTCCTTCGAAATACCGGGTATTGGCTTTTACTTTTCTTTTTTTTTCACTCTGCCTGTGCGCCACGCCGCGTGTTTCTTCAAATGTTGGCCAAAAAGTGGAAACAAAATAATACAAAAAACTTAACTACCTGTTCCCAAAAAACCCACACACACCGCAGAGGTAGCCACAAAAACGAGCAACTGTCTCGGACCAAAGCATTTAACAGTGGGCTACAGTGTTAAAACATGAATTTGAAGTTTAATTTTGCATTTAAATTGTATTTGTATTTCTCAAAGGGTAGACTTTGAAATTATTTTAAAATGGCCGCCATTTTACAAATATATCGATTAGCTTTTAGCGTTAAGGTATTTTAAGACAGAGACAATGGTCACACTGTTACAAAACGAATGGACGCCGAGCAGATAGATTAGACAGACAGAGACGAACGAAGACAGACAATGTAAATCAAGGGTGCCGCAGCCCATTCCGCAAGACACGAACTCGTTGTTGTTTTACGTAAAGGTATAGCAGGCGCGTATGGCCTTCACGCACGTCTTATGCTTACACTTAAAGAAAAAATCAATTCTTATGGGATCAAATTAATCCCAATCGGTAATGAAAACAGCGTAATCCCAGATATTCTTCACCCTATCAGAAAAAGAATTGAGTTGATACGAGTTTTTCAATCCTAGAAAGGATTAAGGTAATCTTAAAAAAGTTTGAATTAACTAAAATATTCGAGCACAATTTAATCCCAAAGCAGGATTATTTTAAGCAGGTTTGAGATTAATTTGAGCTCGATATGTAATATTGCTTTGATCCCAGGAAAGATCCGTTCTATTCGAAACTTTCGATTTTTATAATATTTATATTTTTAATCAAAATTGTTCCAAGTGCTTCACTTAAAGTCCCACCTCACCCACTGTGCCTTGGGCACAGTTGTCTTTTTGATTTGCCGTCGTGTTGCTTTCGTTGTACAACTCCTGGGGCCCCAGAGCCAGGGCTCTGGCTTGGTGGCTGCTTTTAAATACCCTTTACCTTGGCCATATTAATGCGGCTCCCACTGTTACTTGTGCATTGTTGTTGTTGCTGTTGTACTTCACATGTAGTTTGGTTGTCATTTGGCAGCGCCCGCTGTTTAGTGTCCAACATGAGGGCCGTTGGTGTCAGCGACGCTGCTGCAACTGTAGTGCTCTGTTTGAGTCTCGGAGATACTGTGCTGCTGCTGCTGCTGCTGCTCCTTTTGCCTGTGTATTGGTATTCCACATTGGAGCTGTTGTCGTTGCCGTTGGTAGCCCCAGCGACAGTTGTTGAAATTAAATGCTCACATGTGGGTTTTGTTTTCTTGCCTGAAATGAAAGGTAAATGCTTACGAATGGCAAAGGCAAGGATGAAGAGAAAGGGAAAAGAAGGATTGCCCCTAAACTGAAGCAACAACAATGCTTAAAGTCTCAGGCGAGTGCCAAAAACATACACGAATAAAAACCCAAAATTTTATTGGAAAAAAAGTGAAGCTTTGAGAGGGATGTATGAAAAATCAATTTTGAGCAGTAGAAATGGAATAAAAGAAGATAAAGTGCTTACAGAACTGGTAGGGTTTATTGATTGGGTAAATTGTGGAAAATGTTATTTTATTTTATTTTGAAGAGCAGAGCATATACGGCGTTCACGGTACCTGGGAGACCCTTATACCAATTTAGAGTTATGCCGTTTGGACTCTGCAACGCTGCACAACGTTTGGTTCGGCTCATGGATAAGGTGATCCCCGCTGAACTCAGGACCTGGACGACCTTCTCATCATTTCCGCAGACTTCAAAACACATCTGAAGCATCAGGAGCAGGTGGCAATTTGTCTAGAAAAAGCCAATTTAACTATAGGATTAAAAAATCTAAATTTTTGATTTAAAATTTTAAAATACCTTGGTTTTATTGTTGGGGGAGGAATCCTAAAAATGGACTCCGACAGGGTGATAGCGATCCAAGCTATTCCGCAACCGAGATCGGTGAAAGAAGTTCGCTCATTTCTGGGAACCGCGGGATGTTAGCGTCGGTTCATTAAGAATTTCGCCACAATAGCAGCTCCACGCACGGAAACCAGGATGCAAGTTTCGATCGACCGAAGAAGTAATCCAAGCGGTGGACAACTTGAAATCAGCTCTCACATCAGCGCCAGTACTTGTTCACGCGGAGAGCTCCAAACATTATTACATCCAGTGCGATACATCCCAAGTAGGTGTAGGAGCAGTGCTCTTTCAGAAGGATGTCGAAGATCAAGAGCTGCCGATTGCTTTTTTTTCTGCCAAGCTGAATAAACACCAAAGAAATTACTCAGTGACGGAGAAAGAGTGTTTGGCAGCAGTCTTGGCCATACGGAGATTTCGCCCATATGTGGAGGGGATGCCATTCACCTGCATCACGGATCACGCAAGTTTGAAGTGGCTGATGTCGATGAAAGATCTCAGTGGCCGACTCGCACGATGGTCACTGCAGCTGCAAGGCCATAATTTCAACATGGAACACCGGAAAGGCAGCGAAAATGTGGTCGCTGATACATTGTCTCGTAGCGTGGAGGAAGTCCATGGAAATCCGGAAGATTGGTTGGGTTTTAAAACCACCGCTTTCGAGTCAAAAGAGTATGGAGAGCTGATCAAAGAAGTACAGCAAAACACAGATCATTTGCCAGATGTTCGAGTGGAAGGAGGAAGCGCAACAAGACATACCGGGAGCGTCGCCAAGCAACCAGGACAACACGCCACGCGAGCGCCTGAAAGTGAAACACTCAACAGAACAAGCATGTGAAACTCAACGGCTTTAAAAATTAAAAATAAGCCCATTTCCACGAGGGACCGAAAGCAATGCCGACGCCACGAAAACCTCGAGATCAAAAGCGCCCTCGACGAAAAGCACAGGGCGGCGAGGCGAAACGGCATGGGCCGTTTCTTCCAAAAGAAAGGCCACGCACCACACCAGGAGCGACGCGCAGGACCAAGGAGCCATACCGCGGCGGAGGGTCGGTCACGACGGCGCTCCACCGCACCGCGCAACAACTTTCGAGAAAGCCCGGGCCGGGCGGGGGGCGGCCACCGCGCGCCCGGCGCCGCCTGTGTACTTTTTAAACGAGTCGGTTCAAACTGGGAGGATGAAGTCGAGGGATCAGAGTTGAAGTTATGGGTTGAAGTGACGGCGACTCTGATTGAAAACATGCACGTGGACGAAAAGGCTGCCCATGGAGGAGTAACGAAAACGTTGGAAAAGCTGCGAAGACAGTTCTATTGGCCCGGGATGACGGTACAGGTCAAAAGATTTATACAAGATTGCGAGACTTGCAAAGAAACGAAGGCTCCGAATTTTAAAATGGGCGTGGGAATCGGACAGCAAGTAAAGACGGAGAGACCCTTTCAAAAACTCTACGTCGACTTTCTTGGCAAATATCCGCGTTCCAAGAAAGGACATGCCTGGATCTTCATAGTGGTGGATCACTTTTCCAAATTTACGTTCCTTAAGGCCATGCGGGAAGCCACGGCGGCCAACGTAGTAGATTTCCTCATAAACGAGGTGTTTTGCAAATATGAAGCGCCAGAGATTATCCACTCGGATAATGGACGACAGTTTGTTTCCAAAACCTTCGCAGACATGGTAGAGGCTTTTGGAGTGAAACATGTCCGGACTCCCGTGCATTCGCCACAAAGTAACGCGTCCGAACGGGTGAATCGAAATGTCCTAGCTGCAATTAGAGCATATTTGGCTGAAGATCACAGGGAATGGGACACATATTCAATTTATCGATTGTTTTCCTGTGAGAAAATAGCTGAGGAAAAATATAGAACTGAACTGATAATGGTTAAAGGAACAGAAGGATGGATGGAAAAATGATTGGAATAATGGCTTCAAGATTGGATGGAAGGATGGGTAGAAGAACAGAACGATGGATGGTTGAAAGAATGGAAGGAAGAATGGATGGAAGAATGTTTGGAAGGAGGGTAAGAAGAACAGAAGGAGGGATGAAAGAATGGTTGAAGGAATGGATAGAAGAAAAAGTTGGAACAACTGTTGGAATAAAGCTTTTAAGAATGAATGTAAAGATGGGTGGAAGGATGGTTAAAAGAAGAGAAGAACAAACGGAAGTATGAATGAATTTATATCTTGAAGGATGGATGGGAGATAAGGATAGATGGTTCGACGGATGAAAAGAAAGAGGATGAAAGTTAGGAGAAAAAAATCAAAAAAAAAAAAAAAGATGGAAAAAACAGAAAAAGAAATCAAAAAAGAAAAAGCAGTATAAAGGAAGAAGACAAGAAGGCTGTGCAAAAAGGAAACATATAGATGAAGAGAACGGAATGATGTAAATATAGTAAAACGAATAAAAGAAGAATATCCAATCGATGAAAATACATAATAAAGAAGTAGTAAGAAATGGGGAAGAAAAAACGACGAGAAAACAATCAGGAAAAAAAAGGGAATTTAAAGAAAATATTTTAAAAACATTAAAAAAATTAAAACCCAAAAACTACAGAAAATGGTTCTAAAATCCAAATTCTTTTCCATCAGCCCTCGCTCTGTTGAGTGGCCACTTCTCTTCGTTTGAACCGCCTGCAAATCAAAATCAACTTTTATGCTATATGAGTCTCGGCACTTTACTTCCTCCTCCTGCTCCTGCTGCTGCTGCTGCTGCTGCTGCTCCAATCTTCCAATTCAAGGCGAGGCACTTCATTTGCCGCTCAATACACTTGGCTTGGTCTTTGGTCTTGCAGTCTTTTTGGTCTTTTGGATTGCAGCAACAGCATTTATGGCTGCATTTACTTTTTAATTTCGTTTGCTGTTTGTTGCACTCCTTTTTCGATTTCAAGTGGAGTCAATTTCTTATGTCATGACAACACAGAGCAAGATACAAAAGCTGCCAGACAACAGCAGAAGTAGCGCAGCAGCAGCAGCATCATCATTTCAGTTCAGTTCAGTTCCTTCTTCTCATTGTTTTTTTGCTGGCTGAGCATCCCGAAGATGTCGCCTCTATGTATAGTTGTTGTTGTTGTTGTGTGCTTTCAAAATATCTTTACTTATTTTTGGACATACTTGATTGAAGTATTTATGAGATTTCAGGCATTTCTGTAATTTCTGCTTTGAGCTTTAAACAACAAGAAGAAGCCGAAGAGGAAGAGTTAAATGTAGGCAACATCATCAACAGCAGCAGCAGCAGCCGCAGCAGCAGACACAAATATATTTACATATGCATGCCCAGCCATGTTTGTGAGATGAAAAGATATGTCTTTACATGTTTTAATTTTCTTGGAAATTGTTGTTCAACTTGAGCCGAGACCCGGCAAGCGTCTCCATCTCCGACTCACAGACATTTCTTCTGCTTGGGCTATGCTGCATGTGTGTGTGTTTTTTTTTAAGTGAAATGTTAAACCTTTTGACAGCGGTAGTTTCTTATTTAATTTATTTTATTTGCGGTATTTACTCGTCGGTTGTCCCTCCTCCTTCACCTCATTCGACTCCTCAGTCATCTCGGCGCTCTTGGAATTCAATTTTGGCTTTTTTGTTTAGTTGTCTGCGTATTTTAATGTCATACAATTGACATGGTTAGGCTTAAAGTTCTTCTTTTGAGTCGAGAGTGTTTCAGTTTGCCCTGCTCCGGTTTTTGTGGTCAGTAATTAAAGTTGACAATATGATGAGAATGCAAAAGAGAAGGAGGAGGAAAAGGTAGGCGCAGTCTGAATGAAGTTGTTGAATATTTCAAGTTGTCTGGGGTTAGGAAAAGTGAAAAGAGTACTTCAGGAAGGTTGAATGAATAAAGAGAATTACCGCAGTATTTAGTGTTTGACAGATTCCTGGAAACATAATAAACTCGCTTGGTTTTAAAAAAATTGTTTAGTTGGTTTTCTTTCTCAAATTTCTAAACAAATTTTTGATACCATGGTGAGAGTTGTAACCGGATACCTTTACACTAAAATTCATTTTCAAAACTTAAATATTTTCAGGCATTTGGCTCTGAACCACTTGTGAACCGGTACAAACAGATTTCAATGCATTAACATAAGGGTTCCAACTTGCTCTGTTTTCTAACTGGTTTGAACCGGTTAGAAACAAACTACTTAAACATTTCCAAATCCATACCTTAACAAATTTCGAAGCTATGATTTTGAACCAATTTTAAACGGGTTCAGTGTGGCTCAAAAGAGAGACCCGGTTTAATATTTTACTTTATACTGCTACATTTTGGGTTAGATTTAAATAGCATCGATTATGCCCTAAGTAAATTCAGTTCAACTGATTTTTCGAGATGTCTTCGATTTAAATTTGAGTCTAACAGGCCTGTTCCGAATTCCGTACGTTTCCGAAAAGTAAAACGAAACGAAAACGAACGTTTTAGTATTTGCTGTTCCCAATTCCGAACGATTTGGTTACGTTTTTACTTTTCGAACTCGGTGTTATAAACAGCTGTCTGGCTGCCCTGCGCGCGTGTTTGTGTATATCGACAGCAGCCAGAGTTGTCACCCTCTTCATCATTTTAATTTACAAAGCTCTTATCAACATTTGAAGTCTATTTATTTTTAGTTAAAACTGTATTTAATTATTAAATTTGAATATGTCATAACAAATATGGTTTAATATAGCTATTTAAATGAAGCAACCCTAGCAGCTATCGATTGACGATTGAAATCGACTAAAACGTAAAGTGGAATTCAGAACAGCTCGGTTTGAAAACGACCTCTCGGTTTTGCCCTTCACGCAATATTTTATAGATGTTTATAAAAAAATGATTTTAAAATGCACTTAAACTGTAAACATTACACTGTGGAACACTCAAAATCGCCTGGGAACGGGACCAATAAATTGTGAAACTAGAGGCATCAGGTAGCAACTCCTCATACCCAGTTTTTCTTGAGCACGTCAAGTTCGCGTTTAATGGGAACATTTATACTAACAACACACAGTTACAACATCTGTTGCTGGTCAAATAAAGATGAGAGCTAAAATTTTGGAAAATTCACCAAAGATGAAGGGAATCACCACAATTGTTTTACCAAATTCCCGCCTCCAATGGATAAGCGGTTAGTACCCCGCCCATAGAGGTCCAACTTAGAAAATCGGATTAATGGAAAACCACTCGATAGAATTTTGTAAGATTTTAAACATATTGAGATGCTGACCAATAAAAGTGAGTCCTCAAGAAATGGTAACATGCATTCGAAAACCGCGATAGTGGATGCCATAAACTTGACATAAAAATAGACCGAACTGCGTTTTCAGTTGTACCAACGAAGCCTTGGTTCCCGGTTTATTGACATTTTTATACTGGCAATTGCCTTAGAACAACATTGACCATTTAGGTAAAACAAGCTTCCCTAAAATTATGAAATTAATCTTATGAGTAGGGTGCTTCATTACCAGCAGAAAAACAGATCATGTCATTAAAATACTTCAGTTCAAGGCATCTTAGCGTACCGCGGATTGTCCACCAAAGACATTTTCAAACAAAATTTTATTTTTTTCTAGTGCAAATGACGAATTTTATTCATAGAATTTTTTGCATAATTTTCGAGACGCCCTTGATACCCAAGTGGTCAATGTTGTTCTGAGGCAATTGCTTGTGCAAAGATACCCATAGCTCGCGAGCTAAGGCTTCGATGGTGAATCTAAAAACGCAGTTCGGTCTATTTTGATCTCTAGTTTATGGTTTATATGAACTCGATAATGGGTGTTGTCAAATGTGGTACCTACTATCGCGGTTTTTCGATGCATGTTACCATCTCTTAAGGACTCATTTTAATGGTCAGTATCTCAATATATTTAAAATCTAAAAAATTCTATCGAGTGGTTTTCCATTAAATCCATTTTCTAAGTTGGACCTCTATGTGCGGGGTACTAACCGCTTGTTCATTGGAGGCGGGAATTTGGTAAAACAATTGTGGTGACTCCCTTCATCTTTGGTGAATTTTCCAAAATTTTAGCTCTCATCTTTATTTGACCAGCAACAGATGTTGTAACTGTGTGTTGCTAGTATAAATGTGCACATTAAACGCGAACTTGACGTGCTCAAGAAAAACTGGGTATGAGGAGTTGCTACCTGATGCCTCTAGTTTCACAATTTATTGGTTCCAATCCCAGGCTATAAAAAAAGTTGAATTTTGTTCCACAGTGTTATAAGTAGTGATGATAAAAGATTTTAAAAATGTTCTACATTATTAAATTGATTAGTTTATAATTTTGGGGATTTATTTTAATGCTTTTAATAGCAATTACTTTTAATTCCGCTGACTCTGCAGCACAACTTTTGAAAACGACAATTCTGGTCGATTTTCGGAATTCGGAACAGCAATCAACTCGATTTGCGACAATTCCACTCGTTTTCGAAATTCGGAACAGGCCCGTAAGATTTTTATACTCTGTACCGAAGGTGCATAGAGTATATTAAGTTTGTGCAAAAGTATGTAACAGGGAGAAGAAATCATTTCCGACCCTATAAAGTATATATATTCTTGATCAGCTTCAACAGCCGAGTCGATATAGCCATGTCCGTCTGTCCGTCCGTCCGTCTGTACGTATGAACAAACAGATCTCAGAGTTGGGAAGAGATAGAGGTTTGACATGTATCGGACAAATGCTTCTTATACTTGCAGGCAGATCAAGTTTATTTTCAATTTTTGCCACGCCCCCTCCCGCCCCGCAATTTTGAAAAAACGTCATGTCTCCCACAGTTTTGTAGATAGATGATTTGTACCTTCTAGAGATAGTTAGTCATTTGCAGTATGTATCGATGTGCCGAAAAAAATGATAAAGCTCGGATGAGCGGTTCTTAAGTTATGAGCAAATAAGTCAATCACTCCCCGTCACCCCCCTCCCACCCTTTCATAACCAACGCCGCACAATGTTAGAAAGAGAGAGAGAGAGAGTGAGACAGAGAGAGGGAGAGAAACTTAGAGATAAGCTCAGCAGCTGCACTGCATTCAGCTCCTACTCTAGGTACTGAGTATAATATAGTCGGGCTTGACCGACTTTCTCACTTGTTATTATCCAACTTTAATTTTTAACGCATTTTCATAGAAATTCTTTCTTGAATTTTATTTTAAGATCCGTCCGTCGTATTCAAAGTATGTAAAAATTTAAGTTTTGATTACCTTGATTGTTCACTAGAATGAGCGGAATGTACCACATTTGATTTTACTTCAATGCTGATTTTAAATGATAAATATCAAATATCTTACATAAAAAAAGTTGATTGGCTTATGCTGAAACCTCTCATAGAATATTTTGGGACAAAATATAGTATGCGTGAAAATAAACGTTTTAGTTTAAAATTAAAGGTTAGGTTTTTCTGTTTTTTCTTCCAATACAATCAAAGATATTAGCAACGCACAGTAATATTCATTTCCGACCCTATAAACATATATATTCTTGATCAGGGCGACGAGCTGAGTCCATTGAGCTTTGTCCGTCCGTCCGTCTGTCTGTCCGTCTTTCTGTTTCTACGCAAACTAGTCTCTCAGTTTTAAAGCTATCGAGCTGAAACTTTGCACAGAGTCTCCTTTTTAACGTCGGAACCGACCGGATCGGATGACTATATCTTATAGCTGCCATAGGAACTATCGGTCGAAAAGGGGGTTTCAGTGAGAAAAACTTTTTTGTTTTTAATGATAACGTCTCCCAACTCAGCGATTATTAATATTATATGCTTCCACACAGATCTGGAAGTTTTGGTCAAAATCGGATTACTATATCTTATAGCTTCCATAGGAACTAACGGTCGGAAAATGGGTTTTATTTAGACTTTTTGTTTGTTTCACTGCTGACCTTCTTAAACTCTGATATATTAAAATATTTGCAGGCGTATAAAAACTTCGGCAAAGACGAAGTTAGCTTGGCCTTCTCGTTTATGTATGATTTTTGATGTATGCTGGTGAACAAGGCCATAGTTTCTTTTTGTTATGATTTGTGCTTGCTCAATAAAAATTATGTTAAATATCCCAAAAACACAAGAATTAATAAATAGAACCATGTACTATCTTTTATGCTTAAATTAAAAAATTAGTTTTATAGTTTCTCCAACATTTTAGACTGAAATTCAGCATGACTATTCTTATGCCCGTCGTGTTTTCCATACGAACAGTCGCTTTGCCTTGACCAGAATTCTCATTTCAACTGGTTAGAAGCAAGAAGTGCAGGGCTGCTAGGTGTACCTTAGCGCTACCAAGTTCTCATCTCACAGATCTATGAGCATGGCTTTATGTTAGTCCAACAATGTCATGGACCTCCCAAAATTAAATGTATTAATATAAAACAAAATAATAATAATTAAAAAATGGCGCATACCTGAATTTATTTTGTTTTACAACACTGAAAACACTCTGGGCGAATGGACTCATATTTGAAATATGTTTTTAAATGTATAGGAAATCAAATTGTTTGCCATAAGTTATAGTTTTCAAAGATTATTTGGCAGTGGAGCTTAAAGAAAACCGAGCGACTATTAGTGTTTGTTAAGCAACTCCAATCGACCACAAAAAGGGATGGTTTTTAAGAAAGCTGTTTGTCTCCTCGCTTCCACATTCGCTCTCATTACATAATTGTGTTGATGCGCGAAATGCGGATCTTGACAAGCCTTTGGATCGCTTTGGCTTAGTAAAAGTTTGTCATTTTCCAAAAAAAAATTTTTTTAGGAAACCTTCATTTTTACATCGTGTACTTACAAAGCTCAAATCTTCATCTTGGTTCAAAAACTTGAATCATTCATCTTGGTTTCCAATTCCATTTTGAACTATTTAAACTTTTGATGACGACCATTTTTTAATTTTTGTACCAGCAAAACTAACTATGCACACTCGCCCAGCAGTCAGCTAGAAAATTACAAAAATACTTTGGCCAAAGGAGATGAATCCCAAACAGAACTTTCTCTCTACCATTTCTCAAGCTCAAAATGATGAAATGCACAAGTTGGATTATTAATTACAGAAGCGAGAAAGATTGTTTGAGATTTATATATGGGCCGCAGGCGAATCGAAATCGAACACCCTTCATATCTATGTGACAATGTCAAGTCTTATAAATATTTTGACTCTGCTCAGGTTTGGTATCTTTTGTGTGACAAAAACATCATTCAATGTGTGTGCGCGCGCGCTCGCAATGATTGATGATGCAACTCCCAGGCAACTTTGTACTCAATTTTCACTGCCCGCTGAGCAGCAGCAAGAGAACACGGCCATCCAACGACTGACTTTCCGGGGCCTGACAAAATGTCACAAATATTCTACAAGCAATTTGTTTAAATATCGCATAAAAAGAAGAAAAAAGAGACTGAAAAAGAATGAACGAACGAACGAACGAGAGGCGTTTGCGTGTGTGCCAGGCGGAGGCTAAGGCTAAGTCCACCACAAAAGGCGCGCAGCCGTGCGGCAATTAATATGTGAGCAAGATGCAACCATTGCCATTACCATGTGCCTTCAAGTTGAACACAAAATAGTTAACTAAAAGCAGGAGGAGACACGGGCACAAAGTTGCAGCCGGAGCTGTTGGCAATGGCAACAGCTACATGATGTGCAATTACAAGGCGGACTAGCTGCAGCAGCAACAGCAAAATCAACTGCAACCTAAGTGCAGTCTCTGCCCCGCCTGCATAACTTGAAAGCGAGGCAGCAGCAGGCAAACAGGCGAAGCAAAAAATATTGCATCTTCTCAAGCATTTAATCTTCTTTGCGCCTTTTTTAACCTTTTATTATTATGCCTTCAACGTGCAAACGTTTTGCTACGCTTTTGGCCTCCGTCTCCTTCCGTTTACTCACACGCCAACCCCAAATGCCCAAGTCAGCATTCAGCCAGCCAGCTCCTGCTTTTGTTGTTAATAATTTCTTTTCTTTCGTTTTTGCTACTTTAGAGCTTTTTGCAATTAGAATGCGTGTTAAGTGCAGATAGATGCCATTCCATAACGACCCATTCTATACCCTTTTTTCTCCTCAAATTCTACACAATCAAATTTAATTAATTTTTCATTCCCTTATCCGAAGGGTTAGAAAAAAATGAATGAAAGAAAAACCCACCACCCACTGATGAATTGTCTCGCTGTTTTTCCACAGCGTTTCTTAAGCCGCTGATTGGAATGTTTTTTGTGTGTGTGTGTGTTTGTGTCTATTCGGAGGGTTTTGAAGGAGATGAGGATTTTCAATGAGATAGGTCGATGTGGATGATGATGATGATGGGATTGGCCCTGTTTGTGTTACAGAACACAAAAAACTCGCGGTTTATTTCGGCAATTTGGTTAAGTGAAATTTGCATTAATCCTATGCAGATCTGCTTTAGCTATTATTATGGCCACTCAGGCAGAATGCAATAACAAACGAGTTTTAAGGGTAGAAATTAATTGATAAAAGCGGCAGTTCTGTTCTGGCTAACTGGTTCTGTGAAGTGATGTGTATATAAAAATGATTCGTATAGTATAGTGCATCCCAGAGTAAGCTGAATTTTATTTTTAAAGACAATTTCTTTGTCGTACAAAATAATATTTTGTTGTTGATACTCCGCCCTTCCGTTAGATTACACTAGTTTACACCCAAAAAGACCACTTTCCACCCAGCGGCGCAGAGCTCAACGTGTTCTGTAGAAAATATGCATTACGACTGTCGAAAATGTAAGGCAATACAATCGCTGATTTTCGTTAGAGAGATTGTAATCGAAAACAAACAGACTGCGAACATTCTGCATTACAATTTTAAAAATAATGTACGCATTCGTAATGGGAAGTTCGGCTCTGGCTAAGTAATCAGAATAAATGGGACTATTTCCTTCATACTGATGGCAATTAGTAACGCAGGTAGTAACCCATTTTGTAATGGCATTGCGCTGGGCACTGTAGCTATTTAAGTGTGTTTGTATTGTGATCTTGAAAATTTGTTTTAATAAAATAAATAAATTTTTTCGGTAAGTACACTTGGACCATTTTATCATGTTGCTGTTTTTGCAAATCTAGGTGGATTTACTGCATTTGCTTTGCTCATGCTCTAAGTTAGATTGATTGATCTAGATCGATTTTGTTGCCTCTACTCATTGATATCAAAACCATCTACATGTTAAAGCAAATTATGTATTTTTATGTATGCGCATATGGTCACACTGAAAAATATTTGAAAACTAAAAACAGCCGCTACTATAATCAGTGAAGTCTGGATTGTTAATAAGTAAACCAAAAATGGAATATATTGGATGTGCCTCTTATATACAAGACACCTACAGACATTGCTGAAGAGACAGATGCGCATACTAATTCCCCTAGTACAATTGCTTAAGCTAATTTCAAACAGGCAATAAATTTTTTTAAAATAAAAATAACCATGATTGAAGATTTTACAGAATTAAAAACTTAAACTTTGCATTCACAATTATACGACAGCTGTCTATCACGCAAAAACTCATCCCTCTTAATCTTAGGCTTCTAGTTGCAAAATCATGCCTAATTCCAACCCTTTTTTATGGAATAGAAATTTTTGGTTCCTCTGATGCTGGCAGCATGCAGAAACTACAAGTGGCATTCAATTCAATTGCAAGATATGCATTTAACCGTGATCGAAGAGATCATATAACTAGATATGCTCATAAAATTTTTGACTTAAACCTAGAAGACTGGATTAGACTGAGAACATTATTACTGCTGCATAAGATTTTGACAACTAGAGAGCCTAAGTATTTATATGATAGTGTGCAACTTGTGTCATCGAGAAGAACCAACAACATAGTTTGTAAGCGGGTTCAACTCGCTAGTTGTGAAAAAAAATTTTTTATTCAGGCAGTTCGCTATTGGAATGACCTACCACATTACATTGAGAGCATAAGGAGCGCAACGCATTTCAAACTTTAATTATCCGACTATCTAAAGGCACATTCTAACTCTAGTTCAACTTAATTTAATCTAACTCTAGTTCAACCTAATCTAATTTAATTTTCTCTATCCAAATTAAAAATTAAAATATCATACATAATAATCATTGTTAGTCTTAATTACTGTTATTATTTTTACTATTAATATTACTATTATTATTACTCTTTTTTTTTTTTTTTGTTGTAAACACCTATTGTGACCGATGACATCATTTATAAGCACTATGCCTTGTGTCATTGGGATATTAAATAAAATAAGTATAAATATTCATACAGGGTTTGACTGGATAGTAATAGGACTGAGTCGATTAAAAAAATTTATTGAGCCAATGTCATGTACCACAGATTCTGGTAAATTTAACATCTGGGCAATTACACGAATACTTAGTGTGACACGAGTCACATTGTCGGTGTTTGTCGAAGTCGAAGGTCTTCCAGCACAGTCATCAGCGGCCTCTTCCCGTCCCTCCAAAAAGGCCTGGTCCCACCGAAACACATTACTTCTTGCTAAAGCAACATCTGCCTAAGTCTGCTTGATCATATCAAACGTCTGTGTCGCAGATTTACCGACTTTTACACAGAATTTAATCGATTACCTCTTGCCGGCTTGCACCACTCACAGAAACACGTCGCGCGAAAATGCCTGTCCTGACCCTCCAGGTGCTCAGAGGCAACTGACCAGCCGCTTGTTCGTTAGCTAGGAACGCCCTCTACCAAATCCGGTCGGTGCACGCACGCTCCAAGTACAGTCGCGGCGGAAAAAAATCAGTCTTATTTTTGTCCGGACAAACCCTGTACGCAAAAATTTTGATCAAATATGGCCAGAAAGTTACGCAAGCTATAAAGCTAAATTTTCATCAAAATTTGTCCAAATTATTTGCCTGTGTTAGCTATATCTCCAATAATATTAATAGTTGTTTCCAAATATGTCTATCCGCGCGATAGACATATCAATGAACTGGCGAGTGCAGAGGTACTGCCAACCTATTATTAGTGCCTTTGCAGCCCTGCCGGTGTGATCGTGACACAAATGCTCAATTTCGTAATCAACCTAGATGAGACAACCAATTGTACAAAAACCACCTAATTGCAATATCTAGGATTTTGATTTTAGCAATATCAGAAACATAAGAATACGGCCCTTAGTCGGAATTTACTCGATGAAACAAACTTCATAAAGCTTTAATAGTAGGCTTGAAAATCAAGGTAATTCTAACAGATTTGTTTAGTAAAATATATACAGACATGTTCTCAATTCCATTTCCACGGCAACCTTTCGAAAGTGGAATTGATTCATGTTCTCGCAACACCAAAACGAAACAGTTTTTCGTTTTGAAAAGTAATGCTTGTTGGTCGGTGGAATGAAAAGTAATTGCCGAATTACGCACTCTTACAGTTGCTAGATGTACATAAAGTAAATTTTTCTTAATTCTCCGATCAATTTAGAAATTGTTAGTGAAATTTAATTTGCATTCTAGTCTTTAATTGATTTATAAAGAATTTTTTTGTTTAATGTGTCCAGATTTTGGCTGTGCAAACGAAAACGAAGAGTGAAACCTAAAAGTCAGCCTCTCTCATTTCCGACTGTTCCATTTTCGATCGTTTCGCTGGGAATTCTGGTTTCTCTCTTGTGTATCTAGTGCCATTCTCGCTTGGTCCAGTGATTTCCAAAAAGTAAATAGAGAGCAATTTCATTCGGAATTGAGAACACAAAATCGAAACCGAAGCGGAATTGCCGGAACATGCCTGATAGAATCACACTTGTGTCACTCGCCTACTTACAAAACTTCATAAAGTTTCCCAATTCACAACAAGTTAGATTAAGTCAAGCAAGATGTAAATAGAAAGATGAGTTCCCAATAATCGCGTAAAAAATTAGTTTTCATATCAGATAAGTAGTTTGAATACAACGATCAAAAATATTTTAAAATAATGTTGTTGTTTAGCTCGAAACCGCTAGATATTTCATTTTCGAACGCCTTGGAAAAATATTTAAAAATCTAAAAATATTTTTATTCTTTCTTCAAGAACTGCACTTCTTCGAAATAAATAAGTATTTAACCAAAATCAGGAGCTGTAAGCAATTAAGTGCAGAAAAATTTGGTATTTTTGTGATTTATTATATAAAATTATAAAATTTTTTAAACTGATTTTCAAGCTCACCATACAAAACTATACTAAAAAAAATTCTTATAGAAATGGGTCATTCAATTTTTTTATTTTTGGAAACTAGTGACATATGTTTTTTATTGATTTTTTCTAAATTTATTTTAAGAGAGTTTTTTAATTATTTTCAAGTTGTGCATTTCACTAAAGCTTTTTCACACATTCACGACTCATATAGTCAACTGTTTCACCAACGCCTTGCTGTTAACAAAAGCAGAGCTTTAAAAGCTCACCCATACAAATGCACAAACCTTGAAAGCAAATCAAGTAAACTGTATCTTATAAATACGATTACTGCAGTGCAACATTGCTTGGTCGTAGCGACAGTCTGAATGCACGTTATAATTTCACGAAATATTTTCATGAAAAATGCATTAAGTGCAACAACAGCAGCAGCAGCAGAAGCAACTGAGCTACAGAGATACGCGCACTTGGACAACCTGGAACGAAGCAAAGCAAGAAAACAGGCTAAGGCTTTATGGCCGCGGCAAACAAACACACACACACTCACACATATGCATGCCTTTGTATCTTTTTGGTGTTGGCTGAAGCTGAGGCACCAGCTTCTTTCCTTAATTCTGTCTCTGTCTTTTCGACTGCTGCACTAAATCTCTGATATCCGAAAATGCATGCCAGATTTCTACATGAGCATCATGGCAAATATTAGAGCTATGTTTGCCATGTTCCTGCGGCTAAAGATTTAATGATTTGCACTTTTATGGAAATGCTTTTTTTATGTTCATTCCCTCTTTTCCATTTACAAGGCCTTAGAGCCTGACCATTTGGTCGGTGTGCATGGCAGCAATTAAAAATATTTAATTATCGTGAAAAAGTTGTACGAACATGCGCAGCATTTCTCACACAGACACCGATAGAGAGGACGATGAGGTGTGGGCAATGCGGCATTAGAATCTACCGAAAAATCAGAGGCTGCCAAACATTTCCTGTTTGGTTTGCTTAAGTTCTTGGGAAACGAATTTCAAGTCTCGAGAAAGATTTACTTTGAAGACAACCGACAAATTGGCGGCTTAGCGTGTTGGTTTTCTATGCATAAGTAAGCAGTAAAATCATAAAGTTTATTAGTCGAATCAAATTAACTTTAAGAACTTTTATGGAATTAACAATTTTAAAAATTAATGCTATAAAACTGACCACTTCCTTAGTGATCTTCTTAAACCATTTTCAATGCCAACTATGCGGCTGCATTTAAGTGCAATTTGTAATTGTGTCATTGCAGAGTGAACGTTGAATGCTCGGTTTCAATTTAATTAGCCATTAAAACGTGTGTGACGTCACATGCCAGAGCGGCACCAGCGACCACTACGTGACGGCAGCCGTCGTCGTCCGTCGATGCATCTCTCCACCAGTGAAGTCCCCAGGCATCTGAGGCATCCCAGTTGCTGTTGTTGTTGTTGTTGTTGCTCCTTCTTATCAACTTGTACATATCTTACACTCTTTTTCATTCACTTGACTTCCACTTTTATTTGTTTTGTTTTTTGTTTGTTTCGTTAGCTCAATTCATTCACCTGCTTTTTGGTACTTATTTATTTGTTGATTGGCTTTGAACTAATTAAGTTTTTCATTTACTCTTTCTATTTGCAGATGTAAGTGTTGGCGATCTAAAAGAGATATGACCCAATTAAAAGACAGTTTGTATTCCAAAATAAATAGAAATTAAGAACTATTTTTACATTTTTAATTATTTTGAATGAACTTTAAAATGTTCATTTGATAATGTTGTTAATGTAATGTTTGTGTTCCTGACCCTAAGTAACTCTAGTGTGTTTCGCTGAATTTTTGCTAAATTTCTAAATAACTTAAATTGAGTTAAAATATTGATCTTGGCAAAGTTTGAAGTCAAAAACTTAAAATTGGAAGCAATACTCAGAAGCAATAACTAAAATAAGGCCTTAAATGAAGTGAAATTCCATGCCAAATTGCTAAATTGCTTTACTTATAGCAAATACAACATTACGATTCACAAATTTTCTAAAGCAGAGGTCGGCACAAAACACAATCACATTTTAGCAACAGACGCAGTGGCGGATCTTTCTTTTGTGATGTCAAGTGCATCATGATTCTTGCCTCTTAAGCTATTTATATTGTGCGTTTTTATTATACTATTCATATATATGGTGTTATCCTTTTTTCGCTAGAATATGTTCCCAAGCGCTATTTGCAGAATTAAACCTCATGTTCAAGTTTAAGCACCCACCATTCGTCATACGTGGAATATTATCGCGGTTTAGTGTTATCACAGTCATGGTTCTGCTGCTATGAATGTATTTTTTTTGTTGTCTTGTTTGCAATATCAATTACTGAAGTAAAGGGTGAATTTTAAGCAATTTGGTTTTTCAGTGTTTTTGACACCTCTTGCGTGATTCGTAGCAGGTGGCAACGTCAGAAATGCTCAGTAAGATTTGCCATTTTACTATGAATGAATAGACTAATAAACGAACTGCGTTTGCAAATCATTGAATTAAATTATCAATATTCGTGCTCTATGAGAAATGTGTTTTATTGAAAAATTTTCATCAGCGACGAAGCTTATTTTTGGCTCAATTGGTCAACAAACAGAATTGCCGAATTTGCCCAAGGCAGTTCAAAGCTGCCAATGCACCCTTAAAAAGGCTGTTTTGTGCGGTTTGTGGGCCGGCGGTATCAATGTTCCGTACTTTTTCAAAAATAATAAAATGAATAATGAATAAAGTTCTTGCTTTAATCCTGTTTCGCTTGTGTATTCCTTAAAACTTTGAGTACGAATCGTTCTTAAATTCGAAATTGACCGTTAAAAATTCAAAAATAGAAAAGCATTCTTGATTCAAGAAAACAAAGTTTTAAATTAAGATTATTTTATTCTTTAATGCAAAAACGAGCTCTTACTTTAGATAGAAATCGATCTTAGTTAACATAAATAAATCTAGATCATGCTTTTTTGGAGTTCTAAAAGTTCTTTAAAAAAAAATCCCGAAACGTTCTTAAAATCAAGAATTTGGGGATTTTTTAAAAACGCGCTTGAATCAAGAAATTCCGTACTTAAGTAAAGAATTTTTTGACTCATTGAAGTTTTGAAACTGAAAGTTCTTGACGTAAGTAAGAAAATTGTTGATTTTTCTCTTTTTGTGATGTATTTTTTTATACCCATTAAAAATGGGTAAAAAGGGGATCATAAAGTTGTGTAAATGTATGTAACAGGGAGAAGGAAACATTTCCGACCCTTAAAAGTATATATATTCTTGATCAGCTTCAATAGCCATGTCCGTCTGTCCGTCTGTCTGTATGAACGCGTCGATCTCAGAGACTATAAGAAATAGAGACCCAAATTTTTGAATGAACATATGTGTATACCGTACCCTGATCGAGTTTGTTTCAGATTTGCAAAATTTCCCCCTCCCCCCTTAAACCGCAAAAAACTGTCAGAGTCACAATTTTAAAGTTACAACATCGTGGCTTATCATATTTTATCTTTGGCCGTATACTACTGCCCGGCTTTTTGCCCGGTCGGAATTTGTTTATAAATCAAAAAATCTTTATTTATTCTTCCAAATCAATTTCATCACCTTCAAAGTAATCCCCTCCCGATACAATGCACTTATGCCAACGTTTTTTCCAGTCCTCGATGCATGCCAAAAAGTCACTTTCAGGTATGGCCTTTAGAGCGCGTGGCGATTCACGTTTAATCTCTTCAATCGACTCGAAACGGTGTGCTCGGAGTGGTCTTTTGAGTTTGGAGAATAGCCAGAAGTCACACGGAGCTAAATCAGGCGAATACGGTGGTTTCGGAACGACGATAGTGTTGTTTTTGGCCAAATGATCAGTGTGAGATGGCGCATTATCGTGGTGCAAACGCCAAGAGTTTTCGGCCCATAAATCTGGCCTCTTTTTGCGAATAGCTTCACGCAAACGACGCATAACACTTAAATAATTTTCCTTATTGACAGTATGGCCCGACGAAAGGAAGTCATAATGCACGACACCACGATAATCGAAGAAAATAGTCAGCATGACCTTGATTTTTGAGGGACTTTGGCGTGATTTTTTCGGCCTTCTTTAAACCAGTCAAATGTTGTTGATTTTGGCAGAGCTTGGTCGCCGTAAGCCTTCTGCAACACTCTCAACGTTTCCGCAGCGGTAATTCAGACATTTCAAAAATCGCCGAAACCACTTTTTGCGTGTCACAAAACCAAGCGTAACTCAAAAAATGATGAATATTTTGACATGAAATTTGACATGTAAGTCAGTGACAGTGCTGCCAACTAAAAAAAACGAGAAAGGCAAAGCTAACTTCGTCTGTACCGAAGTTTTGATACACTTGAAATAGCTTGTCTCAACGGTTAGAGACTTCGACCAAACTTCGCAGATCAGCTTAAAAACATTACATATTACCCATGACCGTGTTTGAGAGCAGTATATTGAGAACAAAACAGTTTTTCTTACTAAAAACCATTTTCCGAACGAACATTTGTATGGCAGCTGCCAGAAGTAGTCATCCGATCCGGTCGGTTCCGACATATTAGCAGCGTGCAGTAAAAAGAAGACTCTGTGCAAAGTTTCAGCTCGATAGCTCCAAAACTGAGGGACTAGTTCGCGTAGAAACAGACAGACGGACGGACAAAGCTTAATCGACTCAGCTCGTCATGCTGATCAAGAATATATATACTTTATGTGGTCGGAGATGATTTCTTCTATGCGTTGCAAACTTCTGGGCAAAATTATAATACACTTTTCAAGTGTATAAATATTCGGGCGAAAATATTAACCCGCGTGATTTAAATCGACAAATTTCGATTACTTTTTGCCCACAGTAGTAATCCACTCACGATTGCATGTCCCTAATAAATGGTACTCGACAGCCAAAAAACCGCGAATTGGAGTACCATTCTTAGAATCACATACAAATCAATTCGGTGTTTTCGGTTCCAAGAACAGCGGTTCCCGTAAACCGGTACACATAAAATAAAAAATGTGGGTTCCAGTTCCGACTCTGGTTCTGAATTTAAATCGGTTCTTTTCGGTGCGGTTCCGGTGCTGGTTTAGGTTTAAAACTAAACTAAAACTAGTTTATCGACCGATCGTTCCTAAGGCAGCTATATGCTATAGTCATTAAATACAGCGTATTTGTATAAAAAAAACTTCGAGCAAAGTTTGGTTAAGATAGCTTTAAAAATGACGGAGGTGATCAGACGGACAGACGGCTATATCAACTCAACTCGTCATGCTGATCAAGAATATATATACTTTATGAGTTCGGAGTTGCTACCTTTTATGCTTTACAAACATCATAAAAATTAATCTCATCAATTTAATGACATGATCGTAAAGTTACATTAATTAGCAGCCGATCAAGCTGTTTTTCGTTTAAGTCTGTGGTAGGGTTCTAGTATATGCAAATGGGTTATAAAAATGATTTTTTTTTCAATCATCGATGTCTGCAGCTTAGATAAGTTCTTGATGCTTTACAAACTCTAATAGGCAGCGCAGTTTTGTTCAAGTATTTCGTATTTCCTTGCCATTCAAATCTATTCTCCACTAATTGCTCTACATTTCTCTTAATACCAAAGTATCAAGTATCCTTCAATGGCAAAGAAGCAAATCTTTCCTTCTCACTACTAGACTCAGTGGCAAACATCTTGTGCTGTTTGCATTTAATTGACTGATGCAGGTGTCATTCGATTTAACGCGCTCCAATTCGCACAGCAATTTAATTAAATGAATGAATGTGAATTTTTTTGCATTTTCATTAAGCGCTCTCTGGGGTCATAAAGCCAGTGCTGACAGTTCTATTATGGGGCCCTGCTGCAAATGCAAATGCAAAATCCAACTGCAACACTCTGGGTGTTCCTACACAGCATAAACATTATGCCCATGATTTATTGATTTGGCACACTGAACAAAAAAATAAACAAACTGCAGCTAAAGTGCAGAGTTTGTAGAAACTATTAACACACAAAAAAAAGAAGAAGAATAAAGGAAAACACTTGAACATTTATTTTAATAAACAGCAGCAGGAGTAGGCTTTCAGTTGATATATTAGCAACAACACTGCACATGTTTATTATTAGCCATCGCTCTCCCTCCCAGTTGTGCTCTCCTGGCCTGCAATCATAATAAATGTTCATTGAAACCTTTTAAAATCGCGCAAAATTCACCGGGCCTCGCCTCAATGAAGCAGCGCGCACTACAATAATAAATTTTAACCCAGCCACGATCCAGCAGCAGCAGCAGACCCAGAGTCTTCACATAAACATTAATAAACTTGTTGCAATCCAAAAGATAATTAGCCATAGCCACACACATCAATATATATGAAAGGCCTCTAAAAGCAACAACAATTTGCTATTTAGTATAAAGTTTCATTAAAAACCCACTACGAACGACCCTCCACTAGTCCCGGAGTGCCTGGCTGTCGATCATAATTTAACATAAAAATGATTTGATTACTATAATTTCTTTTGTGTTTTGGTATCACCTGGTAAGCTCATTTACTACAACGGCAACGCCGCCTATTACTCACACCGGTCGGTCCTCCGCACCGCATGCAGCGTGTGTCGTTTTGTACGAAAAGAAAATAACTGCGGGAAGACAGCGCCCAGAGTGCCATCCCCAGCCTGACAGCCAAACCCGTTCCCAGTGCAAAGTCAGGCCAGGGCAATATAATAACGTTGAGAGTTGGCCAAGACGAAGTATACTTTGGGTACTGTAAAAATATCTTGTTTCATGTGTGCGCTGGACGTTAATAGCAGGCCGGTACCATTGTCCAGGCCGTTTTCTGTGCTCCCCTTGCATCTTTGGTGAGCGCCGGGAATAGTTGGTTGGTTGGTTGGTTGCTGGCAAAGAAAAGAAGAAGAAGAAGACGAAGAAGACTGTGAGGCAAGTCAGCTTCGGCTGCATTTCATCATTCATGCACATTATACTTGCTTCAGGAGATTTAAGTCTGTGTCTGTGTGTGTGTGTGTGTTTGTACAGAATACACTTCTTTTTGGTGAGGAATGTTTGAGTTATTTATTAATCTTTCTTAGTAAATATTAGAGTTGTGTAGCCATCTATTTTTAAAGGTCTATAAATGAAACAACTTGGCTTTCTTAGTCCTTATACGAATCTCGTTCAATAAAATTTTTTAGAAGCTACCTTTCTAGTCATCAGCTAAGGGTTCCTTCCAAGCAAAGCAATGTATTTATGTAAAGAAGGTTTTGTTCGGCATATAGAAATTAGAAATAGTAGAGATTTAATTCTTTCAAATTTGAAGTCTTCTTCTTTTAAAATTTTCAAGAGCATTCCCACTTCGGTCTGTCTGTCCTTTCTTTCTTGACTTGTTCATTTTGAAACATTCCTTGTACATCGTGTCCTGCTGGCGTATTGCATTGGCCCTGGCACAAGACTTAGAAGCAGATTGAGTTACATTGCTGAGGATTATTATCAACTGTATTATCTGTTTTTTTTTTTTTTTCGGACAATGTCTTCTTCGTCGACGTCGTCGGCGGCGGCTTTGCGCGAAAAAGCCAAATAAAAATTCGTTACGCTGCCGCGACCTGCAAAAGTTGTGGTCTGAAGTTTCAGTTTCTCTCTTTTAATTTTTTTTTTTTTTTTTTTTTTATACTCTGTACCGAAGGTACATAGAGTATAATAAGTTTGTGCAAAAGTATGTAACAGGGGGAAGGAATCATTTCCAACCCTATAAAGTATACAGGGTTGCCCATATTCGACGGACCCATGTTTTTTTTTTTTTAAATCAAAGAAAAAAATAAAAATTTGGCGGTTGGCAATCTTAATCATTTAATTTGTTCCAAGTAGATTTGTTTACATCAATTTTTGAATATGATATCTCTCAAATGGCCGCCTCTCGCGTTGATGGCGTATTGTGCCCTTTTTGCAGCATTTTCCATCGATTTCGCCAACATTTCGGCCGGAATAGCGGCTATTTCTTCACGAATGTTGTCCTTGAGCTCTTCTACGGTCCTTGGCTTGTTAACGTAAACCTTTGACTTCAAATATCCCCACAAGAAGAAGTCAGGCGGCGTCAAATCGGGCGAACGCGGTGGCCAGTCCAAATCACCACTTTTCGACATCAAACGGCCCGGAAACAATTTTTTCAGAAAATCGATTGTTATGCGACTTGTGTGCGGTTGAGCGCCGTCTTGTTGAAACCAGAACTGCCTCATACGCTTTCGACGAATAATTGGCATCACAAAATTGGTCATCCTGTCGCGATAACGCTCCTGGTTGATGGTAACAGCATGGCCATTTTCATTTTGGAAGAAAAACGGCCCAATGACCGTTTTCGCACTAACGCCGCACCAAACTGTGACTTTTTCGTCATGAAGAGGCACTTCTTGAATCTCCTGAGGATTTTCAGTGGCGTAAATACGGCAATTTTGCTTATTTACGGTCCCATTTCACACATTTCGGTCACATAGCACGTTGAGTTTTCGCAATTGACTTGTTCTGTTGAATGTAAATTTCAACTATTTCAGAGCGCTCGCGTGGCGTGTATTGTTCCATGGTAAAAATTTGCTTTTTCTCCCGCCTAACACGGTGTTTGTTTATTTGCTATTATATTTTTTTTTAATTTGTTGTGGTGTTGGCTGGGTCGGTCGTGTATGGTGAACACCTTTAAAAATTTATTATTGGGGGGAAAGGCAACATTAAACCTTTGCATACTGGTTGCGTCACTACTACCAAATATTTCCACACCGTAGAATAGACGGGATGAGACATGTTCTAGCAACCAAAAGCCTGAGATGAGGAGGAATGAGTTTTTGAGTAAGCGACAACTGCCTAACCAACCCGAATGTTTTCCCGGACACTTTCGTAATATGGTCGCCCCACGTTAGAGTATTATTAAATTGGATTCCCAGGTTAGTGGTATCCTTAGCATATTCCAGCGGAACATTGTTTATTTGTCAGCTTAGGCAGATCACTGACATTAAGAGCCTTCTTGTAGATTACTACACATTTCGACTTTTTGGAATTTAGCCCCAAACCATTCGCTTTAGCCCACTCGCTAATTTCCACGAGATTCCTATTACAAATTCTTACACACTCATTCAATTCACGCAACGGTCGACTTACATAAAGTTGTACGTCATCAGCATACAAATGGACATTACAGCCTTTCAGACAATCAGGAAGGTCGTTGATATACACAGAGAAGAGTAAAGGCCCAAGGACAGAACCTTGAGGGACACCACGAGTTAGACTTAAGAAACCTGACATACAAGACCCCGATACCACTGCTTGGTTTCTATCACACAAATAGGACTTTATAAGACGCGTTGCAGTTGAGGAAAAATTGTACAGATTTTTAAGCTTGGTACTTAAGATATTGTGGTCAACTGTATCAAATGCCTTGCTGAAATCTAGCATGGCTAATAATGTAACATTGTAAATGTCCGTCTTCTTACGTATATCTTCTACAATCTTTAAAATAGCTGTCGTGCAGCTTCTGAATTTTTGATAACCAGATTCTAGTTGGCTTAACAAAGAATTGGATGAGAGAAATGTCTGAATCTGTTTGGCCATTAGTTGTTCAAATACTTTTGCCAAGAAAGGGAGAATGGAGATTGGTCTGAACTCGCTTTTATCTTTTGGTATGGGTATAATTTTAGCAAATTTCCAACAGTCAGGAAATACAGAGGTTGTGAATATCGTATTAAATATATGGTTTTAAGAAGCATAGGAAGTAATATTTTCAAGAATTTGGGATTAACTTTGTCTAAGCCTTCCGCATTTGATTTCACTTTTAGGACACATTCCAGAACGTCACATGAATTTACACACTCGAAACTAAAACTACTATCACATAAGGGTAAAGCATTCAGGTACAAGTTTTGGGTCGCTGCAGGTACGTTCAAATTTGCAAATTTTGTATTGAGTTTCTCTACATCCAAGTCTGATTTTGATTGAGGCTTTGTCTTCCCTACACCTAAGTTTTTTAATTCTTTCCATGTCTGATTTGGAGTTCTTGCGTTACTAAATTTAGTCATTATATAGTCAGATTTGGCAGAGAATATCGCTTTTGTGACTTTTACTCGTAAAGACTTAAACTCTCGAAGTAGATTGTCCGTTTTGTAGCGTTTCCATCTTTTATACGCAGTGTCTCGCAACTTGATTTGATTCTTGATCTCAGGGCTGAACCACTTATTTTGTGTTGGCTTAATAATTTTAGTTTTGAGTGGAACGCATTTATCGAACAGAAGCTCAATGTTTGTATTTAGTATATCCATTTGTTCATTAGCGGTTGTAAAGTTATATATATTTGTCCAGTCTCACTTGTTAAATTCAACCAGTAAGTTTTCGTAGTCAATTGAATTAAAGTCTCTAAACCTAATTAAAGTGTCAGCATAATCTAGTGGAAATTCATACGTCAAGTAAATCAAATCGTGTTTGGAAAAAGCCGGGAAAAGCCGGGACCTGGTCGTATAATAGAATTTTGATCGGATCGCTTACAAAAAATACGTCTAGTAAAGTGCTACTTGAGTTTGTGAAGTGGGTAGGTTCTGAGTCATTGGCGATATATAATCCTATCGTTTTAAACTCGTTTAAAATATGCTTCTCACGAAGCATATTGCTATTGAGGTCACCGGTTATTATTACATTCGAAGTTATAAGCAAATAAGTGAATCACTCCCCCCAATTACCACCCTCCCACCCTTTCACAACCAACGTGAGTGAGACAGAGATAAACTTAGAGATGAGCGATGCAGCAGCACTAGCTACAGAGTATATTATAGTCGAGCTGGACCGACTTTCTTACTTGTTTTTTAATGATACCCGCCTTTTGGTGCCGGCGTAATTTGTTGTTGAACGCATGCATGTTTCATAAGATCGACGGGGCACAACAATTGTGAAAATTATGAGCTGTCCATTTTTACCATTTTGGCATGAATCCAAAAGCCATAGCGCGGGCCCTTTGTTCCGCCAGCCATAAACCAAAACTGGAGTAGGTGTCGTCGTTAAGTTTGATGTGGCACACATAAAACTAGATGCGGATGTTCGTACAATATGCACTATGCTCATGCGAGTCTGCACATCAGCTACCCCGTTGGGCAGTTTATGATGGAGAAAAACTAATAAAGCCAGGAAGCCCACTGTGCTGTGCTGGTGAAATGTGATTTAGTTCGAGAGTCGATGCGTTAATATTTTTTATTGATTTTAGTTTTTTTGTTTTTGCTTTGGCATCATTATAAAATACAACATTTTTTATTTTATTACCCATCGCAAATCTGAATACGTTGTTTTGTCTAAGGATCAAGTAATTTATTGCTGTGCTCTGTGTTTGCGTTGTGTTTTTAGAGATTTAATGCGAATTTTGGTGTATCTTTAGTTGAAAGCAGGAACTTCCGCAGAACTAGTTCTCGGTGTGGATGGTGAATTATCCTAAATAATTTTGTTCCACTTTTCCAGTTCTCTAGTACACATTGGATCTTATTGCGCTTTTCAGAATAGATAGATATAAGGCCTAAGATAATATATATTAAGCTACGAGGATAGGGGGAAATTTTGGAAATCTAAAACAAGCTTGATCTGGGTACGGTATACTCCTATGTACATGCAAAAATTTGTGTCTATCTCTTATAGTCTCTGAGATCGACGCGTTCATACAGACAGATGAACGGACGGACGGACAAACGGACATGGCTAAATCAACTCGGCTGTTGATGTCGATCAAGAATATATATCAGGCGATCATGTCGGTCGATACGCAAGGTGAATACTTTAAGTCACAGGACGACTGAGAATATCGAAACTTCGCAGTGCTCTTTCTATTAAGTTATTGTATCATGACTCATGATTCATGAGTATTGTGTACCAAAGCCACAGAATAAGTTTAAGCCTGCAATCGATGCCCTCAGCAGATACTTATCAGCAATCACAAATCACACAAACTGAGATTAAGTTCTTTGACAATTTTGTCACTTATATTCTTTATACCCTTCAAAAGCTGAGCCGACTAAGCTTTGTCCATTCGTTCTCAGTTTTAAGCCAATATTGTCCAGAGTCTTCCTTTTACTGCACTCGGAACCGCACGGATCGGATGACTATTACTATGTTTATGCTATGAAATTCATGATTTTTTTCAATTTGCAAAAAAATCAAAAATGTTTCTGTTAATGCAGCTTTTGTAAATTTACAAAATGAATGAAAAATGTGCAAATGAGAAAACAAAAGATCTGGCAACTCCAACGAAACTTAAGTTGGCTGCGCGATTTTGCTCATTTTGACATTAAGTTTGCTTAATTTTTTGGAAAAAAGTGACTATAGATTACATGGACTTTCGCTATCTAAAATCTTTTTGATGGTAGAAAAGGCTTTACAAGAATGCATAAGAAACCATGAAAAACTATACCAATGCAATAAACTGTAAGTTTTTGCTTCGCATTATAGCAGAAACCACATAAATATAATGATGAAAAAAATGTCACGTTCGACATGTCACGTATCGACAGAGATAAATATTTTTTTCAAAAACTGTGCTCAAGATTTTTAAATAAAATAATATACATTTCACACTACACTATTCATTCATAAGATATTAAGATTATTTGTGCTTAGTTATTGTGATAGGTTTCGCTAAACTTTGTTTTTATATAGCTGCTCGCGAAAACCACTTCTGTTTTTGTCACGTTCGAATAGCTTCCAATATTGTCATTATTTTGAAAACCGAATTTCACTTGATATACACTTTAACACTAATTAAAGTCTTTTAAGTTTATTATACAGTAAAAAACGAATTAAAAATTCGATTTAATTTGACTTTTTTCCATTTTTTTGCACCACGGTCACGGTTCGACAGAATGGAAAGCCCATATTACTCGTTCAGTTATTGGTATTCTTGCGATTGAGTGTCTGGACGTGTGTGCCAGTGAAAGTGGTTGTTTCTGCCGCAGTCACTTATAAGTAAAACATGGGTATGTTAAACAATTATTGCTCTTCCCCTCTTCTGTGAAAAAGCAACGGCAAACGTTGTTTAGTTGTTGTAGTTTTCGAACGAAGAGCGTTTTTGGGGTGATTCCATTAACGCTCTCTCTATGCTTTTGAACGTAAACAAAATTAGCCGCACGATCGATAGCGGGTATTATTGGCACTCATAGCCGAAGCACTAATATGTCATGAGTGTTTTAAACACCGCGTACATTTTTTGCAGTGGTTGGAGACACTCTGGCGAATGCGGTACACTTGTCGGTCTCTGGTCCGTATAATCAAAAAGATCTCAGAGATAGTAAAATATAGTGGATTGACATGTACGGGACATAAACTTCTTATACATTTAGGCAGATCAAGTTTTTTTTTAATTTTTTCCTACGACCCCTTCCGCCCCAGCAATTTTGAAAAAACATCATATCTCCCACAATCTTGCACATAGTTTGTTTCGTACCTTCTAAGGTCATTTAATAATGGAGCTCGTACCTTCTAAGGTCATTTAGTAATGGACTTACAAGGAAAGCAAACAACCGCATCTAAAACCGTTTCGTTTTAAAAATTACTTAAATCATTTCTTCAAGAACTTAAATAATTATCGGTGCCTAATATTTCGAAGATGCGTTTTAAAAATTTTTTTTTTTTTTTTTTAAACAGAATCAAGAGCAATTAAAGTTGCAATAAAAAAGTCACATATAAATCAAAGCCAAGAAAGTCTCGGCTTTTATTGACTAGCTTAAACTCACCATAAATAAAAGGACAATATTTTAACTATCTGAGAACTTTAAATCAAGGTTCAAACCAAAACAAAAAGTTTGAAAAGCTGGTCGGGGAACCGTACATCTGGACCTTATCTTCTGCCAAATATTTGTAGCTAACTTGCATTTCCCCCTTTAAGAATGGGGAAATTAAAAATTTAATTTTAGCCAATCTCAGGAAAAATGGATTTTATACCAATAATGATAAATTAACACTACTCTGCAGCTGTTATGACTAAGTATATTTTCACTAGCTCTAATTATTGTCAGCATGTCATCCCGGGTCACTTTAATTGCCAACGTATATTTTTCCTTTGTATGCTTTAAAATATTAAGGCTGAATTTCAGCATTTGGCTTTTATTTCCGTTCGAGCAACTCTCGAACTTAAGGGCTTGATGACATGAAAATGTCATTAGAATTTATAGTCGAATCTATTGACCTAAGCTAAACTAGGTCACATGGCAAACTGAATAAAAATAGAAGAAGAAGAAGTTTTAAATCATATTTCCTGAATGTAAGCGAGCACAAATCCCAATGTTCAGCGACCACGAAGACATACAACAACAACAGCAACGTGAACAACACGAGCCAAGTAAAGTCAGAAAATAAAAAAAAAGAAAACCACACAAAGCTCTCGAGAGTACGAGTATTGCACCACCAATTGGGGATATGGGGGGAAAGCTGAACCCGATGCAGGGGCAAACGTTCCAGGAAACTATAAAAGACAATAGCGGCAATATGCCAGCTCAGGGTTTTGTGGTTTTTATTTGGGTCTCCTTCCAGCAGAAGCCCTAGACGACATCGTTCACTTGGCGTGGGCCTAAGTCAACAACAAAGGAAAAATCTTTCAAATGCTTTCTTTAGGTATGAAGAAGGTAGCCAGGCGCTTAGCCCGGTAGTCAACAGTGTGTGCTTACGCATTAATATAGTTCCAAGCCCAAACAATATATGTATATATATATTTTTTGTATATATATACGTTTATTTGCGCAGATAGAGTTATGGATGTGTGTGAAACTAGTTTATGACAGCCCAAGCTAGCTAGCTGCTCTCCCCTTCTGTGTAATGTTGTTTATGTGGAGAGGCGTACCGTAAATATGACGCACAGGCTGCAAGTAGCTGCCGCTGCCGCCGCTGCAGTTGAGCTGGTCAAGTGCAAAGTACAAATGTGGTTGGTGCTCCCATTGTGTGGTGTCGTCTTCCTGCTGCGGCTGTGTCCGGCTCTGCCCTGACACTCACCTGGCCAATTCAATGGCCAATTCTCCACGCAGTCACCGTCTGCTGTTGCTGCTGCTCCTGCTGCTGCTTTGTGCTTATTTGGTTACTTTATGCCATTCGCATATTCTTTTCCTTATTTCCTCTTCTCCACATTGGCCCCGGCTGATAATAAAGATGACAAAATATCTAGAAAAAATCATAAACTTTGTGTGTATGTTTGGAAAAATAATATCTTGCAGATATAAAGTACCATTTATGTCGTGCTTATATCTTCTTTCACAAAGTCGTGCCATTGCAGTTGGTTGAAAGGGGGGGGAGGCAGCCTAAAGTCGAGGCTGTGAAGCTGAAGCTCAAGTTGGATGACGGCCATGCGCCATTGTAGAACAGCTTGCTTGCTGGGCCTGGCATTGCTGAACAGTGGGTCAATAAAAATAATTGGTCATGGGAATGGGTTATGAATTTAGTTTAATTAATATAGATATTCGACAATATCAACTTTGTTGGTTGAGCAGAAACCACAAAAGCGTGTACATTTTTCTCTGTGCCTTAGTTTTAAGAAAATTCAGAAAACACAAAAAAAAATAGATAAAAGTCGACTGTGAGCAAACGCTTATAAAGTTTCTGGAGAAACCCTACTGTACTGACAGTATAATTACCGCCCCATTTTTTTATTTCTTGATGTCTGATATTTAATGAAGATATTGCCCGGTCCATGAAACGAAAATTGGTTTGCAGCCTTGATGCAGAAGACTTATTTGGTGTACAAGAGTGTCTGAAAGGATTTAGTTTTCAAATTGGACGCTTTATTGTAAAAAATTTGAATTAAATTAATTTTTAAAAGTATTAACCATCGCTAGACACTACTTTTTCCCATATTCATTCCCATATTTCTGTACTTTTTCTGTTAACCGAAAAAACGCTATCCACGAATCGATCCAAGAGTCATCGACGAAAAAAAAATAGTAGCCGGAAGGGGCAATGTCAGGGCTATACGGCCGGTGGGTAAGGACTTCCCAATTCAGGGTCTTAAGATATGTTTTGAACGGCTGCGCAATATGTGGCCGAGCCTTGTCATGTTGCAAAATTACCATGTTGTGCCTTTGCTCGTACTCTGCCTATTTTTGACTGAAAGCTCGATCCAAACGCATCAATTGAGTTCGGTAGAGTTTCCAAATACAGAGCATGACCTTGCCACCGTTAATATTTTCAGTAAGATTTTTTGTGCTTAGGCATATCGGAATGAAAAATCCCTTCTTTTTTGCCGTTGGAGCAGATGTTCCCAAGTGAAAAAGCGGCGTTCGACATATCTCGGCTTTAATTTATTCAGCACTCAATATCCTACCTTTTTTATCATTTCCATGGCTTTTAAGCGAAAAGATATGGCCTGTTGAGTTACTCCAAATGCTTTTGCGAGTTCTTCTTGCGTTTTGGCACATGTGTTCGTTCAATATAGCCTCCAGTTAGGCCGTCCTTCGCGCTCTTTGTCATCGGTTTTAACCAAAACTGAAATGTGGAAATTATTGCAGCCTTCGATGGCCTTCAGCTGCATATTTTTCTTCAAATGAAAGCAGAAAAAGTAAACTTTCACGCAAATTTTGTTTAGTGGCCACCAAAGTTGCCATATTCCGAGCACACAAAAACTGCGCTATTTACACTTCAGGAAATCGACACGTACGATATGGCTGGAACATAGACAGATTCGATTTAGTGCTACCGACGCCACGTTGAAAAAAATAAATGTTTTCCTTGTACCATTTTCTTCTTCTATTGTTAATGTTTGTAAGAAAAAAATGTTCATTAATTTTTTCATTTTTATTTACACAATTTTTCTAAATGTTAAAATCAGGGATCGTAAATAAGAGTAATGAGTTTAAAAAATTGAACCTAAAAAAATAATCTACATTAATGGGAAAATCTTAGATATACTAATTCAGGGTGCAGTATCCTGTTAACTGTTATCAAAAAATTAAAAATTAACTCTTATTTTTCAATCAAAATAAAAAAATTATGAAATAAAAATTTAACTTCAACTTTTATTTAAAAATCATAAAATAAAAGTTATTTTAAAATTTTTATTAAAAAATCTAAAAATATAAGTAAATTTTCAATTTTTATTAAAAAATCTAAAAATAAAAGTTATTTTTAAATTTTTATTATAAAAATTAAAAATAAAAATTGAATGTAAATATCTTGAGAACCGCGTAGTGTATTGCCAAAATTTAAAAACATTCATGATGTACAGCTCAATACCAATCCTTAAGGAATGAATTCTTCGGAGTAAAAAAGTAACATGTGGTGGCAAGGAACCTCGTGATATATATCGAATAGTTACATATAAGGGTACAGCCAGAGGAGTTATGGAGACTCCACCCCGCCCCCTTAAACTCCCTCTCTCAGCATCAAGCTGTAATATTATTTTTTTTGAAACCCGTCAGTGTTATTAGCAGGGATGCAAACCGCTTTTGAACTGAACCAAATAGTTACCGAACCGCTAATTCCAACTGATTGACCGAACCGCAACAAGCAAAACAAGATTCTTTCGTCACTTTCTTCTGAAGGCATGGCTACTATAAGCTGTGAGAGATTAGTATGGTATGACCTGGTGTGGTGCAGAGGTTAGTGTGTGGGACTGCAGAGCGGGAGGTGTGGTTTCAATCCCGCCTCGGAAGAGTTTTTTTTTTTTTTTTTTTAAATTTATATTATTAATTTAATCTAAGTCATATCAGATAAAATTGATATGAAAAAATCGAATGTACTAAGTTGTAGAGCTGAATAGTAAGCTGGCATCTGTTTTTGCAGCTACCAGTTGTGTGTTAACGCATGCTGCAAGGTTTTCCCAGCTTCGACAACGGCCATTTCTGCAAACCAAGTTTTACAAATAAATTGCTTTAGAGAGCATTACATGTGTTATATGCAATTCCTTCTTTACTTCTTCGCTTATGTCTTCGCGGAGTTGATGTCTCTGCAACTGCCCTGGCTGTACCCTTATTTGTAACTATTCGATATAAATCACGAGGTTCCTTGCCACCACTTGTTATTTATTTTACTCCATGAATTCATCCCTTAAGGATCCTTAATGTTGGTCTTTTCAGGACATGTGATGTATCAAATGATAGGTATTGAGCTATACATCATGAATGTTTTCAAATTTTGGCAATACACTACGCGGTTCTCAAGATATTTATATTCAATTTTTATTTTCAATTTTTATAATAAAAATTGACAAATAACTCTTATTATTTGATTTTTTTATAAAAATTGAAAAATAATTTTTATTTTTGGAGTTTTTAATAAAAATTGAAAAATAACTTTTATTTTTAGATTTTTTTTATTATTTTATTATTTTTAAATAAAAATTGAAATTTAATTTTTATTTCATAATTTTTTTATTTTGATCGAAAATTAAGAGTTAATTTTTAATTTTTTGATAAAAATCAACAAATTACTTTTATTTTATAATTTTTAAAAATAGTTAAAATTGTAGGCTAAGTTAGTTTAAGACAAGGCTGCGAACCTGTTTTCAAACAAACGCCGGAAAACCTAGACCTGAATGTGGCACTTGCACTACTTGGAAAAAGGTTGGGTTTGTAGAAAAATTTTAGTAGGTTTTATTCAGAACTTATAATGCTACATTAACACAACACTGAGTTTGCTATAGATATCATTATCAACGCAATAACTCAGAATAGGTGTTTATACTGGCACAAAGTTGTGTTATTGCGTTAATAGTCAAGAAAACAGCTAAGTTTTATTTTGGTTGTGGGGATGGCAAGAAAGTTAATATAATCAAAGTTAAAGTAAATACAATCAGCTTTTTTGTGATGCCGTGATGATGCAAAGGATGAATATGACATGGAGGTCTGGAGCAACGACGCCTTTGATGCCTTTGGACACTTGTAAGAAGACGGTTGATTGGTCCCCAGAATTTTTTACTAACAAATTATTATTCTTATTATACTGCGAACACTTTGAGTAGGCCCGCATCAGAAGCTGTGGATAAACTCGAGGAAAAAAAATTCAAGAGCAATGGGATTGAAAGCTTTTGTTTCTCAAACTAGCTTTACCCACTGTGCGGCCAACTGCTGCAGTGCAGCACTTCTACTTCACATGACGACGACGGCGGCGGCGGCCAATTGGCCAAAGCCACGGCCACGTTGTCATCTTGGGGTTTCGAACGTAGCAGACATTGCGTTGAATTGTCTATGGAAGAGAGAGAAGTCTTTGTGCCTGGCTAAGGCCTGGACGGTGCCTGGACCTGGTTGGTCTCTGGGTATATGTATATATGCTTTCATTACGAGCTTAGTTCACGTCACAATCAGTTGTTGGCATCGTTTATGCCGCATTGCCTCACATACTCACACTCACATACACACACACATATGGGGAGAACTAGTTGGCTGCTGTGGCAGCTTCTTCAGCAACGTCTTTCAACTTATCGAGGAGGCGCACAATTTGCATGCACCCACTTTCCAGTTCCTTTTGCTCCACGACTGTGGCACAATGTATACGTGCATGTAATTTATGCGTTTAGATAACACTTTGCTAATTTTGAATGGCATAAATTTTTTACATTAGATGGAGCCGTCGAGTCCTGGGCCTGGCCGGTTGCTGCCCGATCGTGCCTGTAATTGTGTGTGCGTGTTTTATTTTGTATTTTTTGCCTGCCGCTGCTTATGATGATGTATTGATTGTTCGAGGTGTCAGATTTTTCGCTCTTCGTCTCCTGTTACTTGCCGTTTCCTTCTTTTTGCGTAATTAAAGAAAATATTTGAGATATGCCAAGATAATAGTCGTGGAATGCTGTTGGATTAATTAATTGAAAATGAGAAGAAGGCCTCGTTCATGTCTTCGTCTCCTCGTCGTCGTCGTCGTTGGCTTATATGGGCTGGCTCTTGGCCATGTCGCTCGTTTGCTTATCAGTGGCAGCATTGGACTTGGCTTTTTATGGACTGGTACTGGGTGATTAATAAGGATTTTCAAGTCGTTAGTCCGGCCGAAGCCAACGCCGGCTACGCGAATGCAGGCAAATTACCGATTTCCACAATGTCGCTCAAGTGGCTTAACTTTAACTTTGACAAAGACAAAAAAAATATAAAAAGAAAAACAAGAAAAAAAGAAAGAAGTTGATGCTTGAATAATGATGTGATAACCGTAGGCATAAACTGGCCAATGTCCCAACTCGCGCGCGTCACAGCTGCAGCTGCTCCTGATGCTGCTTAAAGTTTTCAAATTATTCCTAGTAGGACAGACTACGGCTTTCTCCCCCCGGTACTGGTACGAGTAGCCTAGGATTAGTCTTGGGAAATGGAGCTTGGGGCCTGGCATTAGAGCTGGAGAATTAAATTGGAATTAAATTTGTGCTTAAAGCGCGACAGAGCGAACTGATACTTAAGGGATGGGTGGTAGGAACGGGAGAATAAGGCAATTGAAATTACAGTTGCCATTTAGTGTGTGTGTGTGAGTTGAGGGAAGTAAAATTTGAAATGAAAATTTAACTTAATAAAAGAAATTAAATGATGAAATCCAAATAAAGGGAACTGAATTTCGGCATACAGATATTTATGCATTGCTTTTACACTATGAGCAAATTTGCGGCACCCAGTTGGTAAGGAAATTCCCTTTAGTATTTGCAGTAGCATCTGCTTTTGTTTGGGGATGTACAGACCCTATGAGCACGTCGCGCATTCGTTGTTGTTTTCCGCATAGGAATAGACCTACTTTTTTTTTAAATTTTTGTTTAATATCTTCGGTGTTTTTGCTCGGATCTTGTTATATTATAGAGAACAGACAGATATTGGGTCTAGCTTAATATATATTAAGTCACTGTGTTCAAACTTAAAAATTGTGGCTCTTACAGTTTTTCGCGGTTTAAAGGAGAAGAAGGGGTAAATTTCCAAATCAGAAGAGAACAGGATCTGGGTATGATATACCATCTGTTGATGCTAATCAAGAATAAATATACTTTATACTAGCAAATAACCCGACGCGCTTCGCTGTGCCTTCAACAGTATAGAACCAAACAGTATTAGATATAATAATACCCCGTCGAACCCAGAAATCGAACTTTGCTGATGGGTTTTCCCTCCAACTCCCACCCCATTCCACCCACTCTACACCCGATTCCCACCCACCTACTTCCACCAGCTCTCACTCACTCCCCAACCACTTCCCGCCCACGTCCCGCCCACATCCCACCCACTTCCCGCCCACATCCCTTCCACATCCGTACCACTTCCCGACCACATCCCATCCACTTCCCACCAACAACCCACCCACATCCCACCCACTTCCCGCCCACTTCCCTCCACATTCCACCCACTTTCCAACCACTTCCCATCTGCATACCACCCACATCCCTTCCTTTTCCCGCCACATTCCACCCACTTCACAACCACTTACCACCCACTTTCTACCCACTTCCAAAACAACTAACCACCCACTTCCCACCCACATTCCCATTCCAATCGGATGAAAAATATTTTTTCATCAGAATTTTCCCGCCCATCCAAAATCGGATTTTTTCGCATTCTGACCTTACAAACCAAGTTTCAAGCCAATCGGATGAAAAATAGTTTTTCTTCAGAATTTCCCCGACCGTTTTGGTCAAATTTTCCAACATCGGAAAATCACACTTCAAACTATTTCGTATTCTATCCTTACAAACCGAGTTTGAAGTTAATGAGAAAAATTTTTTCTTCAAAATTTTCCGCCATTTTCTTGGCGGATTTTCCGAAATCGGGACACGTGTCGAATTATTTGCGTACTTTGCATCCAAACCAATTTTTAAGTCAATCGGATGAAAAATAACATTTTTCCCAAACAAACTTTTCCGACGCTTTTCCGACTTTTCCGAGTGGAGTTTTCCAAACCCCGTCTTAGTACGCACTTTCACCACTAACAGAAACTCCTGTCCAAATTTCAGCTTTCTATCTCTTACCGTTTAGGCTGTGCGATGATTGCCAATCAGTGAATCAGTCAGGACACTCTTTAGTCTTGCGGTATTTCCGCAAGCTGGTCTTTGCAGGCGTAGTTCTAGTTGTTCTCGCATCGGTTCACCGCTAGAGTTTTTGGAAAGCTCTTTTCACGCGCTAATTTTTGTTTATTGTTGTTTTTTTTTTAGTCGTTCGTGAGTTATAGCGCCGCCGCAAACATGGAGCAAAATAAAGAGAAAATACGGCATATTTTACGACTACTACGATAAAGGCAAAAATGCATCTCATGCTGCCAATAAAATTTGTGCAGTTTATGGACCCGATACAGTTTCCATTTCCACCGCACAACGATGGTTTCAACGTTTTCGTTCTGTTGCAGGTGATCGAAGATGCGCCACGGTCGGAAAGCCTGTCGTCGAAAATTGCGAACCTGAATTGATCGAAAGAGACCGGATAGTAGCAGCTAGCATCGGCAGAGCTGTGGTCATCAAACCGTTATAAACCATTTGAAGAAGCTTGGATTCAAAAATATGGGTGCCACGCTGAAGCAAAAAAACATTTTTGGGCCCACCCAGTAAATAAAATTTTTTTACATGCCTATTCTCAGATCGAAAGAAATGAATAGAAACTCTTAAGCAGTTTTGCACAACACTCCTATACATGCGAAGCACTGTGACGAAAATAAAATTTATGTCATCTGAGAACGGGCCTTAAAAAAATAAATAAATTGCGTTGTACTTCTTACGCCTAAAACTCTACATATATCACACTTTCCAACTTGTCTCCTAAAACATTTCCCAAAACTACTTCCAACTCCTAGAAAAAAAAAAAAAGAAACACAAGAAACATTTTCCCATGCATCTCCATCAAAACTACTCACACAAGATGAAATTACTCACAAAAAGAAGACGAAGGAAAAAAAAACGTTGAAGTGTTGTCGTTGGCGTCAACATCTCTGTACAAGAGACACTGCCCAAACTTCATTTCTGCTGTTGCTGTCGTTGTTGTTGTTAGTTGAAAGTGTTTTTCCCCATTTTTGGCATGCCTCAACATAGAGCACTTTGGTCGGCTGCCTTCTAACAAATTTAAATTGTTTTCAACTTAATTTTGGGCCCAGTTTGCGTGTGCGCATCTTCATTATACGACGAGGAGCAGTGCCCCACTCTCTCCTGATGGACACCGACCATAAACAAATGAAATGAGCCCCGCCATCATTTTAACTAAGCGTGCTACGCAATGCTCCTTCATCTACTTCTTCTCGGCAACTTCATCATTTTCCACGCATGATTCGGCATAAAATTTTCTTCACACCATTTAATTTTGTGAGAAGGAGGAGTGTTTTCGTATTGTCAACGCAGGCAGCAAATTGTGTGAATTATAGTAGCCCGGAATCTGTATGTGGCATGACTCTCTGGTATTAATGGCAAATGACACACAAAGGGGGGGAGAGTGAAGACACTCTTCGGTTTTTCTTCTACCAGAGGTCGCCGCGCTAATTAAGTGCAGCAGAACATGAGTTTTTATAACTCAAATTTATGTTGGTTTTTATGACCTTCTGGTGCTCTCCTGTAGGTATCAATCAGCATGGCGATATATTTGATATGTAATTAAGAAGAACGTGGAGAGATAACTATTTCGTTTGACTTTTATACACATGTGTTTGTTCTTCTTCTGATGGTGGTTGATGGTATGTTAGTCGGCTCACTTCTAAAGCTCTCATTTTAGTTGCAATGAAATTTTGATTGAGTTTTACGGCTACAGCTAGTCGCATATGATTAGTGGAGAATGTAATGGTTACAGTGGGAATCTGAGAAAGAAAGCCTGTCCGTGCAGTTATGATTATGTCTCTACATAAATGCTTGATTTGATTACTTTTGTGATTTTTCTTATAGGTTTTTTTAATTAGCGCTACACTTTCTAGGCCATCCCAGCTGCTGCTGCTGCGGTTGCCCCCCGCCGTGGCTATGACAGCTGAAAGTCCACTCTTTGCATTGGTCTGTCAAAATTTTAGAGATAACTTTTTGTGGTCAGTAAAAATTATGTTATGCTATTAGCATAGCTAAATGAAGCTTTCGAAATGTGTTGGATTTTTGTTATCAAGGCAGGCGGAATGCATATTGGCGCCCAACGTAAGGGAACAATGGCTTCGCTAAAAGAGCTAAAATTATATGTTTTCACCAAAAAAGTGTCCTCTTTCTGATCCTTGAATGCGAAAGAAGATATTTGTTTATAATTAATAATAAAATTATTAATTTTTGGGAATTTCGTAAACTTTCCTAAATAATTATTTGGCGTAGTTAAGAGAAATTATGAGCCTAATATAATAATTTAATAGAAAATACATTAAAACTGATTTATTTATGAAATTGTTTGCGCTCTTAAACTTAAATTTTGCCGCTCTAACAATTCTCAGAAATTTTAGAAAATTCTACAACTGTTTCCAAATTGAAACATTTTAAGAGTCGAAATCCTCTACAATATTCCTCACTTCTCTCGTATTTTCCGCATTTCAAGAGTCGTCCTCAAGTACAAACTGTCTCTTGTCCATCTTGGGGGGCGACAATTAAGTGATTCATTAAAAGTGACAGAGCATGAATTGAATTGAGAGTTCAGTTGAGTTGAGTTCTGGCTTTACTGTTGTTGTACTTTGTAGTTAGAACCAAAATAGTGGTGGTTGCCATAAAGGAAGCCGTCGTCATCTCTCAACTGTCAGAGGGTGATATAAAAAGAAAGTAGTTGCCGACTGTTGACTACCGTCGACATACGTACGTGCACAAGTATTTGAAAAACTCATTTAAATCGGACGGACAGACATCGACCCCGAGCCGCGTGCGCCACTTGAGAGGGTGAGGCGGCTGCTGAGGACACTAAAAACTACCAAATGATGGCATGCAAACGACAAACAACGAAGCTGACGCTGACATTTGATGCCAAATTTTCAAGTGGAACGATGGCGACCAGCAGCAGCAGCCAAACACTTGAGGAATTGCCGCCGTTTGCCGTTGCCATCGTTTAAAAGATGATGGCATGAGATACTCGGAGTCACAGCCCTGTCCACGTACCGAGAGAGAGAGAGTCGTAAATATGAAGCACAAACAAAGCAAAAGGCAGACAGTCAGTCAGGCTGGCAGGCAAGGAAGGAGGCTGAGGTCGTCGTCGCATTAGTATACGGAAGCCCGAAAAAAAAACAATCTCAACAGTACGGCCGGCAGACAGACAGACGATGACAGGAGGAGCTAGCGTATGGGAGGAAGAGATCAGGCGGCAGATACCAGAAGCCGGCCATAAACTGGCGACTATGAAGATATATTAGGCAAATAGATGGATGGATGTATGAGAGAACTTCTCTTCTTTTGTGGGCTGAAAGAAACAATTTTCGACAACGTTTTGGCAAATGCAAATGGAGTTTGACAGGAGGCCACCATTGCCGACGCGATGTCCACGAGAAAATAATCATAAAAGTCTAAAGAAAATGGAGAACATTAAGCACGAAGTTTTTATACACTTTTTATGTGAGAAGAAAACCAATATTGTTAATTATAAAGAAAATGAACTAATACACTGCTAAACAACTAGATTCAACTTAATTTAAAGAATAGCAAATATATTCCGTGTCCTCAAGTGGATTTTAAAATAATTCACTATGTTCATGTCCGATCAAACTACATTGCCCTAGCGCCCGTGTCAGTCGGTTCAAAATACAGTTCGTCCTTAAACCATCCTTGACGACCAACTTTGAGAATTACTCATCCCATTTTAAATATTTTCAGTGTGAACCATATGCGCGCATACTTAAAAATAGATTATTTTGGTTAAGCATGTACATGGTTTTGAAATCAATGAGGATGAAATAGATGAGAGAGAAATCCAAATAGAAATTTTTCTATATTTTTACAGCACTTCGAAGTGGAAATCGCGATTTTAGCTAAAAAAAAAAAAAAATTCAGGCGAATTATGTTATTAACAAATAGAAAAAAGATGAAAAAATAACTCTTCCTGATTACCGCTGAGAAAAACATCTCCTTTAAAATGCGTATCAACTTTTTTTGGATCGGTTCAGTAGATTTTAAGTTCTGATGTACACGAACTTCAAAAAAGACGTCTTTTCGGGAAAATCGATTTAAAGTTTTTCAAACGGTACCAATCAAGTAGCGACGGCCGGTCGTTTGCAACGTTACAACTCCGTTAGTTTTACTCGGATTGACTTCCAAATTTGTACACAATATTCTCGACATATTGACATTCAGAAAAAAAAAAAAAAAAAATTTTTTATATTTTAAACCCATACCATTAAAGTCCTTGTTTCGATAAAAATGTAAGTACCGGTGGAAAAAAAACTAAAAAAAAGAACAAAAAAAAATATTAATATTGATCAAATTTGGGGACGCTTATATTTTTACAAAAAAATTTTTTTCATTAAGACCCCGCATACGTTCCTATGGCAGCCATAAGATATAGTCATCCGACCGATTTTGACCAAATTTAGCAAATCTGTTTGAAAGCATTTTATATTAATAATGCCAGAGATTGGGGACGCTAACATTGAAAACAAAAATGCAGTTTTTTCAGAGTTTTCAAACAAAAATTTTAGAATAGTAGTATTCGCATATAGTCATGTTCCCCCAGGCGGCTTTAACCACCCAAACCCCCGTACCCAAAAAGTAGAGTCTATGCTAAGTTTCAGCTCGCTAGCATTAAATCTGAGAGACTAGTTTGCTTTGAAACAGACAGACAGACGTTTAGACGGACGGAAAAAGCTAAATCGACTCAGCTCCTCAAATCAAATTATTCAACTTAATATTTCTCTGCGTTGCAAACTTTTTGGCAAAATTATAAACCCAAAGTAAAAATTATAATGAAAATATTCTTAAAAAATATTTCTTCCGAATCGGCAAATCACGTGTTAAATTATTTTTACATAAAGACGATCGCACCATAAAAATATAAATAGTCCCTCCTCCAAACTTCGAGCATTCAAAATGAAGGTCCTAATAAAATCCTAGCTCTCTATGTCGAGCATAGAAAGCTGTGGTCTAATATGATAGGCGATAGAAGTAACGAGAAGTAACTGAACGAAGAGAGCAAGCCGTGATCTCAAATTCTTATTTGGATAAAGAACTTCCCTGTATCATCAATAATTTTCATTGATACCTCACTTTTGATATCGAAATTTCTTGCACCAAGTATAAAACTCGCTATCTTTGCTCGGAGTGAATGGGTTCCGTCCCGATTTTTTCGAAACTTCAGCAGAACGGGTACTTATAATGTTAGTTTTCTATAGGAATATCAAAACACTCATATAGAAGAATAATAGTTTTATTTCTCTCAGCCTTAACTTTCGGTACCAAAGCATCTGGGCCCATCTCTAGCTAACCCATGTGATGGTGGCTTAGTTTTCTAATTTTTATTGAAATTGGGTGCGTTAACAATTTATGTTGCTATGTTTAGGTACTTAGTAGGTAAAAAGTTATCAGAAACAAACTATTATTGACCAACACAGTTAAACGCTTCATCGTTTCCCAGTCCCAACTAAGTTTGGTTTGTGTATTATTCAATTTTCTTCTTAAGCTGAGCTTCCCTATGCCGGTTAGTGTATAATTTTTATAAGCCATATTGCGGCTTATGAGTAGAATGACGGACATTAAAAGAGAAGTTTGCCTTAAGTACTAGCTACCTGTATCCACACATTCGCACGCACCGCATCTCAAATTACATATGAGCGCAGGGGGAGGGGAGAAGCATAAGAATTTATGTATTACAAAAGATGTGAAATATTTTTGCCCCATGTTTCTGATTCTATGTGGGAATGGCGGCAACTGCTGCTTTTGTGGCATTCGTCCTATAGTTTGGCAAAAAAGTTAACGTACAACACAAATGTTTGGTTGGCCAACCGCATAAATAGTCTCCGGGGAGTTTGAGTGGCAACGCAATGTGCCGTGCCTTCTAAATATGCGCGTTTCGGTGAGGATTGGGATTCCCTCTCCTAAGGCGTTGGGTTCTTCGAGTTGAGTTTCGTGCGTTGGTTGCGTTTTGCACCTAGGGCAAAATAGTTCTGGGGGCGCTTTTTTCGCTTCTCTATTTTCTGTTGTTTTTTTTTTTTTTGGGCTGCCACCCAGGAGCTGGCTGTTTATGAATTACTTGGTCAGGCACACATGTACAGCAACATGTATTTATGTATGAGTATGCGGCTGGTTTGTGGGGATAGGAGGAGCCGTAGGTGGGGGGAGGTAACCGCGCAAAACAACAAAAGGCGTGTAGTTGAATGTAACAAAAGGCATCCACTGAAATATGCTGGAAAACTGCGAACTGTAAACTGCAAAACGAAACCAAACGAAACGCCATGCCGGGCCACGCACTGCGCGCAACAATTTATGGCCAACATTTAAAAAATACAAAAATTGTTTGCGGCAGCATAAAAAAGTAGCCAAACGCCGAGAGGCGGGGTGGGGCGGTTCGCTGCTGATGCGGTCGCTTGCTGCATTTCTTTGCATAAATTGCAACATTTTGTGGCACTGTGTGGCTGCTTCAGCCTGGGGCTGCAGCCGCTGCTGCTGCTGCTGTGGCAACTTGAAGTTGCGTTTAGGCAATTTGTCATTTGAAGCTGAGCTGCCGCCGGCACTCAAGCAAGATAGTCGCGCGCGCTCAAAAAATTTAAAAAAAAGGGGAAGAAGATATTGAGATATTAATGTATCCGTGAGATAGGTGACGAACATTGTAAGTGCTGATATGGAAGATACAGACAACAATTCTTCCGATTAACTGAAAATCTGTAAGTTATTCATTAACCGATTTCTCTTCTTCCAGATAGCTGCTATGTGTTAGATAAGCTTAAATTTAATCTGTTCGTTAGTTTCTAGTGACAGAAGCTCGTATGAGGAAGATGTAAAATCGGCTCTAAGACCGGTTAATAACAGTTTTTTTTATTTGTAAAAATTGTTGTTGTATTTGATAGTTATGCACTTTTTTCTTTGATAACCAGGGGTAAATGTAATTATCTTATGTATAGGTGGAGTACATGCATAATGCCAGAAAAGTTCGTGTTGATTACGCACACTCTCAGAAGGAAGATAATAAAAGGCTACTAACACATCGGTATATTATCCCTGCAAAAGCAATCTCATCTGTAAATCACTTACTTTAAAGTCGACCATTTGGCCAATAAGGGTCGTCGAGACCTAAGTGTACCCAAAGTAAACTAATCATCAAAATGTCATTATTAAATCATCAATTAAAAACTATTGACTATCATTCTCTTAAATACTCCAGGTATCAAGTTGATTTGATCGAAAGTATTAAAACTACCTTGTATCAGGTTGACACTTTTTGGTATTAGTTTTTCAGTGTGCATTGGATTCTCGGTCTTATAAATTTTTCATATTTCAATTCCCAAACTTTTAGTATCAATTTGATACTAGCTCTTATCAAATCATATTTCAAAATGACATTATTTAGTTATCAATTAAAAACTATTGACTATCATATTCTTTAAAATACGCCAAGTATCAAGTTGATTTGATCGAAAGTATTAAAATTGTAATTCGAGGGTATCATATTGATACTATCTTGTATCAGGTTGATACTTTTTGGTATTCATTTCTCAGTGTCCAACCTGATACTCGGTCTTATAAACTTTTGATATTTCAATTCTTCAACTTTTAGTATCATTGTGATACTAGGGTATATTTAAATTGTAACGCATAGAAGGAAGCATCTCCGACCACATAAAGTAGGTATATTCTTGATCAGCATGACAAGCTGAGTTGATGTAGCCATGTCCGTCTGCTTCTAAGCTATCTCCTCCAAACTACAAATACGCTGCACATTGTCGAAACGTCGATCGGATGACTAATAGCATATCTGCCTTAGAATGATCGGTCGAAAAACTAGTTTTAGTGAGAAAAACTTTTTTGTATTTCATTCACACCAAGATTTATAATATATACAGCGTACAGCTATATAGTATAGCTGTCTGAAAAATTTAAAAAAAGTCTTAGTTAAATATTATATTATACCATACAATTCTGTTAAAATTTGACCCAAATCAGATGACTATATCATATAGCTACCATAGGAACGATTCGTCGAATAAATAGTTTTAGTGAAAAAACCTTTTTTGATTTGAATGGTACTTTCTAATTAGGAGTTTGATCAAAATCGGATGAATATATTGAAAGTTAGCGCCCTTTATTTTTTTATCAAGTCTGTAGTATAAATTCACTTTCTTACAAATTCAAATTCCAAAAACTACATTTAAAACCCGCTTTTCTTTATTTTCAACTCTAACAAAATGTATTTTATTTCAAGTGGTTTCGTCATGTGGAAAACAGTGTTCTCTCACTCTGTATGCTCCGTGTCAACACAGATGTTGTTTAATCAGAAGTTACTGTAATGGTGTGTCTCTTTCTGGACCCCATACAATTATCAGGGGGGCCAAAGAAATCACTTTCGCTCTAAATTCGCTCGAATTTGATTTCGCCCTGCCACAGAGCCTGTTTTCGAGTGATTTGCAAATCGCGCAAACATGAGTCGGCGATGTGCTTAAATACGCACTTAATCGGGGGTGTGTTAAAACAAAGATACAAAAATTAGATTAATTAGCAATAATATTTCCGTTAATCTTTTGATTAATAATTGTGCAATTTGTAAATCGAACTTAGCCTCTCACAATGGGCGACAGCGAAGTTGCGGCTGCAGCCTGGAAAGAATTGACTTTAAGTCTGGCCAACCTTTCCTCCAGTTGCTTGAATTTAATAATGCATGGCTCAATGTTACTTTTGAGTACAGTATCATTTAACAATATAATCTTGCCTACGTATATCGTCTGATTTAGAAAGAAAGTCAGATGCGGATCCAAGAAGTATCTCTAGCGTCTCCTTACGTATTTGCTACTTCCCTAAATTGTCGATTGTTATTTGTCCTGCAAGAATCATTTATTTAATGAGGGCAAATCTCGCGTAACCGTGTAGCAGCTAGAGTTGCAAGGTATCATTTTTAATTGGCGGGCGGAAAATTTTAATTTTTTGTTTTTTTTTTAAAGAAAAATAAGTTTTTTTTTTTTTTTTTAAAGAACTAACCAATTAGCCTTCATTTCAAAACATTAATAAAAAACGCATAAGAGGCTGAATCTAATTTGCACTTGCAGGCTGTCTACCCTAAGCAGCCAAGTTCGAAAGGGTTCGTGAACATGCTTAAAAAATGAAATCACTCGAAGTTTTGTGGCATGGCGAAAATATTCGAGCGATTTGGCAAATCGCTAGAAGCCAAATCGCTAGTGAATTCTACACCTTCGCAGAGACCCTGAGTGAAAAACAACTCTTCTGCAGCTTTCTTTGTATTCATTATTTCGCATTGGGCGTCAGCTTGGAAAGCGCAGAAACAGCCGCAGCAGCATTGTGGCTTGGAATATTTTCTGTCTAAAGAATTAATTTTGTTGTTTACCCAGCAAACATTTTTTTATCGCAAATGATAAGAATGCGATTTTTCCAGTAGGCGTCGCTTCACTCTGACGATATGGCAGAGCAATCGCACTCTCATCTCCCTTCGGGAAGAAATGTGCCACTCTGCGACACTTCTTGGCAGGAGAGAAAGCGTTTCTTCTGGGAGATACGAAAAAGTCACTTCTCAGGGATAAGAAAGCGTTTCAAAATTTTTCAAATTTGTGCGTGCTGCTGCTGGTTCCCTCAATTATTTTATTTTTCCATAACACAACGAATTAAAGAAAAGTTTATAATTATTAAAAATGAAATGAAATACTTTTACCCTTTGGGCTGGGACTCGAACTCGGTTCCGTTAAGACGGAAAAACACAATGAGACTGACGTTTTAGACGACTGGGCTACGCCGCGCATCTCAGTCCAGGCAACTAAAGGGTTACTTGTATTGAATCTGTCTGAAAGCATTTACCCATAAATGCTTGCTTTTAATTCTCAAGTTCTTATTCCACACTCAACCGATTTAAATTGCGCAGTTGAAATCGAAACCACATATCGCTAATTTCTCCCTTTTATGTTTTTGAAAATATCCAAACTATCAGCAGGCTCTCACCTCAAACTGTTGCCAAACTCGCTTTTGTCGAGAGAGAAAAAAAACCCGACAAAATGTTTGCAGGTTCACATATGTTTGAAAACAACGACCACAACAACATTCAAACATACATACACATATGTATGATTAGTTGCTTAAACTTCCCTTTTAAAGGGCTGTACTCAGATAAGATAATTTTTTAGTTTGGTACGATATTTCACATGAATAGAAACAATTTTGTACAGCTTTGAAATCCAAATACGTTTGAAAAGGCATCTTATTTGTATGAAATTGTTTCTATTCATGTGAAATATCGTAGCTAACTAAAAATTTATACTTAAGTATAGGCCTTAAATGTAGAATAAGTTGAAATCCATTAATTTAACTTGCGCAGTCGTCTGGGAAATTGTGTTCAATAGCATTTAATAAATTAAATAGCACTAAAATCAAAACACTGAATGATACACTTCAAGCATACTTCGTTTCACATGAAAGCATCACTGTTAGTTTCAAATCAATAACTTTTGCTTATCAAATTAATATTCTTATTATCAAACTAATACCCAAAATATCAATTTGATACTTTTTAATTACTAGTTTGAATCAATCTCTGTCAAATCTGTTTTGATGCAAATTTTAGCTTTTAAGGGTATACCGTTTGGTCTGAGCGTTGATAAATCAGTTAGTCAGTCGGCAGAATAGATAGATAGATATAGTATATAGGAGGGGAAAAGTAATTTTGTAAGAAATTTGTCCTCTTCTTCCAAAAACCAATTGTTTATCTAAGGCCGAACTAACTTTAGAAGCATTTGCTTGTTTAAGAATTTGTTTTACATAGTTTGTTTAACCAAAATTCAAAACCTTTGGAACGCCAACCCTCGATAAGAAAACCTCAAACAATAAATTTAAAAGCAATCCTGAGCATCACTCAGAAAGGGCGAAAGTGCTGTTGAAAGTTAAACAGCTCCCCATTCCATATTCCTCCCCACTTGCATGCCCTTGGTGATGCTGCACGCCCAAGCAATTTCTGCACACAGACACAAATATGCCACACTGAGATTACCCCTAGACCCAAAATGCATTTACGCCAACTCAACTGATGCAAATCTAATACTAGGTACAGCATGGAGCACGGAGGAGTACTCGCACTGCACACTGAAATATATAAACCTCTCAAGTGCAAAAACCATTCAAAAACTAAGCTAAATTTATTTAAGGAACAGCAGACGACTACGACGACTGACTGCAGCCGGCGGAACAATTTCTTCGTTTTCACTTAACAGAAATAAAAACTGAAAAGAAAATCCAACGCAAATGCGAGCAAAGCCCAACCAAAATACGGAGCCAAACCAACAAATGTCGTCAGCAAAGAGCAGGAAAAAAAAGCAGTGGAAGGTTGGTTGCAAAACACTCGGGAAATACGTCGACTGCCCGGCTGGCTGGCTGGCTGGGTCCTGGCCCCGTGGTCTCTGTTCGCCGGTGGCGGCGGCAGCGACGTGTGCATGCAAGGTGCTCGTATAATGCGTTGTGCGTGTTAAAAGATAGTTTTGCCCGGCTCAACAGCGAGACCAGAGCGAGCCCAAATACACAGTAGCAAGAGCAAAGAAAAAAGCAACAACACAGCGACAGGTAGTTTTACACATTGAAAAATCCCAAACACCATGACACGAGTTGTTGTTGCAGGAGGAGAACCGTGGTGGAGGATTGGGCTACTGTGTGCACTAATGGGTCTAGGGATCAAGGCAACGCGAGACAAATGCAAACAGACTTGGGCTTTTGCCTGTGTGCAAGAACGCTTTTCCGTTGTCCCAATCTCACCCCCTCCTGTTGTAGTATTTAGAAAAGGTAACACGTGAGGTATATTGATTTGGTGAAGGGAATAAATGAATAAAATTAAATTTAGAGAATTTTCAAAAATAGCTTCTCTTTTTAGAAACAATTTTTATTGATTTTTATATTTCTAAGATTTTTTGAATTGGTCTTTTGGGTATGCCCAAACCGACTACTCCCACCCAAAAGCAGTTTTCCTAGTTGTTGTTTTTCTTTTTATAGTAGCTGGGCACTGCAGGCATCGCTTGTTGTTGTATTTCAATTGTTAAACAAACGTTGGCGCAGCGACCGACCCGAACTGTACCCGGACCTAGGCTCAGTTGAGCCGCGCGCGTGTGGAAAACCCATCGTCTATTTCACCTCTCACCTCACACATTCCCCCTTTGGTCTCGTATTCTGTTCGCCCTTTTTGTGTGTTTCTTTCGCGCTCCTAGACAAATATTATTGTTTCCAACGCGCCGTTATTGCATATTTGCCTTAAATATTTTTTCGAACTGCTGCGCATAAGTGTGAATGAAATTAATGCGTTGCACGGTCTCGGTTTTCTTTTTTGGAAAATGGGAAAAATTCTTTCAATTTTTTCCCATATCATTTTGAATGTTTTGTTTTTCCTCACTCTTTGCGTTCACACAAACTAAACGTTATTAAATGCAGGCAAATGCCTGGTTGTGTTGTCCAATGGTATTTGTAGTGCTGTTCCTGCTGCTGCTGCTGTTTGTTGTCGTGTGCATTGGCATAAAGGGTAGCCAGAGAGCTCTGAGCTCTGACGATTTTGTTTTTTTTTTTTTTTTTCTGCATTTGAGTGCTTATTTTGTTTGGTGTTGCCTACATTTAGGGGGTGGAGTTGGCTGGGTGGCTGCTAATAGTTTTACAGTGGTTGAGAATGTAGTGGGTGCACTTTTTATGACACAGAAAAACCATAAAAAGTAGGCTTAAAATTGTATTTTTACGTCCCGTTTGCACACCGGATATTAGGATATAAATAAAGTAAGGGAATAACAAAGCTATCAAAATATGTAGAAGCAACTTTATTTAAACAGAATTTGGGTTTAAATATTAAGAACCAAAACACGTTTATTTCATAGACGAGTTTTAATATGCTTAGGCGAAAATTTTAAGTGGGAAAGGATATACATTAGTTAGGATATCTGATCCACTTTTCAACACACTTAGATCTAAGTTTATGCTAATCTTTCTCTTAAGGCCCATACGGACAGTAACGCATCAAAGTATGCGTTTTATAATCGAAACGCACCCATCTTTATAAGCTTAAAAAAGTCGCTTGCAAAACATGTTTTATAACTAATTTTTATACGCTTTCCACAAGCTTACACAACACGTATTGTAAGTGAAATAAGAAAGCGTTTTAAACATTTATTTTGTGAGTGTTCTGGATGGTTATTTTTATTATTCAAAAAATTAAAATTAAATTAAATTAGCGTTTTTCCTGTTTTTGGGGGCTCTTCCTTCCTTAAAATGAGAATAAAGTCCTGAATAGAATTTGAATATCATTAGTTAACTTTAATACTGCATGTAAGCATTTTTACTTACGACGAATGGCAGTGGCTACAATGAAGGCTCGAATGCATGTCTTGTCTGCAGTAAATTTTTTTGCACTTGATGTCAATAATGGTATATAATTTATTCCAAATATTATTGCTGCTGACATTAAATAAATTTAAGCCAACATTTACTTTTTTAAAGAAAAATGTTCACTTTCGTCTCACGTCTTCAAGAAAGACAACGAGAATGGGATACACATTTTTTTTCTTGCTTTTGCTCAAGGTTACCTTATTTTGCTGCTGCATCTGCGTAGCACGAAGAGATCAGAAGTTTTGCGAAGAGAGCGAGAGAGAGAGAGAGTGAGCACGAAATTTCTCTCGGTCGCCGAAACGACATGCGCAAATAGCTTACTTTAGCAAGTGTTTTGTAAATGTCGTAGACTGCCATACGACAACGCTTGCAAAAGCAATCTTACTTTAAGCTTGGTTTGCATAAAGTTTGCTAAATTGCTGTCTGGGTTAGGCTCGGCCATCAATATGAATGTGTGCGAAAAACTATATGCCTTCTCTTGTTCTCTCTCACGCTGACTCGTTCTCTGTTTATGCCTTACTCTGGCGCCCTCTTGATTCTGCAACCGTCTCAACTGACATTTTTAAAGTTCGATCTGATTGACTGAATTGGGCCTGGTATAAAATTGCTCTCAGACCGAACAGTGAGCGAAATTGCAGCTTAAATTCGGTAAGGGGAAATTCGAGCGCGTTTTGTTTTTGTTTTTTTGGTCAGTGACGTGAGCAGACCAAACTGATCGGTACCGGAACCGATATTTTTATATATAAATTAACCGAAAAGAACCTAAACATTGTACCGGTACAGTTTCGGTTCTGACAACTAGACCGCAAATACTGCAGTTGTAAGCTTCAAATAATAAAATAAGGTTCTGGCTCATCAAAACTTTTGTTCAGTGAAATAGAAAAACGCGAGAGCAGTCTCTTTGAAAATAGTACATTCCTATGTGGCATTTTCTTAGGTCCTCGATATAATGTAAAGCTGCTCAAGAAAGTCCGTGGGTAACTGCTTTGACAGATATAAATTCAAAAATTTTATCCACTTCTTCAATTACTTTGTCTGAAATGGAGTTGAATTCGATTCATATATGTTTAGTATTTTCAACAAAACGTCCCGGTATATTGAAATAAATATCTAGGCTAACGAACAAATTAAATGAAACAATACGGACGACCGAACCGCTCTATGGAGCTCACCAAGACGGTTGTAGGACCGTTGATTATTACTCTTTTCACTCAAAAAAAATCGCTGAAAATAAAGAAAATGTATGTTGATCTCAAATACGACTTCCCATTTGTATAACGTACAAACGTTAACTTAATCAACCATAATTTCTTTACTAAGGCTAGCTGAACAAAATGTTATCCATGATTTGAAAGTACTCTCTAAGCAGCAAGTACCACGTTCGCCAGAAATGAACAAATATAACGTACGTAACGTAGAAAATTTTTTTGAAATTATAATCAGGGCAGTTCCCAATTCCGAAAACAAGTAAATTGTCGTAAATCAAGCTGATTGTTGTTCTGAATTCCATAAATCGACAAGATTTGTCTTCTTTTTATTTTTAAAGGTGTGCTGTAGGGTCGGAGGAATTAAAAGTAATTGATACTTTAAATTATAAACTAAATATTATAATTTTATTAGACATTCTTTAAACCGACTTGAACACTTAATTAATTTGTTTGATATAATTACATATATTTTAAAAGAATTTTTATTATTGGTGGAGGAAATTTTTATTTTTATTTAGTCTTTATTATCCTCCAATGTCTTCGATAAAACAAGCAATTTTCAAATTGCTTCAAACTTTTAACGCATTTATCTCGAAACCACGTTTTTCAAACTGGCGGCCATCATATCTCCAGTTACACTGAACCGATTTTGATGGTTCAAATTTAAATCATCGCAGAATTGTAACCACACTGCTCTGACCCTCAATTTACAAAAATTTTTACCAGTTTTTTGTTACACTGAACTACTAAAAAAGGGCCCAAAATCGAATTTAAATTTTTTCAATGGCCAAAAAAAATCACACAATTTTTTTTCGAGGATCAGACCAGAATGAAATCTACACCAATTAAAAACCCGTTTTTAGTTTTCATTTCACACAATCTGGAGACGAGAAATCGTGGCGACCAGCACTATACCTTTTTTTTGGGTCCCCCAAAGGTCGAGATGTCTAGGGACTGTAAGACTGTCTCTACACTTAGGCCAAGATAGGCCTATTGCAATAGGTGGGTAGTTTACGTACCAATGTTAAATTGAAAATCTAAGATCTGTTTAATAATGTTATATGGATTTTAAATTTTCATCCAATGGAACAGCAAATCACCAACGGATATTAAAAATGCATATTCAGGCACATTTAATTACATTTTATATATTATGACTAGACATCGGATTTTAGAAATGGGTGAAAACATATTTTTATTGTGCGGTCCAAAAAAAATTTCTGATTGCATACAAGTTTGTTTCATGAAAAGTAGAATAATTTAAATCCTCATGCGTTTTGCATATTTGACATATTTGCATTCTTCGACCTATGCTAACATATTTTAACCTATTTCGACCTATTTTGGAATATGTCATATGCTTTTACATATTTAGAGAAAAAAACATATGCTACCAAGTAGGCGTCTGCACATAAAAAATATGCCTTTTATTCATGGTTAAAAACGAAATTAACGAACATAGCAAGTACGGTAAATGCTTCGTAGCGCACCGACCGAAAGAAAAGAAGGTCCCAATTTTTATTGTTCACTACGCGAGGCGAGCAAAAATCCATTTCGGTTAAGAACGCTCGGGCAAAGGAATTTTTGGTTAGGACCTTGGAGTAGGTATGTTACACTCTGAAAGGAACGATAGAGTTTAGATAAAGGACGAAAAAGAAGAATTGTATTTAAAATCACTTTATCGTGATTGACAAATCATTAAACAGCGAAATGCAAAAAGAAGAGGACTAGTAGCAGTATTGCACCAAATTAAAATACCAATTAAGTTGAAAATCATTTCAAACTATTGCATTAGCTTTTTGGCTTAGGCTCTCCATGGAAGTTTAATCAATAATTTCTTAAAAAATTGCTTTTAAAGACCACAAGCAACTGGATAGCTCTGATTGTGATCTTACCGATCCGCGATACCATGGATGACCAATGGTGAAGAGGAAAATGGTGGAGAAGAAAAAAATCCGAAACGTCATCAGCTCCATTATTTTCGCTTGCAACTAAGTGCAGGAGTCTGCCAGATGCTAAGCAAAAACCGAAAATTCATAATATTTTTATGATAAGGTTCGCGTCCCCGAATCACTTTTTGCTCGTATGTGAACTGAACACACTCACTAAATTCGGTACTGCCTTTTGCGGTCACTACTATTCGACTCCTACCATACGAGAAAACGGAAGTACAATACAATTCAAACCATTTACCGTAATCGTGCTTTGAATAGTACGCTATGAGGCATTTACAGAGCCTGCCTGTGTATAGTACCTTCTCGAGTTTAGTATTTATTGCGTTCTAAACATAAGTACGGAATTTTTAGTGGTATTTTGAGAAGAACATATTTTGACATATTTTAACCTATTTTAACATACTTTGACCTATTTCGAACCTATTAAGCATATTTTTACCTAAAAAACAATATTTTGGATATGATCATCTTAAAAAATTTTAAATATTTTTATTAGCCCAATGCCAAAATTTTGAATTTTTTTTAGACCAAAAAAAAAAAAACCTAAAACTGATTAAATTTATCCGGTATAAAAGCCCCTATTAAATCACTTACCAAAGGACAGTTACTTTAGTAGCCGTTGTTGGAGGCCCTTTGCAGTTACTTCCACCTCTTTAGAAAGACGAGAAGGTCCGTCTTTTCCGCATTGATACCAAGTCCTACTCATTTTATAAGATTATTTTTATTATTTTTTATTGGACTTGTCAAAACTATTTTTTTTTAAAGACTCAAAATTAGTGGAATTCTCTGTTCCGCATTAACTTAACTGCTCACCGGGATTAATTCCTCCCCACCAATTCAAAACGCAAACACCTGTTCATTTCATGCATCATTTGTTGTTGGCCCGGCTTCTGAAATTGCTGACTAATGTCAGCATTGGCCAGTTTTCAACACCTGTGGCCAGCTGTTTAGCTGTTCCGTTCCACTGTACGTACAATGGCTGGGCCTCCTCCTCCTACACCCACACCTAAATGCTAAGTAGCTTTAACGCTGCCGCAATGCTTTGTGGGTCGTTAAGCGGGGTCAAGGGAGAGGGCGGCTGTTAAGGGCGTGGTTTCTTTTTATATACGCACACACCAAATGCCGCCTTAAATGCTACTAATTAATGAGGATTTAGTGAAAACTGTTTTCAGTTGTAGAAATGTAAAATGCATTGCAGCACAGTCGCCCCCGCGGACTGTTTTCTTTTTTTTGTTTAGTAGCGTGGAGTATTAGCATATAAATAGCGGCATTTGAAATATTTTTAGGCGCACATAATTCTGAGTATTTCCTACCCCTCTAGCCGCCGACAGACGATGATTGCGTGAGCAGGACCTACTCGAGTTTGCCGCTTGTAAACAGGAAACGATCCTGGGCAAAGGGCAAACAAATGTAATCAATGAAATTTTATGTGCAACAGCAACGCAGCTCGCCCTCTTCGGCATATACTTGGAATTAATGCCTGTGGCATGGTTATTGTTGGCGTGTTTTTCACAGTCGCCTTTTTTTTGTTTTTATAACTTTATTTTGCACGTCTCCCACACGCAAAAAAAAAAACCAAAAATTAACATTGCGGCTCGCAGAGAAATTAAAAAAGGATTTCTGTGTCAGATTTGTTATGGCCTCTGTCCTTGTACTTTTACTTGTATTGTGTCTTGTATTTATTTATTTATACCTTTTTCCCTGTGCTAATGCAAATATTTTACCTTGCTCTCTTTACAGACATTCCATTCCTTTCCGTTTCGTTCGTGCGTTCTTTTCGGCTAATTGCTTTGTGTGTGCTTATCCTTTTTGCATTGGAACTTTGAGCAGCAGAGGATCCTGATTGTCCATCCAATAAAAACAAAAGGGTGCGTATTATACTCATTTTGTATTTAATATGTATTCTATTTGTGTCTGCCATAGCAGTGGGGATTTAGCTTAGGATTTAATTGCAGGCCACCTGCTTTCCAAAACGGTCAGACTTTAATTAATGTAATTTTTGTTCGGCTACCAATAAGCCAAAGGAGAAGGTTAAGTATAAATAAAGCTTTTACACTGAACAAAAAAAGAAAAAGAAAGAAAGCAAATGAAAGTGGCTTATAATTTCTAGAGGAGAAGCGTTGGTAGCATAGTGGCCGCTATGTGTAATATTTTGTTATCCATCTTTGATTACAACCATTTAGGCTATGCAAATGTAAACAGCCAATATGATGCATCTCTTAGCTCATATCGCTTTCTAAAGTGACCCAGGATGAAACAAATCTAAATCTTATGTATTTTCTATCTCTTAAAAAATGCTGTGAAGCACATGCGCTCACAGCTATCCTATTTTTCCCCAAAAAACCCCATTTATTAAAATAAACTTTAAAAAAAAAGCAGGCCTATCAAAAAGGGTAAATTCATAATTATGAGATCATGTCAGTCGAAGAAGTTAACTCAATATTAAATTAAGATATTAAAGACATAGAAACCACATTACTTGGTACATGGTATTTTGTAGTCAGGGCACTCGACTGCAACACTCTTACTTGTTTTACTCAGTGTAACTTTTTCTACGATTGTTTTATTTCAATTTGAGAATTTGTAGAAGAACAAATTCTTAAATTCAGAACAGTAAGAAAAAGTTTGATTTGAGCTAGCGTTGGACTAATGGACTCAATATCGAACTTGAAACTGATCAACTAATCAACTTAGAACTCGGCCTACAACAACTTAACAACTTTAAGGTACTCGAATATAAACAACTTTACAGCAACTGCAACTTTTACGGCTGACTTGGGCAACTGAACAACTTCTTCTACAACTCGACTGCTACGAGCCAACAGCTTAACTCGACTCTCTTGACTTATATAAATGAACCAATGCTAATAAACCAATACCAGAGTTGCTACTGGGTCAGTTTATCTCGACTTTACACTTATGCTGAGGGAAGTCTTTAGTGATAGACTATTAAATAGTGAAATCGACACATCTATTTGAGTGTTACAAGTAAAAACTTTAAGTTTATAATACTATTCACTAAAATCGAATTGTCAGCAGAACTCGATCTTATTTACCCCATTCCCAAATGGGCACATTTAAAATATTGAAGTCACTGCTTAGCCTTTTGTCAAATCACGAGTAACGATCATTTCTATTGACGCCTTCTTTGTAATCAATAGATTATTGTGTCATCATTAAATCATTCCCGCTTGTAACTCTGAGACAATTAAACACACAAAACTTAACTTGGTCTTTTAATTTAAATAAAGGCAAAGGGGATATAAACTATTATCTACTCAAAACAACGAAAACATTAACAATTGAATACAATAAATTAATATTAAAAATTAGAAGAAAAACTTTCGAACTTAAGCCCGGCTAGACTCCACTTTCATTTTTATTCTGTTTATACACACAAAAAATATCATGATAAATGCTCTTTAAAGTATGCTAACTTTATTTCTTAAACGTTTATATATTTGAAATGGATAATGGACTTTCAGATATTTTTTATAAATATTCCAAACTTAACATTCACTTAGATTGTTGGAGCAGTTAAATGAATTAAAAATTAATTAGCGCTAAGTCAAATTTAAAATATAATTTTCCTCAATTTTCAATATTAATTTTCATAGCAAAGGTTTGTCCGGAAAGTAATAGGACTGATTTTATTCCGCATCGACTGTACATCCGACATCCGACTAGATTCGGTTTAGGGCGTTCCTAGCTACCAAACGAGCGGCTGGTCAGTTGCCTCCGAGCACCTGGATAGTCAGGACAGGCATTTTCGCCCGACGTGTTTCTGTGAGTGGTGCCAGGTGGCAATAGGTACGCGACTAAATTCTGTGTGAAACTCGGTAAATTTGCGACAGAGACGTTTGATATGATGATCAAGCAGGCTTACCCAGACTTTAGCTATAAATTGTGTGTTTCGGTGGCCCCAAGACTTTTTGGAGGGCCCGTAAGAGGTCGCCGATGAAGATCGTGCTGGAAGACCCTTGACTTCCACAAACACCGACAATGTGACTTGTGTGCGCGAAGTTTTGAACTCAAACCGTCGACAAAGTATTCGTTTAATTGCCCAGATGTTAAGTTTACCAAAATCTGTGCTACATGACATTGTGACGGAGCATTTGAACATGCGCAAGGTGTGCGCGAAGATGGTCCCAAAAGTGAACTTCAAGAGTGACTTCTTGTAAACTGCTACCTGACCAAGGTCGGCATCTCAACACTACCGCAGCCGCCCTACAGACCAGATGTGCCCAACACGGACTTTTTTGTGTTTCCTTGCCTGAAAAGGCCGATGAAAGGCAAGCATTTTGAGAGGGCAGAGGGGATCCAAGCAGCATGCACCGCGGTTTTCAAGGCTATTTCGGAGAATGCCTACCGTGACGTCCTCATTGCTTGGAAATCGATTATTTTGAAAGTTTTTAAAGAATTGTAACGATTGGCTCAATAATTTTTTTTTAAATCGACTCAGTCCTATTACTTTTCGGACAAACCCTGTACTCAACATATTTTAATGAAAATGTCATAAATTCGGCCTAAGAAATCACAATCATATATATTTTTACCAATGATTCGGAGAAAGCTAAATAGAATATTTTGAAGCAAATTTCTTTGAGGACCTTTTGGAGTAGTCTAGCTAAAAGAAATATTCTGCAAACACTGTTCGATTTATAAGCGATCCGCTGTTTTATTCGTCAGTCTCAGTGCTGCCTTTTCATATTGGAAATGATGTTTTTGACATGTATGAAGAAATTTATAATTTTAAAGTCAAAGGAAATGCCTTAAGCTAAGGTCCCATAGGCAAATAATTTGACCAAATTTTGATGAAAAATTGACTAATAAGCCAACTTAGGAAACTTTTCTGATATTTTTGATCAAATTGCTTATGTATGAAACCATAGTTTTAGTTTTAAGTTGTGCAAAATGTTTTATCTGTATATCATGGCTTTTTTTTTTTTTTTTTTTTTTAAAATTTTTTTTTTTTTATTTTTTTTATTTAGAAATTTTTTTATGAAAATTTGGGCAAATTATTTGACTGTGGGACCATAGCTTAACTAGTTGCCAAACTTGTTGAATCCAAAAACGCAGTTCGGTATATAAACTCGATAGCGTTCTGAAGCAAAATCCTTAAAAAAAATTCGCTAAAAATTTAGATATACCATATTAGAATAAAATTTCGAAAGTGCCTCAGGGAAAGACCATGTAAATAAAGTACAAAGAGAACTGATATTCATGGAACCAAGACTATATTATGGCCTTTCTTTACCACTTTCCTAATCGGTCAAACCTTTCCATTAAAAGTTTTCGATAAAAAATCTATAAAGAAATCCGATTGAAATAAGAACCGAAATAAAAGCTTTTACCGAAACTGACACAAATTGTTCCTTGATACCATCTAAAATCATATGATTTTTTTTTCTTTCTTTTATTTTTGTTTCTCTCCCTCTCCTCGGGCTAGCCGAGTTCGCTCCTGGGGGACATTAAACAAGGTCCAAAAACATTTTGCACATTTTCACTTAGTTATTACGTTTTATTTGCTTATTTATGTGTTGCGTTCACGCCTACTCGCCTCGCATTCCAAGCATTATTTCTTTTAGAAGTATTTTTGCCTGCTGCGAGTTCGTTCGGTTTTCTTGTCAATTGTTGGCGGCCATTGACAAATATTACAACAGGGACGACTCGCTCGCTCTCCAGACCCCCTACCCCTTAGAACCGTGGCGTCTAGTCAATGCCGTTTCTTATGATTATTGTGTTGTCGTTTCTATACCCACAACACGTACAGTTGTCGGTCGCAAGTCGTATAATACGATATTTGCATGAAATTACATGGACAATACCCAGACAGACGGTCGGAGGGAGGCCCTTCGGGGTTATTAACATGCTCCAGAGATTAGATGACGCCGGCAATGATGACAACATTTGATTTCTTTCCCGTTTACTGAGTGGCCTTGTTTGGTGACGGGAGGATGGTGTGGGAGGCAGGGAGGCTAATCAGCGCAAATACCAAATATACAAAAGCCAAAATCGAAAGTGAAAAGAATTCAAACTCCTTGAAAAGAACTCAAACTCCACCCCGCGGCCAAAAGACGTCAATCATGAAAGTAAGAAAGGAGCAAAATTTGATATGCCTTCTGGGTTTGTTGTCGCTTTTCGTTGAGGTTTTATTGATTTGTTGTTCCCTTCGTAAACTGATATTTGGCATTTGAAATGCGAATGTGGTGGTGCGTGGGGTTGGGAGTGTATCTGACGACGACAGAGTCTCTCTCTCTTAGTTGTGGCCTTTGATGTATGATAAACCCAGGCAGCGGATTAGCCGCTCAGCGATTCAAGTGATTGTATATCTTTCAGATATACGATTTCGAATAGCAAAAAAAAAAAAAAAACAACACAAGTGCTGAGATTTAATAGCTTGGCTAAGCTACTCAGTGTAGCCGCGCACAGGTGAGTGAGTGAGCCAACCCCACACAGACCACACACACACACACACATACACAACTTAGTCCTTGCAGTTTAAAGTGATTTGTGGTGCTTTGAGTGGCTTGAGAAAGTTTCTTTTGCTTTTTCGCTTTTAGGTCTGATGGAAGTTGGTTTCTTTTTTATGGTTGTTTAGTTGCCAGTTTAAGAGGAAGAAGAGACTTCAGGGCATTGATAAAAAGTGCTGACGAATTGTACCAATTCTGGTCTAACGCTTTTTAATTTTTGCGCAAAAATACCAGTGACCCTTGAATTTAAGAATTCATTCATTCTCAGTTTTGTTGGCGTTTCCATTTTGCATAACTAAAAGTAAACACGGCTTATCCCGGTCTTAAACCATTATCGAAGAGTCTCTTAGAAGCTAAAGGAGCTGGAAGGCAAAGGCATAATGCTGGATAAGAGCCTGTCAATTTATCATTTGCAAAAACCTGAAAAATTGCAGCACTGTCAACAGGCGTGAGAAAAGCGTAAAAGATTTGCACTGAGTTTCCCCAATTACCAGCGAGACTGACAATTGGTCCAGCCAGCAGGCGGCCGCTTTACTCCACTGACAAAGTAATGACAGTTTACAAAAGATGAAATAAACAAATGACTGACCAAGTGGAGGGGGGTGGGAGTAAAAAAAAAACAGTGTGGAGAACGCATAAGCAATTTGCTTGGACCTGCTCCCAGGGAAACTGGAAGCTTCGTTTCATTTTTTTTTTTTCGCAGCAGTTAAATGAAATTGCATGTAAAAAGAGCATGGGGGTGGTGGGGGGGGGTGCGGCATTTGTAGTGGCTGCTATCATTACACATTTATTGTTGTTGTTGCTGTTGTTGGTCAAGCGTACACAAGATGCTCTTCATGAGGTTGAAGATGATGATGACAATGGCCAAGCCTGGTGCCTGGGTGGGTGTGAATTTAATAAAACACACACATACACACACACAAAGGCGCAGTCATGACAACATCCAGTTGCCACCCTCCACTCCAATCCTCCCTGCCTTAATGTACAACAACTATTTTCAATTATTGCCAATCAAATGTTGCATTCAATTGATGTTTACATGCAGCAGGAGGCAGCTGGCAACCTGATTATGGCCTCCACTGTTTGGTATGGCCCTCAGGCTGCTGTGGGTGGCTTTTGGGCGTTGCCTAAGAGCCATGTAATTAGTTTGCAAGTGGGTGTCAGGATTAATCTTTGAGAGTGTGTTTGATTGTCGGCACTTCAGACGAGAGACTCTTCTCTCTCTCGCACACACACATACACATAATAATGCAGTGTAAATACTCTGACTGTGTCCATTATGTTTGTGTGTGTGTGTGGCTTGGTTGACGTCCTGGTCAAAGAAAGTGCGCACCGCACTTGTTAATTGAAGGCTGGGCAAACACAGGAAAAGGAAACAAAGAGAGACAGAGCTATACACACATACACACAAAGGCCTTGCAATTACGACCACCAACATAGCCAGCAGCTTCAATGCAGCCAGAACAATACTCTACTAAGTTTTACAAAACACATCCACGACTTATGTATACTCAACTAGGCAAGAAAATATTGATAAGAAAGTACTCTCGAATTTGGAGGGTAAGGGAAGACAAGGAACACCTTTTTTCTATACCAACTTCATACTTTAAAAAGAGCGATTGTCATGCCACACCGACACTAGCCGAACGCATGCCGAAGCTTGTGGCAAAAGTGGTTTGAGAAGGTTTATTTTCACACACCAAAACACTCTCAATTTTTAACCTCGCACTTGTTGACAAACCCTGCTTTACAAAATATTTTTGTAATTTTCCTTCGTTAAAGATATCGCTTACAAAAATGGAGAAACACCATCCGGCAATGAACATAAATCTAAAATCTTACGCCCAGTTGGTGGTAGTAAAATTTCGTTTGCGATAATATTCAAAGAGCGTTGGCAAATATTTATAAAATTTTTACATATAAGGGTTTTAGTGACCTGCATTGATTTTAGTCAAAGTTTTTGTGGTTTTTACAGCGCTGTATAAAATTTTTATTCAAATTTTTTTTTGGAAACCGACATAATCGGGGGTGCCACAGAAATCTCGAGAGAGTTTGCCGACGGTTGGTTTGTAAATCTCTCGAAAAATTCGTCAATGCCATAGAACTTCGAGAGGTTTCATTATCTTATCAGAAAATCAAGTTAGAACACCAGATGTTCCAATTGAAGTTCCATTTCTAAAATCAGGATTGAATCTCCCGCCAAAAATGTCCCTTATTTTAAGCTAAAGCTTGGTATGGAGATACCCGCGAAATACCCGCGAAATGAAAAAGTCCATATACAAAAAATGATTTCGCACGGATTTCGCAGGTTGCTGTTTCGTGAGTTGGTATGGAGCTCACGCGCGAAATTGACATATCGATATCACAGCGTTGCCACCCGATGTCAATGTGTCACGCGATAGACACCCGATAGTCACGCGATGAGTGATGATTTCGAAGGTGTGAAATATATGTAAAACATATTTTTCGTCTCTACATACACACTACATGTGGCGGTAGACACACATATACATACAAATGCCGCGGTTGTTTTTGCTATAGGACTATTGCAAAACGGCTTGGTCTTCGTTAAAGGACAGCCTTCTCTGCCGGAGTGATAAGCGTGCCAAGAGTGAAAGAAAATGAAGCGTACCCATTGCAACTCAAGGAGGCAACGATGTGAAGTGAGAGTCATGTCGCTTTTGGCCAACTTATGCCACGAGAACCTTAACTCCTTCTACGAGATTGCTGATGATGAGCAACTTTGGCCCAGCACAAAGTGATTCAATTGTGGACGACTGCGATTCCGTATGTCCAACGGATCAGCTGCATAACTTTTCAGTGGTCGGACTTGGGACTTCATTGTCGCGCAAGTCGTGGACGACATCCTCTTATCTATGCCGTTCCATTATAAATACGTATAAACGAGATGTCATAGCCCAGTCCATTCAGCTTCTTCCCTATCTGTGTCCATAAAGCACCAATTGCCTATTGGAGCAAATTGTTAAAAAACTACAAATAAAGTAAGGGTTATTATTGTAGCAACTTTTGCATCATTGGTGGCCACCACAACTATTCGCGGATAGTTCATTTGAATTTCCCCGCCGAGTAAAATTTAAAAACAAATCAACTAGAGATGAGCGTCTTATTTCGCACTTGCTATCGACGAAATAATGTGCAGAGATTTCGCACACTTTTCGCAAGTATCTCCATACCAAGCTTAAGTAGTAATTCAAATTAAAGTCATTAAGTCTCCATCAATAAAATGCAAACTTGAAAAAATTGTTATCGCCAAACATGAGGTATAACTTGTAGCCCCTGTTAAGTATCTACTTAACACCATTGACAGAGGGAGCCACTGAGGTGGTAGCTTTTCTAAATCTCCATACAAAATACGGGAGGTTTGAAACCAACCAAAAGAAATTTCTGTGGCACCTAAAAATTTTATTTCGGTTGGAATTTGGAATTTTTAAACGCACCCTAATTTTACCTGATACTTCGCAACCAGAGCTGTAATGTATTCATTACATCCCGTATTTAATTACTTTTCATTACTAAAAACACAATTTTTTAGGTAATGAAAAAACAATTCCCCATTACGATTATTTAATAATTGTAATTGTAATGTGGAATTGTGATTATTCAGTGAATTATCCAAAATTTAATTACTTTTACAATTACTTAGAGAATTGTAACTGTAAAGGGTGATTATTGAGTAATTGTGCTTGAAATGTCTAAATATTATGTATTTGTTTATGAAAACGATGATTTTTTACCGCATTTTGATGACGCCAATAGCAACAACCTTAGACACTCTCCTTAGAAAGAGAACAATTTACACTTTTGTAGTCTCATTCCGGCATTGACTACCCTGGCAGTAAATTAGCAGAGAATCTCTGATTCCACTGAGATCGTAAGCTTAAAGAGTGTGGCGAATGGTATGTAACATGGATTCAAGAGAACATATAATCCTCTATGATTTCGACGATACCAGGGGGGTAACAAAAATCTATTTGCAATTTCATCTTGTTGTGGTGTCCAGTTACCCAGATGAGGTGGACGCGCAACTTTTGCTACATCCTTAAGTCTTATTAATAATATTTGGTCATATGAAAAATTGAAAATTTCGCGATTCTTTTAAAAGTTCGATCTGCAACTCGTTTTTATACGTCTATTTTGTCAACCATCAAATCATCATAATAATCTTAGGTCATACGAAGAATTTGCCAATTTCGCAATGTTTTGTACTGTTCAATCTACAACTCTTATACATATATATACTCCCTACGCCGCTTTCGTAAATATTCAAATGAAAATTTGCCAATTTTCCGCGGTTTTAGGTCTACACCTATTAAAGATGCGTCTTTAATTGGCATTAATTTAGCCAAACTTCATAATAATCTTAATTCCTTTGATCATTTTGAAAATTTCGCGATTTTTTTTAAACATGGGATATAAACCTTCTATTCACAAACTCCTGCATTGTCATCTAATCATCAAGCGGTTTAATAAATACTCTTATAGTAATTCAAATTCATTACGCCATTTGTGCGTGATTGAGTAACAAACGGGCAAACGGACATACAACATACAAACTTTCACATTTATTATATTAGTAAAATAAATAAAGTTTTAGATGGAACACAACCAATAGATAATGGTATTGACACATCGCTATCTGGAATAAAACACTATATTAAATAGTAGTTGGGTCGATATTTGCTTGATCCGCCGACAAATTTCGAGATTTTTCAAAAGTATCCAATGCTAAATAAGATAGCGATCAGGTATAAGACACCACTTACGTCGTCAGCCCCAGCTGAAAGAATATTTTCATTTGCAAATAATATTAACGACTCAAGACGCCATGCCACTTCCGATTTTTCGTTTGAAAAATTAGTTGCCATCAAGTCCAACTTTAATTTAATGGATAATATGAAATAAACTTGTTATTATTTTCAAACAAAAACATGTAATATAAACCATGACTTTGATAATTGGGCTCAAGTAATTTAATTTGACACTTAAATATTTAGAATAATTCAACATTTCAAGCACAATTACTCAATAATCCACTTTATAGCTACAATTATCTAAGTAATTGTAAAAGTAATTAAATCTTGTAATATTTGTGAATAATCGTAATTCCAAGTTACAACTGCGATTAATAAAAAAATGATAATTAGGAATTGTTTTCAATTATGTTGAAATGGTAATGGTAATGGTAATTCAAGTTTACAGCTCTGTTCGCAAGGCATCGTTAAATATATGCAGTATCAGTAATGCAAAAAAAAAAAACAATTTTTTTAAAATTCAAATTGAAGATAAAAGAGATTCTTCAGCTTACTAGGTAATTTAAAACATAAACCATTTGTAGAGTATATAGCGCATATAAAGTCTAATTAGGTTATGTTTGATTGTTGTAATATGCAATGCCAGTCCGTCCATCCATGTCATACTATTATCCTCCTCTAGTGGTTTCACTCTGGTCAAACGCCTCAACCTCAACTGTGCGAAATTGGAACCGCCAATGGAATTTAATCAAGTTTTATTTGCACTAGTTCCATGGTCCCCAGCACAGATGAGCAATAAAATCTCCTCCCATGTGTGTTTCTCTCTGTGTGTGTGGGTATTGATTGTCATAATTAAACGCTGCTGCTGCTGCTGCTGATGATGTAGCTGCTGCTGTTGTGCAATTTCTCGTCCAGTCATTGCCATCATGTATCTTTCCACCATTCTTTCACTATCTTTCCTTCTTTCTTCCTTCCTTGCCGCTGCACTCTTTGAGTTTTGTAACTGCGCTTTAAAAGTTTTGTTGATTGAATGCAGCGCTGCACAATTGTTGCAAAAGGGCAGCCATAAAGTGGTCTTATACAAACACCCGCCCACATATACTGTACATCCTCCCCTCCCTACTAGTTTTATAGCTATTCTTTTGTATACTCTGTGGATTAGTTCTTCATTGTTTAGCTGCAAAAGAGTGTGGCGCTCTGCAGATAGCAAATGCTGTGGGAGTTTGTAGCAAGAAGTTGTAAAGGGGAGAGTGAAGCGGAGCGCGTATGATAGGTGACATTGCTGCTGCAGTTGTTGCCAACCGCTGTTAAGTGGTGGGGGCGTGGCAAAATTGCATGGCTAACTAGCTAGCTTTAGTGTGAACTGACACATGCGTTGGATCAAATGAATAGGGCATTTAAGTAGCAAGTCAAGAACATGTGTACATAAATCTGTAGAGTGTGGAAGCCGAATGTAAATGGAATTGAAAGGTGTAGAAAAAAACTTGTGAATTAAGATTTTGTATGTAATAGTTTGTTTTAGCCAGTTTAAGGTCACAAGTCAACAGATATTAATTACAAAATTTTGGAATAGCACTGGTATGTTCAGAATTGTAGCTTTCAAGCTTCATGATTTCGTTTACACGAAATTTGGAGAAAATTGGTGGATTCACAGATGTACAGATTTTGTATGTAGTTAACAGGCCTGTTCCAGTTTTCACTAACAACAAAAATTCACAAATTCGAATTTGATAAAGGTTCTTTTCGGAGGTGTCACTGAAATCTCTTCCAACCAAATTCCAACCCAAAACCAATTCTCGGTGTCACAGAAATCACTTTCGGTTGGTTTCAAATCTCTCGTGTTTTGTTAGGAGATTTAGCAAAATTCACCACCCAAACAATTTTGACAAGCAAAACTAATTTTGGAACTGTAAACAAAATTATTTTTCTGGATAGGTTGCATAAAATGAATAAATTATTTAATTAGTTTAAACATTGAAATTTGCGTTTCAATAATTATTAGGAAAAACAACCAAAGTCTTTCATGTTAATCTAAACCAACCACATCAGTGGCGCCATCTGGTTGGCAGCCAGCGCATTAAGGGCTGGCAAGTTATACCTCATGTTTGGCGCCAACAAATATTTAAATTTTTAATTTTATTTATGAAGAATATGAATTAAATTTAAACTATAATTTAAAAATGCATCATAGAACATTTATCACAATCAAAAAATTTCAGTTGAAGATCAAATTAACCCATAACTAAAATTAGGGAAATTTTTTTGCTAGAGATGCAGCCCCTTCTTTTAGCGATGAAACTTTAATTGGAACAGTTTCTGTTCTAACTTGATTTTCAAATTAGAAAATGAAATCTCTTGAAGTTCTGGGACACCGACGGTTTTTCGGCGATTTGCAAACCAACCGAGGTCAAAATCTCTAGAGATGAGAGCGCTTTCACACACAAATGTCTGAAAGGGTTCGAATAAAACTTGGAACACAGAAAGTTTATGACCTGGGTTTGAACATGGTCTTTATAAGTTTTATTTAAATGATAAAAAACCGCGAAAATTGCCCTGTTAGTAAATAGGAGCTTAAGATCCATGGTCAAACAAATCGCCAAATTAGCAAAATTTTCATAATACCCTAGATTATTATAAAAATTGAATAAATGCCAAATGAAAAAGCATATACAGGGTTGTCCATATTCGACGGACCCATCTGGCAACGCCATAACTTTTGACAGAGATGTCAGATCGCTTAATGACATACCGCGTTTGAAGCGTCAGTCCAAGCAGATTTTTACCATGGAACAATACACGCCACGCGAGCGCTCTGAAATAGTTGAAATTTACATTCAACAGAACAAGTCAATTGTGAAAACTCAACGTGCTTTTAAAAAATTAAAAATTAAGCCCATTTCACATTGAATGGGACCGTAAATAAGCAAAATTGCCGTATTTACGCCACTGAAAATCCTCAGGAGATTCAAGAAGTGCCTCTTCATGACGAAAAAGTCACAGTTTGGTGCGGCGTTAGTGCGAAAACGGTCATTGGGCCGTTTTTCTTCCAAATGAAAATGGCCATGCTGTTACCATCAACCAGGAGCGTTATCGCGACATGATGACCAATTTTGTGATGCCAATTATTCGTCGAAAGCGTATGAGGCAGTTCTGGTTTCAACAAGACGGCGCTCCACCGCACACAAGTCGCATAACAATCGATTTTCTGAAGAAATTGTTTCCGGGCCGTTTGATGTCGAAAAGTGGTGATTTGGACTGGCCACCGCGTTCGCCCGATTTGACGCCGCCTGACTTCTTCTTGTGGGGATATTTGAAGTCAAAGGTTTACGTTAACAAGCCAAGGACCGTAGAAGAGCTCAAGGACAACATTCGTGAAGAAATAGCCGCTATTCCGGCCGAAATGTTGGCGAAATCGATGGAAAATGCTGCAAAAAGGGCACAATACGCCATCAACGCCAGAGGCGGCCATTTGAGAGATATCATATTCAAAAATTGATGTAAACAAATCTACTTGGAACAAATTAAATGATTAAGATTGCCAACCGCCAAATTTGTATTTTTTCTTTGATTTTTTAAAAAAAACATGGGTCCGTCGAATATGGGCAACCCTGTACTATTGTACTTGGTGTTTTGAGCATAAATCCATCGCACTAGCAACGCCCACAGGTTCTCCATCGGATTCATGTCCGGGGGCACGCGGGCCACTCTAAAAACCGAACATTATTGCCTTCAAGCCGTGTATTGATGCGTTGTCCTGTTGGAAAATGAAATTTTTACGCCTTCGGTTGGGAAGAAAAGGCAATAAATTCATTTGCAAAATGTTCACTTATTCTCTCGAGTTCATATGAGTGCTTAGAAATGCCAGCTGCAAGCATTCAGACTCGCAGAACGCAGCCCAAACCATCAATGATCTTCCTCCAAAATTTCTCTTAGAAAAGTATAGAGGTTCCTTCCTCAAATCCCTCCAATAGTGCGAAAACCCATCAGGAAGCTCCAAATTATACTTTATCTCATCCGAGAAAATGATCTGGAAAGATGTTTTGTATTTGCATTGCTCTATAAAAACTTTTTACTTTTATCCAGTCAGTTTCCATGTTATCTCTGGCGAATTTCACCCGGGCTTCCATATAGCGGTCCAGTAAACTTGGTACCACCTTCAATTTTTATCGCACTATGTTTTCAGACTCTTATAAGTCCGTGCAACGGTCCACCAAGACACTTTTTAGGCCACATTCAGCCTCTAATTCATTAGAGTTCTTTAATGAATTACTTGCAGCACTCAATAATCGGGGTTGGTCACGCTGATTTATCTTCGGCTTACGTCCTCCGTTTATTTCTTCTATTCATTTCAGTTCTTACAAATATTTCGCACAACTTCGTCGGATCGTCCAATTTTCCAGCCAATTTCATGAAATGAGCAATCTCATTTCGAGCGCCAAAATTTGGCCTTTCTCGACATCTGACAGCACTGGCCCATTTGGCATATTTACAAATCTATTACAAATAGTTACTCAACGAAGTGTACTCAAATAAAATCGCCGCCAGAAAACACAGAATAAGAAATTAGATTGTGCGGCTATAGTAGTGCACCGCTCACATAACGAAAATGAAACATAACGGTTAATTTTTGCACTGAGAGTGTTAATGTTTGTCAATTATTTTATATCATTTTGAACGCTCTTTGAAACGGTAATCGCAAAGTTTTTCTACCTCTACTCTTTCTATGCGTACACTGAAATATTGACTTCTTTATGATTAAGGTGCTAAATCCAGATAGTTTTGCTTTGCGATTTTATTTAAAATAATATTAATCTTGTCCTAAGAAATATATTTCAATACGGAAATATTTTAAAATCTTCGTGTTTTTGGGATCCATTTACCTCTCAAAACATAAAATATATGATTTCCAGGAAAGAATTTAGTGTAAAATACTGGTGCTGGTTTGAGTGCGTATAATTTTGAATTTTAAAATTTGAAACTCAGAATTACAATAAATTTGTTTGAGGTATGAGAAAAGGCTTATATTTTTACGCATCAAGTCTCAAACACGTTCCTTCCTAACCATTTCCTTCTTTTCAAATCCCACACAAGCTGTTTGGTTTTTGTGTGCTCTTATCCATAATCCTCAATCATTTAGGAGTCTTTTCATGATGTCAATTGCTCAAGCTTTACCTTGTTAAGCACCCCGCACTTTATAAATTCAAAAGTTAAACACATAATTAAAAGCAATCCAAACAACTTATAGGGGAAACCCCATAAAAATGCAAAGCTTGAAGCACAAAATTATCTATGTATCTGTATCTCCTATCTATGCGCTGAGTGTGTGCTTGTGTTTGAGCTTGTGTGTGCGTGCATATTGTGGAGTATTAATCGCATTACTTATTAAATCAATTAAAAAGTTTTTCAAGCGCATAAATAACAACATTTGTGGCATATGAAAAACTGTTGAAGAGTTGCAGGAGGAGCATGAAACAACAGATATAATGCATTTGTCTGCTGCTGCTGCTTGCTACTGTTGTTGATTTTGATGTAATTATTCACACTGCAATTATACGAATCATGGCAAACTTTTGAGCGGCATTTGCTTTATGTTTATCCTGATTGTTGCTGTTCATAATCTGCAATGAAAGCACAGAGAATGCACACTATTATGTGAAATCATATCAAAGGATTGCCAAGCATCAACAACAACAGCAACTCCTCACATTGCATAATGTCATGGACGAGCAACAACATCATCATATGCGACTGCCTGCCATTTGTTGCCTTGCAATTTTATACTTTTGCATGCAACCAGCCCACCAAACAGCCACCCATCCATGCAACCAGGCAAAACATAATACACAAAACATGGACCGTTGTCAGGCAAAATGTATCTATGAACTGACAATGTTACACTGGGTGCTGTCACACTGTTGCTAGCATATCGCTTGTCCTGGCTCCATCATATTTTAGTGCAATTGAAATGGGGAGGAATATCACATTTAAGCACATGTCGAGGAATTAGATACTCTAATTAATTTTAAAAGAAACTGATAACAACAAATCCATTTCGAAACATTTAGAATCATCTATACGCAAACAAATATAAGCCATCATTATTTCTAGACCCACAACCGGCGGATTCGAAACGAGAAAAATTTAACAACTTTAAAAATAGATTATTTTTAGGAAAAACTATTAGACCAGCGCGCTTCGCTGCTTACTAAATGAATTTAATGTTTAAATTGTCTATAAAAAAATGTTCTACAGTTGACATAAGAAATGAATTGTGTTCAAACACACATTTTGGCCCAAATTTTAGATTTTTTTGAGGAACCTATTTCTTGTTTTATTATTTTTTTTTTTATTCTATGCTGGTAAAGTCTTAATACTTTCCATTGATCATCTGAGTGTCATCTGTTTCAACACAATTTTGGCGGGATAGGATCAATATATCTTATAGCTGCCATATAACAAACTGGTCATCCAAATGGCCAAAGTAGTAGCGCCATCTATTGCTTAGTTTGAGAATCACTGGGCTAAAATTCTTCAAAACGAGAATTAATTTGAATTGTTCTGCCATATAAATTGTTTTTAGTAAATATATTGAAAAATATTTCGTTGTTAAACATCGCCGACGATGCGCTGGCGTTAGGCGAATTAAAGTTATTGTAGCCGCAACGTGCATCCACAAAATTGACGTCCTCTTCTTCTTCTTCTTAATTGGCCATTACAACCGTTCGACGGTCTGGGCCTCTGCAAGTAATGCTCTCCAGTCGCTTTTGTTTCCTTCCAGCTGGGGCCATTGGGTACACCAAACTTGGGGTCCCAAATTTTTTCCCTTCTCCCCCCTCCCCCCCCCTCCCCCCACCCCACCCCCCTAATAAGCTTTCCTTACTGACTTTTACGTCCATCCTGGTACATTTTCCCAACCAGCGCAGCCGCTGTTGCTTTATGCGCTTGACCAGACAGGTGTCCCCATAGAGCACATACAGTTCGTCATTATTTCGAATGCGGAAATCATCGCCAACTTTCAAAAGTCCATAAATCCTCCGAAGAATCTTTCGTTCAAACACGCCAATCGCCGCTTCATCCGCTGCTGTCATTGTCCATGCTTCTGCGCGGTATTGTGGGGTATGGGATGATATTGTATAGGGCTAATTTTGTTCTTCGCTTGATGTCTCTTCTCTTGATCTCCTTTTTTACCCCCTAAGGTTTTCTTTTTTGTTTGATGTTGGTTTTTCGGATTTTTTTTTTTGTGGTGTTTTTTTTTTTTTCGGGGTAAAAAAAATAATTTGTATATTTGTATTTTTATTTTTAAATTGTATGTGATTGTGAATTTTTTTCAACGGGTTATAAGTTTTTGTTTGTTGTTTTTTATTTTTTTCATCTTTTTTTCATTCTATCCTTTAAACTTTTGTTTAAACCTTTCTTTCCACCTGCTTATTTTTCTTTCTTTTGTCCCTTTTTTTTTGGTAGATTATGTTTTATAACGGTATTTGGTTAAAATTTTTATTTTTCATTTTAATAAAAAAAAATCCGAAATTAGATCTCGACATGCCCATCATAACGTAATTTGCGGTTTTGCACAAAAATTTTTTGTTAATTTTATAAACAATTTCAAAAATCGTCAAAAACGGAAAAATGGAAAAAAGGGTTTTTTAAAAACGTGATTTCTCAGGTTTGGTTTATCGGACAGCTTTCAAGTTGATATTGCTGAAAAGTATTTTACTGTAGCTACACAAATTATAATTTTATAGATTTTTAAATTATTTACTAATATTAAGTAATTGTTGCTAAAAATTATTTATAATTTTCTCTCAGTGTTAACCACCATGATATAGCTTCTAAGCATAAACAATTTATTGCCCTAAACGTAACTTAAATTTTGGTGTTTTCAAAAAGATGGAGACTTTTATAGTTTAAAAGTTATGAATTTTTTAAGTTATAAACAAATAAAAAAGATGCCCTTAAAGAAAGCTTTGCCACGCAGTCAGTTTCAAAGCTTTACGACTGAAACTTGGCGAGTTGGCTTTATATATATCAAGCTTTTCAAAAATGTCAACATCACACAGATCGGACGTCTATATCATATAGCTGCCATATGAATGCTGAATTTGGTTGTGGTATAATATACTTTGAAAACTCTGGCCACCCTAAACCACAACAAAATTCAACTAATCAGAGCATTCGTATGGCAGCTATAAGAAGTAGACGTCCGATCTTCGTGATGTTGACATTTTTGAAAAGCTTGATGTATTTAAAGCCCACTTGCCAAGTTTCAGTCATAGAGCTTTGAAACTGACTGCGTGGCAAAGCATTATTTAAGGGTATATTTTTATTTGTTTATAACTTAAAAAATTAATATCTCTTAAACTATGAAAGTCTCCATCTTTTTGAAAACACCAAATTTTAAGTTACGTTTAGGGCAATAAATTGTTTATGCTTAGAAGCTATATCATGGTGGTTAACACTGAGAAAAAATTATAAATAATTTTTAGCAACAATTACTTAATATTATTAAATAATTTAAAAATCTATAAAATTATAATTTGTGTAGCTACAGTAAAATACTTTTCAGCAATATCAACTTGAAAGCTGTCCGATAAACCAAACCTGAGAAATCACGTTTTAAAAAACCCTTTTTTCCATTTTTCCGTTTTTGACGATTTTTGAAATTGTTTATAAAATTAACAAAAAATTTTTGTGCAAAACCGCAAATTACGTTATGATGGGCATGTCGAGATCTATTTTCGGATTTTTTTTATTAAAATGAAAAATAAAAATTTTTTTAACTGTTCGGTTTATAAAAGAATGACCGTAGGTCTTCTCCAGGATTTGTCGTAGTGTGCATATCTGGTCTGTGGTGGATTTACCTGGTCTAAAACCACTCTGATAAGGTCCAATCAGTGTGTTAATAAGGGGTTTTAGACGTTCACAAATAATGCGCGACAAAACTTTATATGCAATGGGAAGGAGACTGATCACGCGGTAGTTGGCGCAAACTGTAGGGTCTCCTTTTTTAAAGATTGGGCATAGGACACAATCGTCGGGCATGCTTTCGTCAACCCATATACGGCAAAGAAGTAGGTGCATGCACCTTACCAATTCTTTCCCTCCAGCCTTCAACAATTAAGCGGGCAGCTCATCAGCGCCTGGTGATTTATTGTTCTTTAGCCTTTGTATGGCTAAACAGACTTCCTGTTGGGTAGGCGGGTCTATCTCTATTGACGTCCTCACTGCCCATAAAGTAGATTTGTAAAAATGTATGTGGTTCGTTTGGTATTGGTAGCAATGAGCCTATTTTTCATTTGATTTTGAAGTTTGAATTAAATTGTTGACCATTTTCCCCTCTATTCTGCATTATGTCTGTTGCTCCGATCGAAGTCATTTAAAAGCAGGAATTAAATCTACGAATGAACTTCAGAAACAGGTTTTAATCAGGATCCGTGCCGCTGAGCAAGTCTTTCAAAGGCTCTAGTGGCGTCACAATTTCCTGTAGTTGCACTATTCCTGATGCGCCTCACATCCCGGCGGGCTTTTTTTGAATTTGATTGCGTGACATAGCACCAATGAGGACTTTCGGATGAGCGGAATATTCGATATCTGACATTTACTCGAATGCGAGACGAAGGAAAGAAGCAAATGTTAATGCTCGATATACTTGTTGGTGATGTTGGTCAATTGTTCTGTGTGTGTTAACAGCGGTCCGTCGCGCATTCGTTCGACCCCCCAAATAGCCACCCCTACGTGTTGCTGACATTTTTTACTGGAACACACACACACACACACAGATAGGCCAAATTTAAACGATTGATAAAAAACGATATTCCGATGTTTTGCTATTTTCCAAAATTTCTAATAATAAAACACAGAGTGATACAGATGAGCAGCCAGCTGCGTCGTCAATTCAAAAGAATGTTCTGCAGTGGGACACCCTAATCACCTAGCGTTACGAAATATAGTTACAAACCTAAAGTACACCTGCCAAATATATACAAAAAAAATCATTAAAATCGGTCAAGCCGTTTTGGAGGAGTTTGCTAACAGACCTGTGACTCGAGATTATTATTTATATAGATTATACAGATTATTATAGATTATCTGCTTCAGTTTTCCTCTATTTTTATAGTTGTGGTGTAGCCAGAGCTGATAGAGTCAGTGCCGGAGAGTAAGAGAAGTCGCCTTCAACTTGCTCCTCGAAATACTATTGGTAAACTGTGCCGCACACTCAAATTCATAAGTCGAGGAATCAAAAACCAAAAGAACACCCTATTCTCTTCTCTAATTACCAAATATAATCAGAACCATCAAATAAAGTGATTTTGTCTCCCTTCATTTCAAAAATTTTTGCAATTAATGCGACCTCTGATTAATATCATTTATTTAAGCAATGATTTAAATTTTTATTAGGACTAGAATCTGGATAAAAAATTCAATCTCAATGCTGAAACATCTGTGATTTTGATTTTTTAGTTCTCGTGTTTGTTTGTTTTTAATAAGCACGTAAAAAACATTGACCTCGAGCCAGCTAAAAAATCGCAAATAAAAAACATAGGTCGCTATCCAGAACAACATTTTGCATTATGTTAACTAAATCTGATTAAACTGCATTTTAATCATTCGGAAACCTGCTTACAGGAGCCATGGGTTTTGCATAATGAAATGTTTCCAAGAAGTAAGACAACAGCAGTATACCCTCGAAGCTCTTCACCATCTTCGAGTGTCTTTCTCTCTCTCTCTCTGCTGTTGTCGTCTCCTATTCTCCTAACATTGTCTTGTTGCTTTTTGCCAGCGTTAAGGGGAAGCGTTTAATTAAAAACATTTTGTATACACATTTGCTTCCTTTTTGTCAGATTCCGTTTGCAATTGCTTTGCCAACTCCGCCGCTCTGTCTCCCTCTGTTGTTAATGATATCACCAAATGGCTGCTGTCAGTTGTCTGTGCGCTACTTGTTCGTTCTGTTGCCTGTGTTAATGATATTTAATGATGATGCTAGGCCCTCTCGCCCACCCACCCACCTCCCGTTGAACATTTTGGCCCGACATTTGCTTCCAAATTCACAGGGAAAATTTGTTTGACTCTGCGGCACATTATTTGATTTTCTGTGCATATTGCATCCAAAAATCCAAAAACTCATCCTCCACCCCCACCACCCAAATGTTCAGTTTAGCAGGCGCCAGTTATTGCCATGACTCTCTGAATTCGGAATGCCCCCGCAGGCCACAATCATTATCAGTTTTCTGTTTTGAGTTGTGTGCAGATGCACTGATAGATGCATTCCGGGGAGAGGACAGGATGGATGCATTTGTGTGAAGACCCACACACACAGATTACACAACCTGCTTTTGGTCTTAGTGCTGTTTTCTGAGCAGGTCAATTGCAACTCACTGGATGGTTGGTTCTTTTCACTTGTTGCTTTGGAAAATTGGAATTGGATGGGCCCTAAGATTGGGCTAATAAAAGGTGTATCAGAGTAGGTGCATGTTTTCTAGATTAAAACTCTCTTTCTGTCAATTGGCTTAGAAGTAGAAAAGAAGTATTAGATACACTGTGAGGGAGTGGAACTCCGATTTAAGGGACTGAATAAATAAAGTTGACATTCAGTTGAATGCATTTGCTCATGTATTAACTTCTTCTTGCTTGAAAACGCGAACTCTAGTTCGCTCTATTAATTACTTCCAATTGCCCCTATACCCGCTGATACCTCCTCTTATTGTCTTTGTCGTCATCAACCTTTGCGAATCTTATAAATAGCTTTGGCCCCAAAATTGACACAGCCAGCGCCGAGTTCAACTAATTTATGCATACGAGTATCTATGAAACACAGCACTTCACTTCACTCTTCCATCATCATCGTCCTCCGCGTCATCCTCATCATCATCTGTTTTTCGTATCGAGTACTGAGTGTATGTACTTGTTCATCTCTCTCTCTGTCTCTGACGAAGTTTATTTTATATGCGTGCGGCGTCAAAGTTTGTGATGATTATTTCGGCAAAGGGCGGGCGGGTTGGGTTGTACTCTGGTTTACTCTGCCTGCGTGCCGGCTAGCAGACACGCCCCCCGTTCCATGCATACAAAAATAACCAATATTGATTTGTCATGGTGCACGTTGGTGTGAGGCAAAAGAGTGGGGATGGTCGTGCTCTGTCAGCGGCTGTGTTGTATCTGTTGTGTGTGTTCATTTTTTGGTGGCGACTGCTTTTAATGATTTTGGTTGCAGCTTTTCAGATAGACGTATGCATAAACTTGTTTACACTGTAGCAACTATTTGTTCTCTATATCCATTTCTCTAAATTTTGTGATCATTCATCTATTAATACTGTTTTATCAAAAATGTCAGCATACGTAAACAGTTTTTAGTTTAATCATACTTTGTATAAGAACTTAAAGACTTATATCTTTGTATTCAAAACAAAATATGTAATAACAAAAATTATTTTAATATCATGCCAAAAAAAAAAAACGACCAATCGCGTTAATCGATTTTAGAGTTCAAATTTGTATGAACTTTATAAAAAAATTTTATAATTTTAATTTAATTTTATTTGCTATACCATATTGTATTTAAATTAGATTTTATTTTCATTTTAAATCGAATTCAAAATCAATACTGTCTTCTGAGTCAATTAGATGCCAGAGCCAAATGTGATCCGAACACGATCCATTTGGTCGAATAATTAGATCTATTGGATCTATCAATAAACTAAGAGTCTACTGGAATATCCCTATCTGTCATATTTAATTATTCAAGGGATCACAAGGATGAAAGATTAGTTCTAAACTTAAAATCGGGCAGAATAAATATTACATGTTAACGACGGATGTTCTTCCTTATTCATAAAATTGTAATTACTTGACCGAAAACCTTCAATCACTATCGGGTGTGTTTCATAAATCAGTAGAGGTTTTTGTATAAACGTTTGCATTTCCAATTAAGCTGTATGACGTGATATTAAAAGAGGCACAAATATGCCTGGCTACTCGATTAGATGACGAAAGTTAAGCGATTTAAAACAGCCTGCCCTAAGCAGTCTATTAATCTATTAGCCGATCATATTCTTGTCACTTCCCAAATAAAGTAGTAATCCAAGTTTAGTTAGAAGAGCAATTGTTTATCCGAAAATCACTAGAGATTTGAGAGAGTCAGAAAATTAAAAACTGACCCAGCACGCGCCTTCTCTTTGTTTCATACAACGGTTTTAAGTTAAGTCGCTGTTAATCAAAACAAAATCTCGCAAATCATTGACTACTTATCAGCTTCCCTGCACTAAAAATTAAGTTTTTTGGCATTCGCTTTTACTGAGACTGCTATAATTTTTCAAATTTGAAAAAAATCGAACTTCTCTTTAAATCAGAATTAACGGCTTTTAGTACAATGAGTGAAGAAATTTAAGCAAAGCATATCAGTTCCATCGAATAAAGTTTCAGTTGATAAGGCCTTAAAACTCTGATCAAAAGTACAAAAATTACGCAGAAGTTCGTGCAAGGTTCGGAACAAAACCTTCTCCCAAAAATCTCGAACCTAGAAATCCCCACCTCGATTCTATCGAAATTTTCAATAAATAGACACAATTTTACAATAAGTAGGTCTATTAATTAAGGTGTAATTTGACTTTTTTTTCAAAACTAAATTCTGATTGCGATCAAAACGTAGAGATCGAAGCTTCAAAATACGGAACAGTCTCCTTTGTGGCTTTGTGTGTTCATTAGGTTGGACCCCCTGAGCAAGGCATACTAAACAAGGTAGGCTCACTCGCTCTCTCAGAACTCCATATATTTGTGTCAAAGAGAACAAGAGAGTAATATATTTTAATACAAACCTACTAAGCTGCTAAGTAAAACACAAAAAATTCGTCCGTGGAGATGCTTTGCTTAAATTGTTGCATACTGACTGAAATTTATCAAGTTGTCAAGCTAGAGAGAGAGTGAGCCTACCTTGTTTAGTATACCTTGCCCCTGAGTATAACTTTTAAGCAAGGCTGCAAACCTCTAAAATTTTGCAGAAGGTTCGGTCCGGGGGTTCGAACCCGTTGTAAAACTTAAGGTTCGGTTCGCGGACCGGTTCTTGCAACTCCTGAACCCAAGGTTTTGGTTCGAACCCCGGTTCGCTTGAACATAGAAATAGTTTCGGTTTATAAATACTTATTTCTTAAGCTGTGAGCTGTTTAACTAGCTTTACTAGCGCTTAGATCAGGATGATCATACTTATATGTTAGAAAGGCTCGTTCAACTGATACCTGAGTTGCTGAAACATCAAGTATAGTTAAGGCAATTTGTTTTAAGTATTCGTTTTTTTGACCTTACCAAAATTTTTTCATTTGTCAAAGGAATCTCTAACATCATTTATAGATTTTATATTTGATATTTGTTCATTGCTTTCTATAGCTTTCATAAACTTCTCTTCTTTGCAATCAAAAGTTTATTCATTTAAAATTGAATGAAAACTCTTATTAAGAAATTATTTTTGGAGCTTCAGCAGAAGTTAACATAGTTAAAAAAAAACTCGGGTGTAAGAGCGCATCAGCCAATATTGGCACTGAGCTTATAATAAAAGAACGTTTATCGAAAGTTTATAGTAATAAACAAAATATTTCAGAAAAGTTTCTTGAAAGGAAAAGTCAGCGGAATTCAGCGGAAATCACTTAGTAGTAATTGAGAATCCTGCAATTTTTAATTCAAAAGATTTTAGGCGGAGCTTCTTTAAAGAACTCTGAATACATAAATTATTAATTGTTAGTAAACGTTAGCACATTTTGTAGGTTAAGTTCCATTGCTTCTCACAATCAAGCAATAGTTTTTTTTTTTTGAATTTTTTTATAAGCAAAAGATTTCATATAGTGTGAGTACGGAAAAGTATGGGAACTCTATAGTATTCTAATGTCAAACTTTCCCTAAAAAAATTCGTTAATTACTAAATTTAGAGTTTGTGCAGCACAACAAGCAAGAAATCTATTGAGGTAACTTGGTCATAGTCCAAATCAAGAAATACTTTGGATGCACATGAGCAACCTTTATCAGCATTACAGTCTTTATAGATGCATTCCTGCTCTGCTCTGCAGTTGTCATTCAAAAGTTATCCTGCTCGATCCATATTCGCATAATTATCGACGTTGATAGTATAAATCTGACCTAGAGAAATGTCGCAGGATTAGAAAGCTTATTGAATGAGAGCAGTCAGATTACAAGCAATTTCTATATTTCCCTGTAAGTGTCGTTGGAAGAACTACATAATCAGACATGTTCTCAATTCCACTTCCACGGCAATCTTTCGATTGCAATCTTTCGACGCACTCTTACAGTTGCTGGATGTACATAAAGTAAATTTTTCTTAATTTTGTGATCAATTTAGAAATTGTTAGTGAATTTTAATTGGCTAGTCTTTAATTGATTTATAAACACTTTTTTGTTTAATGTGTCCAGATTTTGGCTGTGCAAACAAAACCGAACAGTGAAACCTAAAAGTCAGCCTCTCTCATTTCCGACTGTTCCATTTTCGATCGATTCGATTGGAATTCTGGTTTCTCTCTTGTGTATCTAGTGCAATTTCCGCTTGTTCCAGTAGAATACAAAAAGTAAAAGGTGAGCCATTTCGTTCGAAATTCAGAACTCAAAAACAAAACCGAAGCGGATTTTCGATTTACTTTTCAAAAAGTAGTGGAATTGAGAACATGCCTGAATATGTTGAACCGAACCTAATTTTTTGAAAAAGCGGTCCGGTTCGGGTTCAGGTTCGAGGAGTCAAAAATATTAGGGGTTCGGTTCATGGTCCGGTTCTTCGGACCCAAAAAACCCGAACCGAACCGGTTCTTAGGGGTTCGTCTTTAAAGGTCATGGTCTCACCCCCTATCTGATACTTTTTTGATGTACAAAAAAATAAAAGTAAAATAAGTCGAATTTTAACCGACGCGAATAATCTCTAAAGTTTTTGTATACAACTCAAATTTCTGCCTATTATATATTATATATAGTTTCATTTATAAATTTTCGGCGTTGATTTTATTGAAAATACTATTCGAATGAAAAACGAGAAACGCAAAGCTAACTTCGTCTGTACCGAAGTTCTGATACACTTAAAAAAGCTTGTCTTAACGGTTAGCGACTTTGACCAAACTTCGCAGATCAGCTTAAAAACATTCAATATTACCCATGACCGTGTTTGAGAGCGGTAATATTGAGAACAAAACGGGGGTTTCTCACTAAAACCCATTTTCCGAAACATTTCTATGGCAGCTACAAGAAGTAGCCATCCGCTCCGGAGTTCCGACATATAAACAGCGTGCAGTAAAAAGAATCTCTGTGCAAAGTTTTAGCTATATAGCTTCATAACTGAAGGAGTAGTTCGACAGACGGACGGACAAAGCTTTAACGACTCAGCTCATAGAATATATATACTTTATGTTGTCGGAGATGATTCCTTCTATGCGTTACAAACTTCTGGGCAAAATTATAATACATTTTTCAAGTTTATAGTTATAAAAGACTACTACTATATGTGCTGTTTTGGGGTCCGACCTAGTGTTCATGCTTAAAGTTACACATGTCGAAACATAACGTTAACCTTAAACCGGCTAAAATTTGCTAGCCGTAAAAACAGTCACGATATGTAGTTTTTTTATTCAGAAACTTATTGAGAAAACTTTTTTAATGAATTTATATTAATAGGATTAGCGTATCATTGAACAAAGCTTAAAGAAAGGGGGAAGTTGAGGTTTAGGTTAAGAAGGTCATTAATATAGAAGTTGCGGTTTGAGGGGCCAGTTCTGAACTGATTTGAAAATTTCGTCCCTTTGCAATTCCAATTTCAAAATTTTTCAGAAACTGTTGTTAAACCATTATCTCTAGGGTAAGTGACAGAATAAAAACTTTATGGATTGAGATTCTCGAAGATTTTTTTTATATACGCTGCCCGACAACCGATTAGCACACTCTCTAACCTATCAGCTTAGAGGCAAATAACTCAGAACTCTGAATATGTTTAATGCGCATTATTTTTTTTTCTTTTATTCTTCATCATTTCTACTCATTCTGAGAATAACTGTAAGTTCTGAAAGTGTACCGTTATTTTGTTTTGCTATTTTCTTTGAAATGCGACAAAAATGCAGACCTTTTTTTGCGACAGTCGATTAGCACATTTTGCTTCAGTGTCAATTTTGCGCAAAATCGTTGGATGAGTCTGAAAAAGCCAAAATAAAAGGCTTACAGGGAGTGCGGTCACTCGATTCTTCAAATATCAAAAAATATTAAACGCAGCCGTCAAGTTATTACCTCATATTTAAGCAATGAGGATACCTATGGGAAAAACATGAAAGGTCGGCCCTTATTAGTAATAACAGCAGCTGACAAGCGACTCTCTCGACTCAGCCGCCAAAATAAAAGCAAAAACTGGTAGTAAAGCATGCCTTCGGACTGTACAAAGAGTAATATTGAATGCTGAACATATAAAGCGTCTGAAATTAAAAAAAAAAAACCACCACTAAACCAACTTCGAAAGATGCAACGGCTCGTTTTCTGTCGATCGAATATGTCCTGGACCAAGGAGCGTGTAGTCTTTTCAGACGAAAAAAAGTTCAATTTGGAGGGTCCTGATGGATATGCCTACTACTTTCATGATCTCAGAAAGGAAGAGCATACTTTAGATCGATTGCACAGCCGTGCCCTTGGTGTCATAGAACTGCAATTTCTAACCAGCCGTATGAATGCCATTGCGTACAATGGTGTACTCAAAACGGCTTTCCCTGCAATCAAGGATATTTTTGGATCCTTGGAATGGAAGTTCCAGCAGGATAACGCACCTATCCACACAGCCAGGATAGTAAAGTCCTGGATAAGGGTCAAAACGTGGAATTGCTAACTTGGCCGCCATACTCGCCCGATCTGAACATTATAGAAAATGTTTGGAGATGGTTAGCATGCAAGGTGTAAGAGTCAGACAGGCAATATTCAACAGAAGCTGCACTCATTAAAGGAATAAAAGAGTCCTGGGAGGCTATTTCACTCAATTACATTAAAAAATTATATGACTCCTTACCCAAGCGGATGTACGAAGTCAAACTTAACCGTGGAGGCTCAACACATTATTATTATTAAAACATAATTTAAATGAAATTTGAATCCATTTTCTTTTGTTATTTAAAGTTTTCAAGCGACTGTGCTAATCAAATGTCGCAAAATTAAAAGGTAATTTTGTATGTTAAGTTTGATTAAATTCATTAAAAATGTTATTAATAAAGTTATTATACCATCTATAATTTATTCTCGTGTAAAAATTTATATTCTTTTAATGGCAAAAAAATCATCTTAATAGCATTATTCGTTTTCCTTCGATTTAAACGAACATTTTTCTGGTGTTTTGATATTTCGGAACACTGCTCTGTGGGCCAGAAATCTCATGTTTTGAACAAAACTCTGTCATTTCTACACCAGCCTAGCTAGGAAGCTATTGATAATTCAAATCAAAGTTGGAAAATACATTTTAACTTTTTCGTTTTTAATTATAGAGTTATAGGGAAACATAAATCAAATAGCTACCGTTTTATCATTCCTTGGATGGGAAGAATGACCTTGAGCCAGCAAAACCAAACATTTGGATAGAAAAAAAACTTGTAATTGGATTTGACCCAATTCTTGCATAGAACTATATATGTATAAGTACCAGATAACTAAAAAAATTTATATGTCATGATATGTCTAATGGCTTATGAGATATTAACTCAAACAGTTACTGACTGCCCACCCTATCGAGGATTTTCAGTCAATCTGACTAACCGCACCGATTTTTCGATCTGTTATACCTGCTCTTTTGATTTAATACTTAAAAAAAAAAAACAAATTAAAATACAAATTTAATTAATAAAGAAACCATTTTTTTTTCAATATATTAAAATTTACTTCAGGGCTTCTAAGAGACGTTTTATCCAGTTTCACAAACAATAATTTGGGACTTTTGGCCAAAATTTCGCCTCGCTGGCCCAGTGTGCACTGTATTGTTGGTATGTGAATAATTTGTTTTGTTTGCCAACTTTTGTGTGTGCGGCTTTTTGGCAGAAAGCCGCTGCTGCTGCCAGACAACCACGAAAATGCTTTTCTCTCTCACTCTCGCTTGGCAGTGTCCGTCGCTTTTGTGTAAGTGCATTATTATGTTGATTATGCAGATTTATTATTATCAACATATATACACACACATACGTACGTATGGCCTCTGAGCATACTTAACTGTAAGGGCATGATTCATAGTTTAATGCAAACCAAATGCTTCAATAGTCTGAGCCGCTTAGGCACGCTTGATAAGTTGCCCTTCTCGCCAGCAGAAAGTGCATACTCTTATTATCTCTTCTGTGCACAATTGAAATTTATAATTAGTATACACGCACGCACGCACACACACACACTCACAGTCTTCCCATAGAATATGATTAATACTTCCCAAAGTTATTTGTTATTAGATTACACATAGCCCATAGAGTCTGGTAGAGTTCGGTGTTTGGCGGTTGGAGATTCGGGAATCGAGGGTGCAAGGTCTATGCATTGTGCGTGGTCCCATTGTTTGTGGCTCTGCATTGTTTCCTCTGCTTTGTTTTCAAAACTCTGATAACAGTTTTTCGGGTGGAAGCCCAACTTCAAATTGAAAACTTTAATTAGAATTATTGTTGTTGCTGTGGCTGCCGCTGCTGCTGCTGCTATTGTCAATGACGTTGGCTCTGGCTCTAAGTGCCCAGACCAACTCACCTTCAGTCGCAGAGTCGAGAGTCCGGGGTCTAAAAAGTTGACGCAAAACTTTGCCTCAGGAACTTGACGCGTGTTCAACATACTTGAGCGCCTCCGTTGGTGAGTTGGACAGTGGTTGGAGGAGGAGGAGGTGGAGTGCGGAATTGGCTTGCGTGGCAAGTGCAGTTTTAATAAGTTGAAAGTTTTGTTCGGAAATCAGTTAGCCGCTTAGTTCTTATTTTATTTTTTTTTTCAACCTCCTGGTATGTCTGTTGGCATGCTTCCACACCCCTGCACAGAGGAAGGAAAAGCGCTTTTTATCAATTTAGAAAATAAGTGAAATTGTTGTTGCAAACTATGTATTTCCTGCTTAATTGTCAATTAGTGGGCACAAATTTGAAATAAACGGTTTTCGAAACCAATCAGCCGCAACGCATACAACAAACGCGAAAAAAAATAGACTCGTTCAAGTCCAATCAATTTATTTATTTCTCATACAAATTGTTGTTGTTGCTACTATTTATGTTGCTGTTGCCTTGCCCATATTTGCACGCGTTGCCTGCCCCATGAACCCCAAACCCATTAATTAGTTAGGCCGCAAATTAGTGGAACATGTGAAATATACAAAATTGTTGGATGATTTTTTGTTGTTTGTCTGATTATTAAAAATGATTTTCAATCTAATTTCTAATGAGATGGTTTTGACTTACCATTTTTGTTGTATTATGTGGTTGGAACATGGCGACTGAAATTGCGGTGCCAAAAACTTTAAAGGGATGAGTGTATTTTGATGTGATTTGTTGTTTCATGCTCAAGACCCTGTAACCACATACATGACGTGTTCCACGTCTCACTTGCGTGCGGCTTACTTCCTTTTCACATATCCCACCGCAATTTCACTCTGGCTCTTCCTTCACGACACCCAATATTCCATATTACCATGCGAAGGCATCAGCACTCATCCACAAATTAACGCAATGCTCATCACTCGCAAAATGCTAATTAAAGGGGCTGGTGGGCTAACTGGGTCACAAGACACGGGCTAAAAGCACGGGCAGATGACATTTCGCTGTGCAGCGCCATCAAACTAACGGCATTTGTGCAGCCTCTTGTAGAGGAGGCCTGTGGAGAACTATCAATCTTGTGCATAGCCAAACATAATTTATAACCAAACCAAAACCAACGCCCACTATGCTCTTTCGCTCTCTCTCTCTCTCTCTTGCTAAGAGTGTTAATGCATAAAAAGGGGCGTGGCAACAGGATGTAGATGCAGATGTGGATGCGGTGCTCTTTTAATGAGCCGCCAAAGCGTGAAAAAGCGCAACGATGCCGCCGCCTCCAACTCCTCGGCTAGGTGAGGCACCGGTGATAATTATGAATGGAGCCAACTGTAAACTGACACAAAACAAACTCCAACCCACACATGGTCGGGAGAGGCCATTGAGCTGTCAGTTTCCAACGACGACCTCGCTGATGCGGCAGCTACACCCAAAAAGCTACACACCCCACAGTTAAGCAGCTTAATCGAGCTCCAGCTACGCTCTGCCCCGTTATCATTAGTTGCATCTTAGAGGCACTCAGCCGAAGTTGAAAAGCTTTCAGGCAGGCAGGGCAGGCAGGTAGGTAGGTAGGTAGGTAGATAGGCACCAGGTAGGTATCAAGTGCAGGCCCAGGCTCTGTGGCTGCATTGGAACTTGGCTCGGACGGGCATTTTATAATTTATTGCCTTGACGATAGTGGAACAAATCTATTAAAATGCGCATATTAAGCCAAAAGCAGCTTAAGTAAATTACGCACTTATGACGATGAAGGGTGGACGAAGAAGGGGAAAGGAGAAAAGATGCTAAAACAAAAACTCCGATTGTAAAAATTGTTTAATGAAGCACTAAAGTAAGAACCTAAAGGGAAAGGTAGAAAAGGGGATAAAACTATATACACGAATATGGAATACACTTGGATGGTTACTTCAAAACTGAGGGAAACCAGTTCCTCATCTTACTAAACTCTGTACCAAAGGTACTCAAAGTATATTAAGTTTAAGCAAAAGTGTGTAACAAGGAGATGAAATCTTTTCCGACCCTATAAAGTATATATATAATTTTGATTAGCATCAACAGCCGACTTGATATAGCCATGTCTACTAGTATGAACGAAGAGATCTCAGAGATGTTTAGAGTTTGAAGTTGGAAATATTTCTTATATAAGGTTGTCAAAAAAGTCTTGCGGTATTTTTATTGAATTTTCAATTGTTCATAAAATTGGTTATAATAATGCGATTTAAGTCAAATATGCGCCGTTTTGTTCGATGACGAGTTCCCAACGAGATACCAACTTCATAATGCCCCTCTTATAGAAGCTCGCTTCCCTATTGGCAAAAAACTCGGAGAGCCAATTTTCACAGGACTCTCTTGTGGCCAACTTCCGACTACCAAGCTCGTTCGCCATGGACAGAAATAGGTGGTAATCACTTGGTGCGAGATCCGGACTATACGGTGGATGCAAAAGAACCTCCCATCCGAGCTCCCGGAGCTTCTGGCGCGTCACCAAAGATGTGTGTGGCCTGGCGTTGTCCTGATGGAAGACAATTCGGCCTCTGTTGATCAAAGATGGCCTCTTCTGCATGAGTGCTGCATTCAAGCGGTCCAGTTGTTGGCAGTACAGGTCCGAATTGAGCGTTTGGCCATAGGGGAGCAGCTCATAGTGGATGATTCCCTGCCAATCCCACCAAACACACAGAAGAACCTTCCTGGCCGTCAATCCAGGCTTGGCCACCGTCTGGGCAGCTTCACCGCTTTTCGACCACGACCGTTTGCGCTTCACGTTGTCGTAAGTGACCCACTTTTCATCGCCAGTCACCATCCGCTTCAAAAACGGGTCGATTTTGTTGCGATTCAGAAGCGATTCGCATGCATCCATACGGGCAAAAATGTTTTTTTGCGTCAAGTCGTGTGGCACCCATACATCGAGCTTCTTTTGAATCCAAGCTTCTTCAAATGGTTTATAACGGTTTGATGACTCATGCCCAGCTCTTGGCCGATGCTACGGCTGCTACTATGCCGGTCTCTTTCGATCAATTCAACGATTTTATCGGAATTTTCGACGACAGGCCTTCCGGACCGTGGCGATCTTCGATCACCTCTGCACCAGAACAAAAATTTGAAACCATCGTTGTGCGGTGGAAGTGGAAACTGTATCGGGTCCATAAACTGCACAAATTTTATTGGCATGAGATGCATTTTTGCCTTTATCGTAGTAGTACTGTAAAATATGCCGTATTTTCTCTTTATTTTGAGTTTGCGACGCTATAACTCACGAACGACTAAAAACAAACAACAAAAAAAACACGTGATAGCGCGGAAAGAGCTTTCCAAAAAGCTCTAGCGTGACCGATGCGACGAATACAACTAGAACTACGCGCTTGAAGACAAGCTTGCGGATACCGCAAGACCTTATTTTAGAAAAGGTTTATTTTAAATTTTTGCCACGCCCCTTGCCGCCCCCGTAATTTGGGAAAATCGTCATATCCCCCAGTTTTGGAGGTAGATAGTTCGTTTTCTTACGCATATTTGGTAATGAGTATTATTTATCGATGGATGAGATAGATAGGATGACATATAGTCTAGTTACAAGAAAAACAAACAATTGTGATGGATTATGACTTTTAAATCTAATTGATTGAAACATGGCAAGTGTGCTTTATATTTATCAAGCTTTTTAAAAATATATATCTGCCATAGGAATGCTATGTGCAGGCAGCTTTAATTTGTTTATACCAAAATCCCTAGAGATTTCTGGAACACACCTAATATATTTATATAAAATGTTTTTAGGTTTTTTTCTTATAGGCCTCTAAACAGTATGTTCATGTCGATCAGGAAAGAGTCATAGGCTATGCCTTAAATCAGTGAACCGGTTCGAAACCGTTTTAAAACGCTTCAAAATGATTCAGAGCCATAGTTTAGAAGTAATTTAAGCTGTGAATTTAAAATCTGGTCTGTATGTTCACTGAAAAAAAAAGATCAAATTCATTTTGATCAAAATGAACTTTTCAAAAATATAAAAAATTTCCATTTCGGTTAGCATGAAAATAATATCTTAGTAGTAGGTTTTTTATTTCTTCTTTTTATTTGTAAATAGAATAACTTAAATTTATATAAATCTAAGGAATGGTATACAAATTAAGATTAAAAAAAAAGATTAGTTACTCGGCGCTTGTTAAAAAAACCTCTCTCACCCCCCCCCCCCCCCCACCAAAAAAAACCACACCTGGCTTCCCGGGTCTTCCCCAGATACCAGATCGTTCAGCCATGCGCTTTGGGTTTGCGAATTAGTGCTAGCAGGATTTACAAATGTTATAAATAACTAATACTTATAAAAACTAAAAGCTAAATTTCCTTTTTAAAATAATCCCTTTATGATTCTGTTTCTATATGCTAATGCCTTAATCACATAGCTCTGTAGCTTTGACCAGTCCGCGCCGTTGAGGATATTTACTATTTCGTGCGGAAAAAGGGTACATTTTCCGAAAACTGATAGCCGGAGCTCCCGCAGAATAGGGCAACCTCCAATGAAATGGATGACATTTTCTTGCTCCCTCCAGTTGCACAGAGGGCAGTTTGTGTCATTTCTCGTGACATTTGGAATAAAATTCAAGTTTAATATTTCACCTCTGGCCATGAAAATACTTCTTATTCCTTCAATGGGAAACTCATCGGAGAAATAGTTATTCTCTCCCAGGTCGTAGTGCAGTTGCCTATAGATCAAACGCTCTGAGCTTCTCCGGGATTCTTCAACAAATTTCATCCTAAATGCTGCATCCATTTTAACCGTAATATTCCTAGCCCAAGTTTTCCATGTTGCGTTATCTTCAAGATTCAATCGAACTCCGTGATCCGTGGCTAGACTGTCCCACTCTCTAAAACATTGTAGTCGCTCTTTTAAAAGGTGCTCTGCCAAAATCCTAGGTACCCTTTTTTCCTCCATGTAGTTAAAATGCAGGTTAGCTGTATATAAATGAAGAAGCGATAACCCGGTCTCCAGATATAGCATCCTGTTCGGTGTGTATTGAGGTAGACGAAAAATTTTCTTAAGAAAGTATCTTTGAAGACTTTCCACTTCCTCGTATCGTCGTATCCCCCATACTTGTGCACCATAACACATTATTGCCCGCACTGCGGTATTAAACAGCTTGTACTTAGTGCTGGTAGGAACCTCTTTTTTGCCAAGTATCGTTCTCCAAGTACTATTTATAGCAACTTTAGCATCTGTTAGTTTTTCTCCGAGGTGAAAGTTGAATTCGGCATTGTCATAGATCCAGACTCCTAGGTATTTATATGATTTCACCACCTCCAAAGCAATGTCTCCCATTTGCCATTTTTCCGGAGACGCAAGCCTTCTCCAATATTTCTTAAAAATAAGCATCTTTGATTTTTCGCAGTTGACTTTAAGGCCCCACTCCTTGCAGTACTCATCCAAAGCGTTGATATTGTCTTGCATATCTTTGGGAGTTTCGGCGAAGACCACTATATCATCTGCATATAACAAGGCTTTTATTTCCAGGCCGTTTATTTCGAGTCCTTTCGGAAGGTAGTCCACTATATCGTTTAGAAATATTGAAAATAGAACAGGGTTCAGCAAGCATCCTTGCTTGACTCCAGACTCAGTAGGAAACCATTCGGATAGCTTTGTTCCATCCCATACTGCTGCTTCATTGCTTTCATACAGACTTTGCAAGGTTTGTATAAATTTGGAGGATATACCGATACTGCTCAGCTTATACATTAGAGTTCTTCTATCAATCGAATCAAAGGCTGCCTTAAAATCCACGAAGATGGCATAGAGTTTTTTGTCGTTGTCTAATAATATCTTTCTGATACATAATAATATCATTCATTTAAATTGATATTAGATAGTTTCAGGATGATAGTAAAAATGTAAAACTAATATGTTAAAAAATATCGATTTGAATTTTTTTGATATATTCTTATATCAGAGTAAAATTGATATGAAATAATATCATTATTTTTCTCAGTGTATGAATATAAAAGATGTTTGGAAACTATCCCAATTTAGTACTGGTTTTAAACTTGTTTGAACAGTTTCATATGTGAATATCAAGATGTAGCCTTTTGGAACTTGAATATAATCACTCTTATAAGAAACATATTCACACAATGCAAAGGATACAATCAAGAATAAGTATTCTTGTTTTAATATTTTTTGGAAATTTTAGTTTTTAAATTTCAACAGACACTCATCTAGCTCCTTATCCTTATATTCTCGAAAAAAAGAATTTTATAGTTAACTTCAAATACTTCACAACTTTCATTATAAATTAAAAACCCCAAACAAAAAAGAGATAAAAAACTGATGACCAGCTCGTTCCCCAAATCTAAAAAAAATCTGGTTAAATCTCTACCCAATAAAAAGGCCGAGAACATAAAACTGTTAAAAAGATTACCAAATAGAACACAGAGTGGTAATAAAATAAAAGCTTGTATAGCCATTAAACAAAAGTTTGAAAAAATAAAATAATCATTAAAGTCATGAGTAATTAGTGAAACCAGAATATTTCTGGCCGCAAATCAAAAATCGGTTCTTTGAGATTGGCTACAAAATTGCTTAATTAGTCACGGTGGTTCCATTGGTCGACGCGTAAATAATATATAAAATATGGCAAAAAAAAAACAATAAACTACAGCATGATAAACGTTTGTGAAATTTGAGAAATTGTTTTGGCATCCCATTTACAAAAGATTTTTCTCGCCTTTGTATTGCTCTGTGGGATCTTTATTAATTTGCGTTTTCTCTCGCTCACTTCTCCACCTGGGCGGCGGCAGTTTATTTATGGCTTTGCATTTATTAAAAAAAAAAAAACGACAACAACAAAAACCAAAAGAGCAAAGCCGACGCATTCTTCTTGCGTAACAGGTTGTCGTGCGTGTGTGAGTTATTTAATATCAATTAGAACCCCTCCAAATGTGCCAGCTGATTTCAAAATAACGACACGCATTTCAGTTTCAGTGGGGGAAGAGCTAACAAATGGCCAGCAATTAGAACAATATGGCAAATGCTTTCAATTTAAGAGACTTTCCATATATGTGCGGTCAAATTGAAATACAAAAAAAAAAGTAAACAAAACGACAAATGTGTGGCATGAGGTCATACTTGGGTGGTTGATGATATTGATAAATGATCGTAACTAAATGAGATATGCTTTATGTTTGGTTATTGATTCTCTTCGACAATGTATGTCAAGCGATTTGACAACTTTGTGTGTTGCGCCATCAATTGTCGATTCCAACATTCATAGGAAACTGGGTAAAATTTATAATGAAAAAACAAAATTCCTGCAGGCTCTGCTCTTTGCGTATAAAACGTCGCATGCACCAGTTGGCCCATGCGGCAGACATCCGTTAAATACCCAGCGAGTGATGATGGACATCCGTTTATGTTTTCGGAAGCACCTGTCTTACGCAAAAACAAGGCTGCAAAGCATACATATGAATGTTGCGCCAACCTGGCTTCTGTTTATGACATTCATAATTGTCCTGCAGGACGCACTTAATGCTTCTAAAGAAATAAAAATTTATTTTAATTTGAAATACGCGCTGCAGAGCCTTAAAGTTTTGAAAAAAACATTGCAAGGGGCCTAAGAGATAAGTAAAGGATTGGCTTAGTTGATACGCATGTATAAAAAAATCAAATCCAGTATATTAACATAGTGCTCTCTTTTTGGTTTTGAAATTCGAAATAATTTTGAGTTTAAATCAACGCCGACTACAGTGTGCAACACTCGAGAGCAAAAAATTTTGTGAGGGTATGATGGTAGTACAAAAACCTTCGCTGGGTTTGGTCTGGTTAGCTGCCGATTTCTTTTTATAGCACTTTGAAGTTTTAAGCATATGATTGGGACTTGTAGCTCCATATCTCGTAAACTATTTGGAATTTTGCTTTGACGTCTTAAATGAAGTTGTTGCTCTTGACTTGGTTTACAAAACATTTCTAAGTAACTAGTCAAAATAGTCGCATCTTTAAAATTAAAATTGCAAAAATGTATAATAATGTAATGTAATGTATAATCATCATGTTTTCCCCTCATTATACCCTGTTCTCAATAAAAGCAAAAACACCGAAGATATGCAAGTGCGCCTCCCCAATTATTCAAATAAATTTTAAAATAAATGGAGTTCAAAGCTATAGGAACCACATTACTTGGAACAGGGTATTTTGCTGTGGGCGCACTCGACCGCAACACTCTTACTTGTTTTGTACTGTTGCTTTTCAACTTTTTCTTGAAAACTATAACGAATTTGACTAAGCAATGAAGGACAATAAAGTAGCTTAGACTAAAATAAACAATCGGTTGCAACATTCCAACTTCATTCGATTGGTCCTTCATATAGTTATGGCCCCTAAAGCATGTATAATTTCAACCAAAACTCGAAAAATCAGTACGATTAACGGTTTGGGTTACGGTTACTGTTTTGGCCGATCGTTTTTTTCCGGTTACGGTTATATTACGGTTGTGAAATATCGGTTACGGTACTGGTTACGGTTATTAACCTAATTCTGTTTGGGGTTTTGGTTACGGTTACGGTTATTAGTATGAAATATAAACTTTACAATTCATGCAGACAAAAGCGGAATATTCATTATAAATTCTACTCCTAAAAACAAACGCTCAACACTTATTTGTGTGGATGGTTCTGCTAGCAAAATTTTTGATAATTTAAAAAGATCTGGAAATATTGTTTCATTTTTTTCGGACCGTTCCAATATGTGTCCTCTGTCAAGCCATATTTTTAAGGAAGATGTCAGATTGCATTTAATTGGAACAGCTGGAATTTTTCAACCAATTTGGACTGTTTTCCCCTGATAAATCAATCAAATTGTGGTTGTCCAACAATTTAATACACTTACTTTTCTGCTCGGCAGATAAAGACAGATTATATCTCGGATCAAGAAATATTGCACATAGGTTAGCTTTATTCTCGAACGGACTTGGTTTTCTAAACTCTAACTCGTGAGACTATAGTTTGGTCAAATCTGATTTGTTTTTGATTTCAAATTAACATTGAATCCAGATAGAACCTAAGGTTACAGAAAAAATCAGAATTAGCTGATGCCAAATATATGGAAAGATGAGGAGGGTAAAGATTTTGGTTAGCTGCACTCAGGCTGTCAGCAATAGTTTGGCGCCATGTATGCTCTATCTGTATCTGATAACCGGTTATGGCAATAAAAGTTATATGGTTACGGTTATAAGAAACAAATTTTTTCGGTTACGGTTACGGTTTCGGTTACAAATTTTAAAGTGTTTTTAGCGGTTACGGGTTACGATTTCGGTTACGGTTTTAATCTCTGGTATTTTTTGTAGCAATTGGCTGACACAATCAAAAATTTCGATTGTTTTGTATTAAATCAATAAAACTGTAAAAAAATATAACTAAAGAAATTTAATTTATTTACCTTTTTTACCGATAATTTTCGTTTTTTTCGAATTTTTGTGACAGTTTTTCATGCTTGTGGGCTTTTAACTATATGAAAGAGTACTTAAATGAAGTTTGTTTGTACTAACGGTTTGTTTATTTTGGTCTAAGCAAGAACTTTTACCTATTTTACTTCCCCAAATTTGTAACGGGTTTCAGGAAAAAGTTGAAAAACTGAAAAGAAGTTGTGAAACCTTGGTTTTTTTTTGACATCTTTTGTAATTTTAAGTAAGCAGATGTAATTTTTTTGATTTGCTACAAAGAATGAAATATGGTATCGTGAATCCTACTCTGAAGCTGAAAAGATCAAAGGTCAATAAAAAGAAAACGGCAGCTAATTAGACCAAACCCAGGCAGGGTTTTTATATTTTTTATCACACCCTTTCATAATTTTTTGGTCTCGACCGTATCAACTTTTTTGAGTTCAAAAATGTGTCACAGTGCTATTTATAGAGGAATCAAATATATGATTAATAGGACACTTGAGACCATATGCGCGTCCGTTGAAGCTCGATTTTTGTTATTTTTTATGCTTATAATATTCCAACAAGCATCAGATAGGGATGAGAAGGTCCAATCTATTGAAAACACTCCCTCAACTGAGCCACTATATTTAAAAAAATTTAATATGGTAACAACTATTCATGATACAACTTCAAACTAAACGGAACCGAAATGGCAATACTATTGCCAGGTTTATCCAGTTTATGACAGTTAAATCCCTGCTGAAAAACTCAACTTTTTCATGAGAGAACCAAGTAAAGCAAAGTCCGTGGAAAACTAAAAAAGTACACTCAAAGAAAAAACCAAGCCGATAGTGTTTGATGTGAAGCAGTTTTGAAGTCAAAAGTACTGTAAGACAGAATATTCTTGGATCCAAGCCGAAAATACTGAAATCAAGCATGAATGTTTTAGATCGAAATTCTTGGTTTTAAATTAGGTCGGCTTAATATTAAGCCCAGATCTTCTTTGTTGTAAGCATAAAAGAGTATAGATTTCAAGCATAGATGTTCTTGGATTTAAGTACAATAACCCTGATATGGAAAGTGGGAGACCCTACCACCGACTAAAACCACACCACCTACTTTTTTTCCAAGCTGTAATTAATAAATAAAAGATGTCCTTACATTTTATGCAACAAAGAAACCGCACGATTTGCTTTGAGTTATTTGTATTGTATTTCTGCCTTATTCGCTGTACAAATAAATTTTTTGTGTACGAATGAAAATTCAGTTCAGTAAAATAACATGTTTTTAATGTGACATTGATTCCCTGATACGTGTTTTGCCCTAATCAAGCAGAAAGTTAATAATTCAAAGCCCCACAAAACACACTTAAAAAACTTAAAAAACAATCATCGTGAGTTACTTTTATAACTCTCCCAATTTAAAATCGGTTTCCATTTGCCGTCTCCCTTTCTCTGGCTGTGTCTTTTAACTCTCAACCTATTACCATATTGATAAGTCTCCCCACCACACCCCTTGCAAGAGCTTTGCGCTTGCCTCAATGCTATATTAAAAATTCATATGCTCAACTGTCAGGCAACTTGTGTGTGTGGAGGAGAGATACATTTGAAATTCAAGTGTCTTGGCTTGGCACACGCGCCGCTAAAAGTGTCAAATTGGCAAAATGACGCCAGAATACAACAAACAAACAAACCAGCCAACCAACTGGGCCATCTAGAGTGAGTGTTTGGTCTCTATAAGAAATTGATATCATTTATCAAACTGACACATACAGAGAACACCAAATCTGTTCATACATACAGAGAAGAAACTTTTGCAAATGAGCCAAACGAAACATAAATAAACTTCAAGAGGGAGCCCATGGCAGGCGTGGCATACGCCTAATTGAATTCAGCGAGATATACATAAATAATCAAGGGACCGAAAGAATAAAAAACGCAGTTCATTAAAGAACATTTGCATAGAATTCCGAATAAAATACCTACCCTCAAAAAAAATGTAAATTAAAGTAAACAAATTGTTGTAAACTGAAACAAAAGTTCCAGCAACCAAAAAAATACTTCAAAAGTCGGCAACATGCAACATGAATATTTTCTATAGGGAAATGTTTTTATTTGTATTTGTATTTCATGGAACGAGTGCAGCAAATCAATGCGGATCTCAGGGCCAAATTCTGGGAAGAACCCAACCCAAACCAACTCACTTGTGATAAAAAATATTTTCAATAATAAAGTGTATTAAGTTGTGAAGTGTACACACAAATACACATGCACACACACCCATACCAATGAAAATAAATGAAATGTGAAGCAGAGAAAAGCTTCGAAAAGCAATAAGAGTGAAAATTTTTTTACATATTACAAAACAAAGAAATACAAAAAAAATATATATATACATATATATCTGCATCTGTATGAGAACTTGTCTCTGTATGAGTCGTTGCGTGTGTAAATATAAATGTTTTATAGGAGGAGTGGAAGCAGTAGATTCTACGAACGCATGAATGTGTCAATGGCTCAAAACGATTTATACAGCATATTAAATTCTGACATCAATGTTTGATTGTAAAAAATATATGTACGAAAAGCAATAAAAGCCCCAGCAAACTGTCTCGTGTCAACAAACAAACAAAAAAGTGAAAAAATTTGTAACTGGAAATGTTTGTAATGAATTCATATAAATAGATTTATTTATACAATTTTTAACTGTACAAGCTTCTCTTCGCCTCCTTGCCATGACACGAACTGAATTTTTGTTTTCTTTTTGTCAAAAAGTCAACTTTTGAGTTTGATTGAAGTGCAGCTTGTTGTGTTTCACATTTAAAGAGATTACATGATATTAAAGTGGATTTTCTGGCTGGTGCTGTTGGCGGTGGCATGCCCAAAGGCTTTTGTGTGTGTGTGGGGGGCCAAGCAAAAGAAAAGGTTTGAAGCGAATTGGATTTGCCTTTGATGGATGGTGGTAAAAAGGGATTAAATTGCTATACATAACCAATGGAATGCAGGTAGAATCAGCAGTAGCTTTTTGAGTCAAAAATGAAAGAGAATGTTTTTAAATTCACTACTTCTTGAAAAGTAAACCGAAAGCAATCTGACTGTGAAAAACCTTAGTTCCTCAGAGATTTCGTTTTAAGATAGGCATGGGGCTCCTTTTAGGTCCATCGTGAATTTTTATATATGGACACGACTTGGGGGAACGACTGTTTGAACCTTGATGTACTTATGAATGCATCGGAAGATGTCGTCCAAGACAAATTGTAGCGACAAAAATGTACCAAGTTCGACCATTAAGAAGTTGTCTGTAATTCACAATTGAATACTGGGCCAAAGTATCAGCAGATATGAAACCTTCTTGGCTCAACAAATCTGGCAAAAATCACATTTAAGGGGGTTAATCCGCTACACATCGGTGTCTTCCTGACATGCGATTGCTTCCACTATTTACGTTAATTAAACATTGCTTGACATGTTGTACATGAGGTGTCAACGCTGTAATATCAATATGACAAATACGCTCATCATCTACCCACAAGATATAAAGGGTTATACTTTAAGTGTTTGTTTTTGGAATATTACCAAAAAAAATATGTGGAGGAGAGTTCCGGTTGTGGACATGCTTTCGTTTCGTTATGCGGTATACCCCTTGTAAAGCTAGAGACTCTAGCTAACTTTCCTCTGAAGTAATCTATTGTTTTAGACCAGTGTTGCCCAAATGTCATTTTTCCTATCCCGTGGGATAGGAAGTCATAATTCTGCCAGCGTCGCAGCCGACACACGCATAAAGAGAGAATACGTGTGCTCTATAAAATGCACGCACACACATATGAGTGTTTGTTTGTAGCCTATATTTGACATAATGGCGTTTACTTCGTGTTGCTCTACACACACAATCGCAAAGCTTGTTAGTGTGTGTTTGGGCACCACTGTTTTAGACAAATGGAAAAAAATTTGCAGTCATGTATATGAAGTGAAGATATTTGGCCAAAATCTTTTTTGAACCCGGTTGTGGACACCCTTGTAAAATCGCTAGGAATGGAAAAATATGAAGTAAAATGGCCAACTGATGAAAAAAGAACGTTTATTTATTTAAGAAGCCTTCAGTGGCAAAAAGAACAAAAAATAATGGCCTTCAGTGGCAAAAAATCAAAAAATTATGGCCTTCAATGACAAAAATGAAACATATTATTCCGAAAACCAATTTGTGCATGTGAAATAGCTGGCCGTCATGCCAGCGCACTTGAAATGCCAGGGACGATCCGCAAAAAACGCAATGGATCGAATTTGCAACGGTCAGTTTTTTTCGCAAGAGCGCCAAACAAATCAAACAGCAGTCGACATCTTTGTCTTCTTCCGATGACGAAGACGCCTTCTTGGCATCGCGTTTGGCCGACGGCTTGGCTGGTGGTCTTGCCTGTCGTTTTCCTGGCCGACCACGTTTCTGGGGGTCTTCTTCTGGTGCGACGCAGAATCAGGCTTGGCTGCGCGCACAGCTGATTTTTTTTGCCTTCTCGCGCAAAACCTCGACGCTTTCCGGAGAAGCTAGCACAGTGGTTGGCATTGGCTTGCGGCCGCGATTCGATAGTTTTTACTGAGAAGTTCCTTGCACCTGCCCAATTTCATCCAACAGTGATAAGCGGCTAGCCGAAGACGCTCGTGAAGTGGATGGTTCGGGGGAGGTCAACACCTCTTCTTCTCGCCCAATATTGGGATCGCCGACTTCTACTGCATTTCGTTCGTTAAATCTCAGCGGGCTTGCGAAAACCGAACTTGATTGTTTTTGGCTTCAGTGCCAAGTCGAGTGTCCTGCACACGAACGAATTCCAACAAAACCGAATCAACAACGGACGAACCGTCTGCACAATTTGCTCTGACTTTTTCCAAATACGGGATCATAGTGGTTCGAGGAAGCCCATATTTATTGGCTGTAGCTTTGACGGCCTTCTTATCGATGAGGCATTGCTTAATGGCATCGACCAGCCCATTAAAATTGATTTTTGTTCAATCGAACCATTTTTTTTTTTTGTTTGGTGTTGACATGACACAAAAATTCACAAAAATGCTGTTAAATTATGTTACACTAACATAAACAACGACATTTGACAGTTTATGGCCAAACACACGCTATAAACACAAAAAACGAGGGTGTCCACAACCGGTGCAAAGGTGTGTCCATTCTGGGAAATGGTAGCCATTTTTATTTTGTTCAGAAAATTTACAGGACACAAACATTTCACTGAAATATGATATCACATCAAAAAGTACACTTAATGCACTAAATAACAAAGTATAATACTCACCACTTTTCAATGTTTTGCTTCGATTTAACGCAATGTGGAAATAAAAAAATAGAAACTCGGAAAATTTTGCACGATTTTTTTTTATATGATTATGTGTACTGTCAAACTACAAGTTTGATATTTTTCACGAATTTTGATTATAAAATTAAATTATTTGCAAGCGTTGTTCGTTTAAGAGAATATTAATCGTGAATCGCAAACCTTACTGAGCATTTTTGGCGTTGCCACATGTCACGAATCACCCTTGAGGTGTCAAAATATTTTATCCGAAGTTGAATTGAAAGTCTGCCTGAATATCCTCGGGTATTCACCAAGTAGTTTTTTAATCCACAATATTGTTTAATTAATTTTCCAAATTTTTCTAATCAATTGTATCCAAAAATAGGTTTGTTAGATTTTGGTGCCCACGATATAAAGCAACCAGCTGGTTTATGAAATATTGCAGACATGAAATTTTGCCATGCATGCGAACTAAGACCTTTCTTTGTGTCTTAACTAATTCAGTTCAACTGTATTCTAGCTTTTAGTAAAAGGTGCCAACTTTTACAGTCATAAACCAACATTCCTAATGAGCAGACACACGCACACAATTAACACTCATACACACACATAGAAAACATTTTTCAAGCTACTTCTATTTGGGCCCCGACAGCTATTAGCCCAGAAAAATACACCTAAAGAGTAGCTACGAAACACATTAGCCAAGGGACAGAGCCAGCGACCACCACCAGACCCACCAAGTAGCCAGACAAGAAATGTCGACGACAACAACGAACCAAAAAAAAAAACAAAACAGAACAACAGCCGCCAGGCAAACAGTTCCCAGAGATCATGTTGGAGAGCAAACTAGAAAAACTTTCGGCCACTAATCTATAATGCTGTCAGCCATTAAACAACTGAAAAAAAAACCAAATTTGTAACTCATTAAAAAAAAAACGAAACTAGCTGGAAGTGGAATGACTGATAAATGCCACTCGCCTGGGTCGTTTGGCTGTCTCATTTGGGCTGCCAAATAATATTTAATTATAAACAAATAAACGGGAGGGAAGGCAAGAAAAATGTCTCCCTCTGGGGACTTGGGCCTGGTAAAAGGTGAAGAGTGATTAATTGTATGTCAGGGAATTAAATCAAATATTTGTGAAATGACAATCACGAAATGCAAATAAAAATGACTTTAAACATGAAAAATTGAAAAGCCAACCAAAGATAACATAATCCAACCTTTTTGCTTTGCTGCTGAGACAGACAAAGACACAAAGAAAGCAGGCAGGCTGGGCAGACCAGGCAGACAGGGAAAACATTAGCATATATCAATGCCAAATGCAAATAAATCATCAATAACATTTCTCTGCCACTTATGCACCACTTACAGATACTTACCCAACAACCCCAGGCGCGGGAGGCGGAGACACCAGTGCAGCTGCAACCAAACCTAACTACCAGGCGCCTTGCATAAATTTACGCTCGAGGATAAGCCGAAAAATAAAGGAACCGAGGAGAAGCAAATGGAAAGGCAAACATAAAGCAATTTTATGCGTTTTTAAAATGCGACGGCAATTGACTGAAACAACAAAAGACGCGAACCAGCTCGGAAAATTCAAGAGAACCGCATGTGAGCACGTTTTCCGTAGGGTAAATCAAATACGACCGCAGGACGACGTCGCCGCCGCCTGATAAGCAAAACTGAATGGTCGTATGGTTGGATGGATGGAGGAGCCAAATGCTTGATGGTTTGTTGACGACCAACAAAAACTTCTTGCGCGTGTAAACAACTGCCAGCAGGACGACGACGAGGAGGAGGAGGAGGGGAACCAGCCAACATTTATAAATGCGCTACAGTAACAAATTGTAGCCACAGCTGCGCTGTGTGTGTGTGTGTGTGCTCTGTGAGCCATTTATAAAACAACACCCTTCCCAACTGGGCACAAGTGCAATGCATAAATATCAACACAAAAGATACAACCAGAGCTAAAGCAACAGCAAAGGTGTCTCCGGCACCTTCAAAACTTATAAACAAAAAGAGAGCGCGCGCGTGCACCAATCGATAATTTAAAGCTATCGTAATGCTAAAATGTGAAAATTTGCCAAAGTGTTTGTAATTTCGACAATTTGACTTACATTAAATGAAGCAATTTAGATGCCCGATACAAGTGTAAAGTAACCTTAATGGCCTGCATTAGCAACATTGAGATACATTTAAGATACGCGGTGAAAGTGCCTTCGTATCAACAATTAAAAGCCACAATAAACATTCCTTTAATAGTGTAAGATACTTTTCATTAGCTATGTGAGATACATTTGTATCTGTAAGTAACTGCCAGTGCGATTTAAGTGTAATTGCTGCTACGCCCCACTTCCATTAACAATTTACAAAACTTAAGACAGGAAAAACCAGAAAATTGTATAGCAGAACCGAACCCCGTAAACCAGGACTATGAACCGAACCTTCTAAATGTTTAAAACCGAACTTTTTAACGATCTAAGAAGCAATGCGTGACAGTTCATGACACTTTCGAATCTCCGAAAGGTTTAAAGACCTGATACAGACCTGTTCCCGTTTTCGTCATGCGGAATCGGAATTGTTAAATGTTCTCGCTTTCATTCGACCCATTGGATGGCAAGAAGATTCGACCGAATTCTTTAATCGTTTCTTAAAAATCATAACTCTTACCAATTCCGATTAATCGGATTCGGAAACGGGAATAGGCCTGCATATTCAAAAATTGCATCTATGCATTTCAGGAGTTTTTCAAATTGAAACCAATTCGGGAACGGTCTTGAACCAGTAAAATGTCTTACTCTAACCGACGAAACACTTGAACTTCGTTTGGTAGGTTAGAAATATGCTTATCATTGCTTATAATAACACTAGTTATTATCCGATCCCGTCTCGTGGTGTCAATTTCTTTTGTAAGTCCCCCCGCTGAGTCAAAAATCCATATCACGATTTTTTAGTGGGGCCGTTTTCGAGAAATCGCGGTAAAGCTAGTTTTTTGATTCTAAAAAAAGTACCTTTAGAAATATCTATTCATTCAATTTAAAAAGGTAATGTTTCCTTGGAAGGTAATTGAACGCAATATCATTCATTCGTACACCACTACTTAATCCGGTGCAACTTTGCATTAAATTTAACATTTAAAAAAAAAAAAGCTAGATTTTAAGTGCGATTTTCACGACGAAAAAAATTGTGAAAAATTTATTTTATTGCTGGTTACTTAAGATTTATTTATTAAAAATACAACGCCACATAGTTCATTCGAATCCGTTCAATAATATAGAAGTTACGGGCATTTATGTTAAAAATGGAAGGTTTCAAGATCATGCAAATTAACTTAGTTTGATTGTTTTTTTGTTCGTCGTAGGAGGCATAGTAAACATTCAAACTATTCTATTTAAGGGCTCCTATGACCTGCCAAGTTTATTTTGTTTTGTACCTGGTTAAGATTTTTTGTGATTGACTTAGAAGATACTTTTTCTGTAATTTTTAATGATATATTTCTTTTTATTGGAGGCGAAATTTGGTATAACACCATTAAACGCGAACTTGAAGTGATCAGGAAAAACTGGGTATATTGTGTTGCTATCTGATGCCTCTAGTTTCACAATTTATTGTTCCCGTTCCCAGTGTTCCACTGTGTTACATAGGACACACAATCAAAACTTAGAAACATTTTTTGGGAAATATCCAAAATATAAGTGATTAGCTATATGCATTGTCGTTGAAAGTGTTAGTGGAGTCGAAAATATGTAATGCCCTCAAGCACTGCACAATTTATTAGGATCATTTTTGCATTCAATTTGATTAATTTTTGACTCTTGCACTCATTTTCAACCAAATTTATGCTTTCCACAGCAATTCTAATTTATAATATAGGGGAGAATGGGGGTTCTGAGCCGCTAGGGGTTGTAAGCCACTCGAATATTGGCCACAAAAAAAAAATAAATTTAAACTTTTTGTTTATGTCATGTCTTCTTATTATCTAACTTTTGGCAAGCAACCTATCAGTCTACTCCTTCTTTAAGTTCGTGAACCAGAACTCGCCTTTTTTTTAAAAAAGTTTTTTTTTCATTTTTGACTTGTGAATATTATACAAAATTTTTTTCGTAATGACAAAAGTAAGTATGAGGGAAATATCTTTGGTTAATTGCCTTTTTGAAAGAAATATGTTTTTTTTTGTAACAATTTTTCTTTTTGGTTATGTGACGTCACCAAAAAAAAGTGAGATATGGGGGTTGTGAGCCACTTTAAAAAAAAGTCGGTTTTGACTTTCAAAGAGAATATTGCAATGACGCGCAATAAAACAGAGGAAGAACTCTCCAAAGAAGTAAAAAAACATTGAAAAAGGCAAACAAAAGAACAGCCACAAGCAAAAAGTGCTCGTATATAAAAGAAAACAATCCTGATGCCGTCATTCAATTTTCACTCTTCATTGATATTTCTTAATTCAGAATATGAGAAAAATTGTTAATTTTTTCAATTAATAAAGAATAATGGCTTAAAAACACGAAACCCCACAAATTTTCGAAATGTCAAAAAATCCTTTTTTTTCAATATGAAATAAAAAAAACCCAAAATTTTATTTTTTAAAACTAGTGATGAGGAAAGTTTTGTGCATCTTTTACCTAAAAATACAAAATTTACAGAACGAAGAAATATTGATTTTTTTGAATTTTTATGTTCGAAAACAAAACTATGATCACAACCCCCCCACTCTCCCCTACAAAATTGGTGTCTTTTGGAAATGAATGAGAAGTGAAACTTATTATTTGAATATTAATTGACTCCAATCGCCTTCATATATCCCACACAAGAGTCAGGGCCGAAGATGAACAGGTTGCGATGCGGTGAATCCATTTTGGTCTCTACTTTGATTACCTCCTGGGCCACAACGCCTCCCACAACAGCAACGGCTTGCGATATCTGCGCGAGAGAGTACGTCCAATGCCTCGTTACGAAGAGCCGATGTGAACAGTAGATCATCACCGATGGTCTGTACCAGTTAAAGTCCCTAGTTTTGTGACTGGGATCGCTTTGATGGGAACATCGAAATTGCTGAAGAGTCCGAAACACAACTATGCCTGGACCATTGCGTTTCAACTTGCGCTGGTAGCCGGGACAGTCACATCTAAGTCCTACTATGCCGAATAGGCGGGATACTGCAATTCACGATGTAGTGCTTGGACACCGTTTCGTTGTTAACCCTCTCCTTGGGTCTTGAGATTATGTTGTACTTGAGGGTCTCTGTGACCAGCTTACTGCATTCGCTATTTCAAGCATTTTTGACTCTGTCTACTTTAGGCCGCTGAATGCAAGAGACAGCTAGTTCGTTTTCAAATCAAAAGCGTCATATTTCTGGTTATAATTTCAGAGTTTTTATGAAACTGGACAAAAAGTCCGACGAGATGTGGGCCTTATGTCCGAATATAATGTGGAAATAAGGCCCATAACATTTATTTTAATTTCGATGCATACTACAATTAATTTCGATATGGGCCTTTTGTCCGTGGGCGTTTTGTCATGTCACCGGGGTAAGGTTTTAAAGGCGAGAAAAACGCATATTTTTGTGACATCAATAATATAATTTTATTAAACTTTATTACATATTATTGTACAACTTTTGAAGTATGTCAGGAAAAAATTTTCAAAGAAAAATATTGATAAATAAGCCGGTGACGATGAATCTCCCGAGGTGCCTTGAAAAAAAGTGGTTTTGCGGTGTACATCAGAACTCAAAATCTTCTGAACCGATCCAAAAAAGTTGATACGCATTTTAAAAGTGATGTATTTCTCGAGGTAATCAGGAAGAGTTTTTTTTTTTTTTTTTTGATTAGGAAGTGGTGTATGAATGAATGATAGGGCGTTCAATTACCTTCCGAGAAAGCATTACCATTTCATAATGAATGAACCGATTCTGAAGATATACTCATTTTTCTAAAGGTACTTTTTTCAGAATCAAAAAACTAGCTTTTCCACGATTTCTCGAAAACGGCCCCACTAAAAAATATTTGTACTGCATTTTTGGACTCAGCGAAGGGATTTACATATAAAATGACTGTCAAATGGTCGAGATCGGAAATGCTGTAAACTAGTGTAACTCTTTGATATAGCTAAACACCTTGGAACCGGCTTAATCTTCTAAAAATGACTAACTTCATGCTATATCAACATACTCATTAAATTTCAAGTGGATAGCTTAATAATAACACTTTTTTAACTGATTCGTAACAGTTTTAGAAAAGGGGAGAAGTTCAAAGCTTAAGAAATTTTTTGATATATGGTTCCAAGCCACAATTGAACCGGTTCAAAATTTTGTCCAAAAGAGCTTCTGGTTTTCCCTGTCTGTTGTTTGCTGAGTCAATGTTTTTTCAATTCCATTACTAATAAAAGTTTCTCTTTTCCCTCCATTTCATCCATTGGCAGAGCGTCCATTCACAATTAACGCCATCTGGGCCAAGGAGCCAGCCAGGGAGCATTAACAAATGGAACATGTTGATGCCGGTGCTGGAATACAACAAACACATAGCCAAAATACCAAATTGCAAAATGAGGTGGACTACTATTAGGGCGTCATCGATGTCGATGTCGATACTCCAATTGTTGCTACTGCTGAGCTCTGCCCAAGCGCTGGATGTGGCGGGAGGCTCTGGTGCAGGAGGCGGTGGAGCATCGGGCGCTGGACCACCAGGCACATTGAATGCCAATCTCACGGAATTGGGTAGTCCCGGTGTGTATAATTCCGGACAATGGTTTAATGCTAATTACATGTATATGGCTTAGGTTAAGTGTTCTACTCCACCTTCATCTGCCCCCTTACTTCCCCGTTCTTCCTGTGACGTCGCCATTTTGGCATTTTGTGTGTATTTCCTTGTGCGCATTTCCGGTTTCCGTTTCCGCTGGCCAAACAGCAGTGTGGTGGGTGGTGGTAAAAACTATTAGCCACTTTGCACTAAATAACCACGCCCACCCACCGCACCACCCACACAGTGAAGCAAAACACTAAGCATCAATTAACCCAATTTTCAGAATCCATTTTCACCTGGCTGTGTTTCAGCTCCTCTCTGACTTTGTATTTTTCCAAGCTTCGCTTGAATGTTTTTTCAGTACCTGTGTGTGCGTGCCCAGAGCTCCTTTTCCGTATATATTTTTTACAGTTTTTCCCTCCCAAAAGTTCTTGTTCTCATCTCTCTCTTTCGCAGGCTTTGCGCGATTTGTTGTAGTTTGGTTTGGTTCTGGATTGTGGACTTTGGACTTTGGACTCAACGCTGGAAATAATAATTAATCCATTGATTTTCATTTTTCAGCTTACATAATTCATAACCATTTTTTTTTTTTTTCATTTTTCCAGCATTTGAACAAACAGCTAACTTTTTTTCAGCTTTGGCGATCTCATTACAAATTGATGAGCAGCACTAAAAAAATTAAATAAATTGAATAAAATTAATTTGAAAATGCCCTATTACAGTTACCGAAATCATAAATAATTCATGTAAAAACATAACACATTTATATAATCAGAATGGTTGTTGTTTTAGCCGCCACTATTAATCAAATTATGTGTGCATAGCATAAATATTTTAATCGGAATTTGGTTTTATTTTTCTGTGTGTGTTCTCAGACCACAATCTCTAGTGGGGTTCAACAAATCCAAATGCGGGTGAGAACCAGCTGAGAAGCGAAGTGTCGTTGAGACACTTGATGGATGTACCACAACCAGCATTTGGTGGAAACAGCTGAATCGAAACTGTATGCAATGCGGTTGGGGCGCGCTACTGTTGTGTGCTCTCGCTTTGAACGCGCCTCTGTAGCATGCAGCCCTAAGCTATGAAGGTTTTAGGTAAGTAATACTATCCTTTGTAAATAAGAAAAAATATAACTTCGACTGGAACTTACAGTCGACGAAGATGGTTTGGCAGAATAAGGCACAACTGATGTTTGGAATAGATCCATGGGTGGCACACATAAGTATAGAATTGGAATGGAAAAAGATAATGTAAATTTTTATAGGAAAACATGGCCCATCTCCATTAACATTCAGGCTCAGTATATCCTAGCAAGAGAGGTTCTTTACAAGAGGCGTCGACACATTCCCTGTTTATAAACAATAAAGAAATCATAATAAATGCCCTTCAAAGTATGCTAAAGCCTATATGACACGACATTAATTGTCTAACTGTCATGGCGGAGTTTCACTGATTTGACTCAGTGCGATACATTTATATCTGGCTAATGAAATTGTCCAACTGCTTAACAAAAACTGACTTGGATAAAAATGGAAGCAAAAAAAATGTATTTATTCTTTGCCGTGGCGCTGCATCGTTGCATAAAATAAGAGGCGCAAAACAAAACGGTATTTTCAGCTGCCTCTGCCTTTGTAATCTGCTTCAGTTCCTTAAGAGTTTCTTGAGTTCATATTCTTCAAGATTTGAAGGGAGTGAGACCCTTCTGCGACGCCAACAAAATTCATCACACCGAAATATCTCCAAGACGTCGCCTTCTCCAATCCTTGTCCGTTTGCTCTGGTCGCATTTGTTTGTCATTAGATAAGAAGATTTGTCCACTTTCCCGCAACTCCGCTTCCACAAACTTGCATTCGAACTCTTCGACAATATCTACCCAATCAATTGCTCCCATAATTTTATTTGAATAATTGCCATCGGACGCATTCCAAAATTATTTTAATTTATCTTACACCATTATGCTAATTCTTATCCAAATTAAATGTCCAAACTGATTTACAAAAGTCCTAGCAATTAAAATACCCGGACAATCATCACAAGTTTGCAAAGTTTGTTCTTACATTTGACTTGCAAGATCAAACTAGGCAAATGCGATAACAGTTTCACAAAAAGTGTTTACATAGCGTTCAGACAGTCAAACTAGTCGAATCGGTCGTCAAACGAGTTTGACTTTAAATAAATCAGGCGTTCACACACAATGCAAACTTAATTTGTCAAATTTTCGCCATATTTGACAAATTAATTTGACTGTGTGAACTTAGCTTAATAATAAAGCATTTATTTCAGCTGACATTGTATTTTCGTGGGTGTGAGTGAGACAACTATATATTCGTCCTATCGATAAATATGTTAGAAAAAATACTGAATTATGCCAAAAAATATACCGATTTCGATTGCCATCGACCGATAGATTAATGCTCTCGCTCTCTTGACAACATGTTAAATTTCAGTGAGTAAATTCGTCCGCGGAGATGCTTTGCTTACAACAGTTGCTTAGGCTGTAATGACACTTTCAATTTTTAGTGACAAATATTGTCGCAATTTTGTGTTCATAGACCAAATTTGCTGTTGTGTATCTTTCCAGCCTCTTCAAAAACATTCTGCAGCGAATTTAAGCATATTCTGACTCGCTTACACCAATGACTTTTGTCCATAGACGAAAAATTGGGACTCAAATTGTCCCTAAAAATTGATTGTGTCATTAGTAGGCTTGTATTGAAATATATTTTAATTTCGCTCTCTTTGACACAAATAAATGGAGTTGTGAGGAGCGAGTGCGACTACCTTGTTTAGTATACCTTGGCTTCAACAACTAGCGATTTCGACCAAACTTCGCAGATCAGCTTAAACACATAATATTACCCATGACTGAGTTTAAGAGCACTAATATTGAGAACAAAACAGTTTTTCTCACTAAAACCCGTTTTTTGATCGATCATTTCTATGGCAGCTACAAGAAGTAGTTATGTGATCCGGTCGGTTCCGACATATTAGCAGCGTGCATTATAAAGAAGACTCTGCGCAAAATTTTAGCTCGTTGGCTTCAAAACTGAGAGTAGAAACAGACAGACGGACGGACAAAACTTAATCTGTTCAGCTCGTCATGCTGATCAAGAATACATATACTTTATGTGGTCGGAAATGATTTCGTCCATGCGTCCATGCACTTTTCAAGTGTATAAAAATAAATTTTTGGCGATTTGGCTGTTGCGTCGCGAAAAAAGGCTTCAGTCGTAAATTGCTGCTGGAGATCATGGAGAAGAGGACACGACAATACACAAGACTGTGTTTCGCATGTCGCCACTGCAATTTGGATTGCTTCTAAATATGCTAATGCCATATATTCAGAAACAGGACACTGGGATGCGGAACTGAATTGGACCTGCAGAGAGGCTACAAGTTACATATGGGAATGTCCATAACGTCGAACGGGACAATCGTACGCATTTAAAATTAAAAGGAGGAAACCGGAGAGTTTTGATACGAAAGCTCCACGAGCGACTTGAAACTTCTCCATCATTATAGACTGCGTTTGGAGGTAAGAGAAAAAATTCTCAAACCCTTTTCGAGATGTAGCAGCAAGACATCCGTCCGGTCGTTCCGTAAGGTTAAGATCTGAGTTTCAGCTCGAAGCTCCAAAACTGAGGGACAGTTCGCGAAAACAACAGACGGACGGACAAACGACTCAGCTCCTTCTTCGTGACTAAAAATCAGTAAAAAAGTCAAAATAAACCGGTTTTTTATTTTCACAATCTGCTTAACTTATAGCTCTTCAATAGCCCTACAATTGGTGCAAAGATTGATTTTAGAAAAAAATTTGATTTCAAAATAATGGCATAAAAACATGACATTCGCACGGGACAAAAACAGAAGTGGTTTTCGCGGAAAACCATTTAAATGCCGATTTCAGCGAATCCTGAGCCAATATATTAATGCAATAAATTTTAGAATGTAGTGCATTGATGTCTCTTTAAAATGGTTTTAATTTCACCCAAAAATAATTTACAGTTTTTTCAAAATTTAAGCTTAAGCATTTTCGGAATTATTATATTTCTGCTATAATGCGAAGCAAAAACTTACAGTTAATTGCATTGACATATTTGGTTGGTCATATGCTTCATGTATACCACTTTGGTCCATCAGAAAGATTTTGGTACGAAGGTACATGTAATCCAGCCAAAGGTCAACCTGGGCCAAAAAATAAAAGTGGAAAAAATAAATTTCGTTGGCAATTTAATCATAGGAAAAATTTGATCAAAGTTATGTTACACAATTTTGAATTGACATAACTCAATTGGTAGCTCGGCGTCACGGCGTGTGCCTTTTTCGCATTTTCCAGATTTCGCCAAATTTCGGCCGGAAAAGGCTATACTTACGTGTCCTTGCGCTATCTACGTCCTTGGCTTGTAACGTAAACCTTTAACATAAATCAGGACGCGACAAATCGGGCAATGCAATAAATAGTTTTCCTTTACGCCAGACATTACTTCGAATTCGATTGTTTCCTCGGTGAACGTCTCGATGAAACCAGAACTGTCCTCAAACGCTTTCTAATTTTTGTGCCAGGTTGACCATTTCGCGGAAACGCCCTATGGATACTGCCATTGCATTTTCGAATCCTCCAGTCGACCCTTTGTAACATTTTAAAGGAGACAATCCATATTCCGTGATGAACCAGAAGTACTTGATATTTCTATCTGGCAGTGGTGCTAACGATGTCTATTTGAAATATATAGTAATTAAAAAAATAGAGGAAAGCTAACTTCGACTCAACCGAAGTTTATATATTGGCCATGATATATTTCCGCCAGTTTTTTATATGGCAGCTATACGACATATTCATCCGATTTTGATCAAACTCTCCAAAAGACGCAACCATTGAAAACAAAAAAGTTTTTCTCACCAGAACTATTTTTTCGACCGATCATTCCTATGGCAGCTATATGCTATAGTCATCCGATTTGGATCAGAGTTGACAGAATTGTGTGTTAGCATATCATATTGATCAGCAACGAGTTTGGGAGCGATAGCATTAAAAACAAAAAAGTTTTTCTTACTAAAACTTTTTTTCAGAGCTATCTTTTGTATGGTAGCTATACTATATATAGTTGCGCGATTTTCATAAAACTTACTGAAATTATGTGAAAGCACAAAGAACTTATAATTTCGAGCTTCGGACACGTTTGCATTTAAAACAAAAAAGTTTTTCTCACTAAAACTACTTTTTCAACCGATCGTTCCTATGGCAGCTATATGCTATAGTCATCCGATCCGGCCGGTTTCGACAAATGTGCAAAGTTTGGTTACGATAAGTTTAAAACTGACTGAGGAGATAGAAACAGACGGACGGACAGACGGACATGGCTATATCAACTCAGCTCGTCACGCTTTATGTGGTCGGAGATGCTTCCTTCCACCCGTTACAAACATCTGGACAATTTCAATATACCCTCTCCAAGGGTATAAAAAATAATGCTCGCATACTTCGAAGGCCATTTATCATGATATTATTTTTTTCTGTCTATAAAAAGGGTAATTGTTTGGTTTGGTGACACACTCAACCTGGGCTATTTTGTTCTCGATTCCCCAGGGCTGGCTCACCTTATCTCCAATTACGAAACTTCAAAATCAGTTCACTACACTAAGCGCGTAAAGTTTTTTGTTAATTTTTTGACACCTCACGCGTAATTCGTAACATTTGCCAATGCCGACAATGCTCAGTAAGGTTTGCCATTTCATCATGAATGAAATCATTGTATTTTTATTATTCACATTCGTTCTTAGTGAGAAATTAGGTTTATCGAAAAATTGTCTTCAGCGACGAAGTTCATTTTTGGCTCAATAGGTACGTCAACAAACAGAATTGCCGAATTCGATCTGAGAGCAACCAGAGGCCGTTCAAGAGCTGCCAATGCAACCTGAAAAATGCACTGGACCGTAATTTTTCTAAAATAATTGAAAATTGCAACATACATTTAATGGAGCAAAGTGCCGTGCGATGATTACCGTTTTTTTTTTTTGGCTGAAAATGAAAGAACTGGACTTTGTAGAAATATGGTTTCAACAAGACGGTGCTACTTGCCACACGGCGCGCAAAACCATGGACAAATTGAGAGACGATATTGGTGAGCAATTTACCTCGCGTTTTGAACCAGTCCATTAACAGCCAAGATTATGTGATTTGACTACACTAGACTATTTTTTGTGGAGCGTGAAATCCCGCGTTTACAGGCCCAAGCGAGCCACAATTACATTTACATGAAACAATCTGCAAAAAGTACATAGCTGGCATTGATATACGTAATATTTCATTCACTACTGCAAAAATTTGTGTTGCTTTGTTTTAAATATTCAGAACACAATCGCTTAAAAACTCAACCTTTCTGCTGTCCTGCTGTTAACCTCTGCCCTTATTTAAATCTGCATAGCAGCATAGATCCTAAATCCTCTAAAAATACTGCTATTCGAAGTTTACATACATCTGCATCTTTAACTCTTACTCTCCGATTAAGGGGTAATGAAATCGACGAAAACTACGTGTGTAAGCACAGCTGTAACTTGAAATTACCATGGCGAATGCATTGATAATTAATATTTTAATGACGTCTTAGCTCTGGGTGCAATTTTGATTGATTGAGCCCCATGCTGTTGACACCCGTTGCAGTTTTCTGGTATACACTTCATACAAATACAGTCAATAAAGAGATATTGGTAATTGTATCAAGTTTTATGTACTTTTAGCATAAATCCTTTTTTAACACTAAAACTCATTTGAACCTATCTGATCTTTTTCTCTCCTGTCTTGTGTATATTAATGTGGCACTTTTTTTTTGTTCAACTGCCGGCCCCTGTCTATCTTTTATTCTCAGCGTCTGCTCATGTGGTGTACGACAGCAGGAAGTTGTCTTAACCTGTCTATAAAGATGGCACTCCTTGGGGCGGCCTACACGAACGAAACTTGTTTTAATCTCTCTCCCCTCTCTCTCTCTGGCATCTCCTTAGCTTCTTTTTCTTCTGATTGTAGTTTGAGATCTGCAGCATCTTGCAGATTGACTTGAAGTAAAAGTGTTGATAAGGAAACCCCTCACAAGCAGCCAGATAAAGTCAATCAATCAGCTAAGCGACAGCCGTTCCAAAAAGTTGACTTAATTATCTGCGTTTGGTTAGCTAAAAATAGCAACAGTCAGCGATTTAAATCAGTTAGTGTATAAAAAACTGACTACAAATTGGTAACTTAATATGGAACAAAGAGACGTATTTAGAGTGCTTTTAGGGCTAGTCAAACATAACTTTGAATGGTTTTTATTAACGGATTATACTAAACATTTGAACATCTAACAAAAACGATCAGCATTTAAGGCAATAAGGTGTCGAATATCAACTGGTTTTTTCACAGTGGGCCCGAAATAAGAGACGGAAAGAATTTTAAAATTACTATTCTCACCCACTTAGTGTGCCATGGCAAAGGCAGTTCTGTTCATTCATAAAAATAATAAAATTGAAAAAGTGTTGAATTGGCTCTGAAATGGTCTTCTCAATTTGTCCATTTCCCCTCTCCCAAACCTAAACACAAACTTGCCAATTCCATACAAGAAAAGTTTCACATAATGGCTTCACCTTTTCTTTAAGTTCGCATAAAAACTTTGTATTTTGTTCTTTTTTTTACGCCAAACAAATAGTTGGCCATAAGAAGTTGTTCAAATATTTATTTACTTTCTCAAGTTGCGCGCACACATTTATATATATACACATTTTTTTATTCTGTTTGTTGTTTGTGCAATGTTTACGTATAAATCCCAGGACAAAGTTACCTGCCACTTTTTGCACCTGCTTCAAGTGGATAGCTGCTGCCGTTGGACCAAAACTAATAACAAATCTTTTCATTAGTTGCGTTAGACAAGTTAGTTAAAAAAGTGCACTTTAGGCAAACAAATGCGTGTGAGGAGAAAAAAAATTAGCTAAAACTAATAAGCCAAAGCAGAGAGAACTTGGCAGCGAGAACTTTTCCGGAGCATAATGAAAACATAACATTTAGTTAGCACTTGTATTTGTATAAAACTTTCAACCAGGTTCGACTGCCAGACACGTACAACTTTTCATTAATAACTCGAAAATGTTTTGGCTTATAAAGTTCAGAGCCACCTTTTAACTGACATGACCGAGTGGAGGAGCAAAACAAATCAAAGGAGTTCCGACAAAGTTGATGAAAGAACAATGACTCTACCATGAGGCCGGGGGAGCCCAGTCATGACAATGGCAATTAAATTGCACAAACTTTGTCCATAAAAAGCGTCAGAACAACAACAACAACAACTACTACTCCATTCTAGCCAAATGGGTAAAAACTCTCGTAATAAAGGAAAATTATGATGATTTTCTATTTGGCATTGCGCGTTTTACAAAATCATTTCAAAGCATTTGGCGCTCGAAACAAAGAACCATAAAAACCCATCACCCCCCGTCCCTACAAATGGAGAAGAAGAAAACACAACCAGAAGTGGAAAAGAAATTAAATGACAGGAAAATATAAGTATTAAATGATAACAACATTGTTATAACCAAAGAGCGTTAAGTGAAATCATTCACAGCTCGATGCGTTGGGGAATAATAAACGAATGAAGTGGTCTGAAACGGTTTGCCGTATTATTTTTAACCATATTCTACAAAAAAAAAAAAGAGTTCATTGCTTATGCTTAGTATACACCTCAACAAAGGAACTGCCAAAACAAAAAATTCCATTTAAAAATAACTCGCAAAGCTTTTGACGCCAAAGCCTTTGGTTTTGTGAGTAAATTTTATATGGAGTTTTTGTTTAGGCAGTTGCTTTGTTGATTTGTATACTAAGCTTGAGGGTTTTATAAACTACATATCCTAATGTGAAATGTTGCCTTAATTCCTGGATTAACCTCAGAACTCTTATATCATGTCTTAAGTCGTCCTTAACATAGAAGCTTACTATTAATTGAACATACCCAAGGTGGAATTTTGAGACAAACTTGGAGAGTCTCTTCTTCATAACCGCTATTCTTCTATTTAATCATCTATAAGTATCTATTTCATCTATTTGTCAGTTTTAAAATGCTTGTGGTTGTCCCAGTTCATTCTGCTCCAATCACAGATCCAGTTCATCTAACTGGTTCACACATCACTAACAACTATCGATGCTCGATACTCCCTCCTGTTTTGTATCTTACATCTCTAACTCACATTCACTCTGACTTATCTCACCGCCTTTGTGTTACACTCATTCTTACCGGCAACACGCCCTTTCCAAGAAACCGAACTCATACCTAATCTGTGTTTTAAAATAAATAGTTAACGTGTCCTAGTTCAAGGACATTTGGAAGCCTAACTCAATTTAAGATACAGACTACGAAAATCGTGCAAAAATGCAAAGAGTCTAGATCAGCTCGAGTTCGCGTTTAATGGGCACATTTATACTAGCAACACTTTAAAAAAGAAGAATGCTAAAATTTTAAAAAATTGACCAAAGATGAAAGGAGTCTCTAAAGGTGTTCCGCCCATAGAAGTCGAATATGTCGAACTTAGAAACATAATTGTACGGAAAACGAAAAGGTCGAATTTTAAGATTTTAAATTTATTGTATTGCCGACGAAGAAAATGTGTCCTTAAAAGATGATAACATGCAACGAAAATCCGCGATATTAAATAACACATTTGACCGCGCCCATTATCGAGTCCATATAATCCATAAACTAGAGATAAAACTAAGTCGAACTCAGTTTTTCGATTAGAGCCTTAGAACAATAATGACCATCAACAGCTTTACAAAAATTAAGTAGGTAATTTAGCTAACTTCCCCCTATTTTTCGTCGCCGTGGAACGTAAGAACAGCGTGACCAACCTAAGAAAAAATTACGCCAAAAATTTCAGTTTTTGGTATTTTTAATTTAATTGGCGGTGGGTCACACTGCTCGATCATCTGTATTTGGTTTTGATGCCAAGTTGATTTTTTGTAGAAGTCTTGTTCACAAAATTTTATTCCGAATACTTGGCGTGGAAAAGATCCCAAATGACATTCCGCTCTTTCACCGCCGAAATTAAAGATATTTTTTCGTCGTTTTTATATTATTTTAATTTTCTCCCATGTTATTTCAGTTATTTTATATATTTTTAAAAAATCATTTTAGCTAAAAGCAGTCCAGCTGATCGATGCAGGTAGAAGCAGAGTGACTTAACATGGTGCATTCTCAATCCTACGTCAGCTGCTCAAAGCACAATAAGGCCCATAGCCTCCACAAATGTGCTGTTAAGTGTAACATTGACTGTTAAGTGTAACATTCAACTTCTCGCCTCCGTACATGCAAAAAGTTCAAGAGGCGACTTCTGCTTAATTTTTCCTTTTTTTTTTTTAATTTTTTTTAATCGTTACTTCTGATGTCCGTATGGGCCTTTAATCTTATGAGTAAAATTCTTCATTAAAATAAATTTTTTTACAATCAAATAGCGAGCTTGCTAGTAAAGATTCGCAAAATATTTTCCCAACGTGCATTTTTGTGAATTATCTTTAACAGAACAATTGCTGCACAGTGAATGAGAGATGATTTAGTTTTCAGACTTGTTTTCAATAAATTTTTTTTGAAAATGGCTCGTAACAACATTTACGAGGACTTTACTTCCATATTAGAGACCTGCAGGAGTAAATACGAATTTAACATGTTTGGCATCGCCGAGTATGAATAAAAATTATCCGATTACCTAGCTGTCAAATAGGCATCGTAGGCATCGTAGGCATCGTAATCGTTATAATCAAAAATAATCATTTAATTACTGAAATTTGTTAAATTCTGAACAAAAATGAATATTTTAAATAAAACTAAAGCGGGCGAAACTAATCGGGACGCGAAACCATTCGTCTCCAACAACAAAATCTACGATAAGGACCACTCATACATATTTCTTGTTGTGTTCCATTTTGCAAGAGGTATATGAGAGAAAGAGAAGAGAGATAGAACATACGAAGTTGCTGGTGGAACATACCAGGACTCCCCAAGAATAGAAGAAAATGTGGCTGTCTCAGTGGTGCATGACTTCGGCTAGCATTCGGTGTGAACTGCCAAGTGTGTTTGCCGCCTAAGGGCTATGTTTGGGGACCACTGAAATATACTTTGGTTTGTACTATGTGTGAGTGCCTACGTGCTATGATATCGCTATGAGCAAATCAACAACGATTGCAACTTCTTCGCTATAGTAGAAAATTATAATTTTATCCCTAAATGTATTTTTTTCCAACCAAACATAGTAAGCTGGTGATTATACTCGTACGATGCCATTATTATTACTCGGCATCGTGTCAAAAAGTAACACAGATAAATAATATAATCATTTTACTCACACAACGATTAATTTTACTCGAAATCGTACGATTTCGGAATCAATCTTGCAGGTCTCTATTCCATATGCATATGTATGCGATATTTCGTTCGGCACCTTACTACTTGACTTTGCTTTATTCCCTTCTTAAAAAAAATAAAGCACCGATCCAGTACTATACAATTATTTTTTCCAGCCAATATTCTACGAGTTTTATATCAAATCTTAATCTCGAACCGAATCTTTTTCTAAGCAAATGGATTCCGGTTCGAGGGGCTCTAAAATACAGAAACGACTCTGAGAGGGTTCGTTTTGGACCGGATTTAAAGCAGGCCAATGGACTGGATCACATAGTGATATTGATCCACGGTTTCGCGTGCCGTGTGGCACCGTCTTGTTAAAACCACATGTCCAATTCTTCCATTTTGGACAAAATTTTGACTGACAGAGACAATTTTTCGATAAACACATTTCTCAAATGGCACGAAACTTTATATGATTGATATGATATGCAATGATTTGTTAGCGCTTTTTGATTTTTAGTCTATTCATGGTGTAATGGCAAACCTTACTGAGCATTTTTGTCAAAAAATCACCCTTTACAAGAATCGATCCAATTTTTGGTTTCTTCGTAAGATAAGCGGTGCTGCTTGGCCAGCATATGAGTCATCGACCAAAACACAAGTGGTAGTGGGAAGGACGTTTGATCATTAGTGCGTGGCTTAATTGCTTTACTTGGTGTTAGTAAAGTTCCCCCATTAATAATTTCTTGTCAAAATCTCAACTTTAAAAACCATGAAACCTCAATCTGTTCCACTTGCTCTGACATTTAACTCTCTGCCTCCATTCGGCTGTGAATGATTTTAAGTTGTACTGCCAAACCCACAATTTCAATTTCATTTCAGCAAGCGTCCTTTTTTTTCCACCATTCACCCCCTTCCTTCCGAGTGCTCATTATTTGCTTTGTAATGGCTGTTTATTAACAATAATGCATAAAACAAAACAAAATACCAGAAAGGAGCAAAGGAAAGGCAAACGGCAAAGGGAAATGCCGCCAACTGAAATATGAAAGCGCAAATAATGTTTAAACAATTTGTTGTCGTTTCGTTTCATTAAATGTCTATTCCGTATCTTGGACAGGGGCGAGGGCGGGGAGAGGCTGTCGTTATAATTTGCAAAACTCTCCAGCAGCAGCAGAAAAAAAAATTAGCAATAAAATGAAAAGCAAAGTGAAATGGCCGGAGGAGGCAACACTTGTTGCTGCATTGGATGCCTCGTTGCTTGTGATTTCCTGTGAGAGGAGGTGGCGGTGGCGACTGGCGCTTCCTGGCTGGCGACTATGCACTGTCCGTACGCGAAATTATTATTGCCTTTGCCTTCCTTCTTCTTTTTTTTGTGCTGTTTTGTTTGTTGCGCTGTAAAAATTATTATTTTTATGCTGCCTGGCTGGCTAGTCAAGTCGACTCTGTTGCCGTCTCCATGCCACTTGAATGACTCATTAAAAGTGATTTCATTTTAAAACATTTTTCTCGCTGCGGTTGCTTTGCTGCTGCTGCTGCTGGCGGCATCTCCGGGGCTTAGCTTCTTCTTATCAAACGGCTGAGCTCCTCCAGTCTCTCTGTTTCCTTATCCCCGGCTGTCATTTAATTTACTTGGAGTTTACTTTTTAATTCGCTTAGCTACTTTGGATGCGCCTTTCATTTCGTTGCAGGGCCTTAAATCCTTGACAGTAGACAAGCAGAGGCGTAAGGCGAAGAAGAAGAAGGGACATTTGCCCGGCGATAAGCGCTGTGAGTCACTCAGAGTATCTGCTGCAGGTTACTTTACGTAACAGGATACCAAATTGCAACTGGAACATCCACAACATCCACTTGGACAACGCTTGTTTGCCTTTTGTCAGCTTTTTTACCTAATTCCCTAGATTAGCTGCATTATGCGCCACACCGGGCGCATAATCACAACATGGCAGCATAGGCCTACTGGGGAAGCCCGGCCATGTTGTAGTCGTCATCGTTATAGTTGCTGCTGGTGCTGCATGTGTGAGTGGGCACTTGAGCAGCAGCAGCAAGCGGCAGTAGCGTCGAAATGGGCTAACGCATACCGTGATGCAATACCTCTTTGGGTGATGCGGAAAGTTGCATCCACACTTTGGAGTACAATGGGTTAAAAGGTATATAAACAGCATCAAAGCTAAGCAGATCAGGTTGAGACTTCGACACCAAACCGATTTGCAGCCCTGCTTAGAATATTTGCCAGTGACTTTCTATCCCATGGTACTCCACTTTACTTCACTTCATTCTCCCTTTCATTACAGTTGCAGCTTGTTTGGGATTACATGGGGTGGTGGTGGCACAGCAGCTGTGTGTGGGCGTTGCTGCTGGGCAATAAATTTCTATTTAGCTCTGGACACCAAAGTAACGGCTTCTGCATTGGACCGCTCGACCCGCTTCGAGCACTAAACTCAATGAAGCGGCACGTGGAAATGGTTATAATTGCATCCGCGCTCTCCACCTCAAGCCTTGAGCTGTGGCTGATGTGCTGGCACGGGCGGGCTGGCATATCCAGGCAATAATTTTGACGCTTGATTGATCAAAGCAGCAGCCGTCGTCGTCGTCGTCGTCATCATCATAGTCATTTTATTTTTATTGGTGAGTTCCCGCAAACTTACAAAGTTACAGCTCTTTTACACGCTCAAATGTTCTATTTTTATGCCGTCAGTTAAAAGTATCTGCAAGATACATACCAGCTGACTGCAATAAATCAAATTGCAAATCGCCTGTGAGCAAAGTTAAATTGCAGCCGGAAGCTTCTGGGAATTAACTATCATAGTTTATCAATGGCATTAAAGAAACTTTTTTCTTATATTCTTTTTTTCAGGAAGGAAGCCAAAATAAATGCAATACTTTTCACCACAAAACTTCAACTTTTTTAAAACAAATTAATTTGATTTTGTAATGTATCCACAACGCTTGAACAAATGTATTTTAAATACCTCTACATAGAATTTCGCTTCACATATTGTGGTGAATAAAGCAAGTACAAAAGTACGACTGCTAAATACCCTGTAACCTGGACTTTGTGTGTTTTCTTTCGGTACATTTTGTTTGATGTTATTGGGATTTTCAGAAAAGATTGACTAAGTTTCACAAGGAAAAAGGAAGTAGAGCCCGACATGCAACATAGACTGTCAAAGTTTAAGTGGTTTTTCAGAACAGACCGATTAGCCCTAAAAACCCTTATAAATAAACATAAAAGGCAACAATATTAGTATGGTCACACTGCTTGGTCAGATGTTTTGCGTTTATTTAAAATATTTAGGGTATTCTCGACCCCAGTTTGCGGTTACGGAATTGTTGAGTTGATGAATTTTCAACATGTTCAATTGTGAATAACCCTTTTGTCAACATGTCAGTTGAATTGTTATGTTTTCTTCTTCTTGTTTTCAATTTGTCAAAAAAAAAAACAAAATACAAAAAATTGCTGTAAATTCTATAGATTGCATTAAGATGCCCAACAGAGCATTAAACACCAATTGACCGAACTAAAATTAATATAGCTGTGCAACGACTTGATTTTATTAATGGTATGTGCTTTAAATCTCTTTTTTTCTGTAAATAGTAATATTAAATGTAATTGCAGATACATTTGGGATAAATGGCGATGCTGTAAATGAGGAAGTGGTTAGCGAATTGTATGAGGATCTAGTCGCAATTAATATTTGCCGCCGAGGAGATGAGTTCAATATCCCAAAGTCTATTGACTGGCGTAACAATGTGCTTGGCACCTTTGGTGAAAACCGCTTTTTGCAAATGCTGAGAGTGACTCCACAACAATTTGCACACATTCTACACTTGATCAAGGATCATCATAATTTTAATAATTCAACGATAAGGTTGCAGATTCCAGTTGATTTACAACTTGCAATTGTATTGTTCCGGCTGGGGTCGTCGGAATATAGTAGTTCCATTGCGAAAATTGCATCTATATTCGGAGTCGGAGACGGTGGAACATTATCTAAAGTGACAAACAGAGTTTTTGGTGCTATTGGCACTACTGGCCAGATGTATCTGAGCGTCGGCTGCTTGTGTCACAGACGTTTCACGAACTGCCGTACTGTATAGGATACGTCGATGGAACTCGTAAACGAGTTTATGCTATAAAACTGCAGGCCGTTTGCGATCATAAATTGCGTATTCGGGATATTGTGGTTGGATATCCGGGAAGCTTTCATTATGCAAAAGTATTCAAGAACAGCACAATATCTAAGCGCAGTGAAATATTTTTTAGTAGCGGACAGTGGATTGCAGGGGATTCTGCATATCCTCTGTCTAATTTCTTGATTCCACCATATCGAAGAAATTCACATTATATGGAGGTCGAAAATCGGAACCGTTTTAATAGACGTCACAGTCAATATTGAGTGCGCATTGAAAATTGCTTTGGAGTGTTAAAAAACAAATTCTGCAGCCTGAAAGAAATGCGAGTGAGAATTACTGATAAAAGGAGCCAACAATTTGTTTGCCAGTGGGTGACCGTGTGCTGCATTTTACACAATATCTTCATTTCTAATCGTGATATCGAGGGAACACAAGCAGAGGTTGAGAACGAAGAGAACAGGAATGATGGCCCACCTTTGAATACACCAACCCACGAAGAAAAGCGACAAGCAATTTATAATTTAATGTTTGAAATTATAAGAAATTTTTTTTTTGATCCAGTTCCATTTTCTTAAGCTCAAATTCGTTGTCAATATTTTTCTGTTCGTGATAGGATTTCTGCTCCTTAAGTAGTAAGTGACGCTCTTCCAACGCCAACTTTTTTATCTCCTTGGTGTTATGCTATTCTATATTTTGAATCTCCAACTTTAAACTTTCCTCAGCTTGTGCTAACTGACGTTCGCGTAGTTGTAAGCGACTCGCTTCGTTTTCGCATATTCTATCAATGGCAATTTTAGCTTTCTTCCGTTTAAATTTGGAAACGAAAGATTCCTCTTCTGGCGCTTCACCATTTCCAAAATCAATAACTGGCACTCCTAGAGATGGAACCTGAACTGTGTTCGAACTAGATTTTCTAATAAGAAAACGAAATTTTTCGAAGTTATGTGGCACCACGAATTTTTCGAGAGATTTACAAACCAATCGTCGGCAAAATGCTATCTATGCAATCTCCTCCGTCAGTTTAAAAGATATCTTAACCAAACATTGCTCGAAGTCTTTTGAACTTCGCTCGAGCCGAAGTTAGGTTCCCTCTACTTTTTCCAATTAATTCCAGCTAATCAGCTGTGCTTGCAATCCACACAAACTACCGTTGAGGCAACGCTTCGAAAATTTTAGACATTGAAAATTTGGTTTTGTGTGCCCTTCTCATCCCGCCAGAGCCTTTCTATGTTTTGTGTGTGAAAGTGAGTTTGTGAAATAAAATAGCACTGAACTTTTGTTAACTTTGCTTCAAAATCCCTTTATCATTGAAAATAATTTTATGAATCAAGCTTTTTTACCATCTCATAGTCTACCACGCATTTCAAACATTTTTAAAACGATTAAGGCCCATTTTCTCAAAAGTTGCGGTTAGGTACCGGCCGGTCAAATTTGCCGGGCGGAATAACCTGCCGGTAAATCATTTGGTTTTCTCAACGAGACTTACCGGCAGGTTCGACCGATATCGATAGATTGCTATCGCTGTCATAGTGTGACCAGACAGTGTCAACGAATCCGATGTGTTTGTTTTGGTTTTCTTAATTCTATTGATGTTGCTGGTAATCATTTAGCAAAAAAATTGATTAAAATTGCTAGCAATAATGAATCAAGTTGAAGCATCGAAAGGCGAAGAGGGAAAAACTTTTTTGTGACTGGTGAGCCTTGCAGGGTCAAATATATTTTGGAGAACGAGAAAAGTGATGCGCCAGCATGTAAACAGAAGCCTGGCGAAGACTTGGACTTGGAGATGCCGCTCAAGCCGGAATTCATCGCACTTGGAAAGCCTTACGGGAAAAGTACGAGATCTTAAAAAACGGTCGCGTAAAGAATTTGCAACTGATAAGCGAGAAATTATCGCACTGGTGGCGGCATTTTCAGCACCGTAGGAGTCTTGTCCATTTCCCAACAAATTGGTGATCCCAAGCTTATCCCCAGGATTGAAAATTGGGGTTAATAATGATTGTAAGATTTTATTTATTTATATTTAATTGACTTCTAAAATTTTTAGCACAAATCAACCAGTCCCTTTGTGTTTGTGGAAGCGAGTAATGCTTTAGCGTGGGACACATGAATAACTGCACGGTTTGCCGAGAAAGCCAGACTCCCAAGAAGTCACCCACAATGATGAGGAAGCTACCACTGGCATGAGATCGCAGTGCAAGTTTATGTCTAGTCCTAGCAAGAATTATGCAACATGCTGAATTTGTCAACCTGAATCGTTGAAAAAATTTGACTTCATCCAGAGCATTAAATAATTAGCTCCCTCCCTGTACGCTCTTGCTTTATTTACTCGTTGCTCCATTTGGGACTATGTCGCCATGTTGTCCATTGTGGTGATACCGTTCCTGGTGCTGGCAGTGCGTGTGGATAGTATTTTTGTTACGTTGCACACGGATCAGCAGTTGGATCACAATCGGTATGCCACATCACAAGAGACAATTCGTAAGGCCATTGGCCTAGTTGATCCATCGATTTCGCAGGCAGTGAGATTGCCTGCTTCGAATTTTCCGGCGCGGCGGTCAAGACATTTGCCATTGCGGCGGCAGCCATTCTGCTGGACTTTCTGTTCCAGATCGCCGCATGTCTCTTCCTGTCTTACTGCCTGCCTCCCAATTTCATTTCGTGGATGCAACAAATTCGTTTATTATTGGCATTTATTGGTTTGGCAATTAGCAAAATAAATAATACATAAAATAATCGACACAGCTACTGTTTATCGAGTGAAAATATCGATAGTTTTATCGAAACTTGCCGGCAGGTTAAAATTTGACCCCATCATGAGGCTGCGGTTAAAGTTGCCGGCAGGTTTTCGCCAAAGACAGCATGAGACACTCAAATTCGGCTAACCTGCCGGTAAGTTTGACTAACCGGACATTGAGAAAATGGGACTAATTTCGCATTAGAGAAAGGGACCTACAGTTTAACGCCGAATCCGAACGGCAAAGTTTGATAACTTGCTTATTCATGGCTAGTTACTTCACTTCAAGAGTATCACAAGTGTTTGTGTTTCCCTGAATTGTATCCAAAACCTAAAAGAATACTTCACAAAAGTACCTTGATATGAAACCCCGGCATATGTTATATGCTAAAAAACCGTACTACAGTGTAATGTAGCTATGTATGCAAATTGCAAAAATAATCTTAATCTACTTTCAAATTAATGATGTAAATTTGGTATCTCTACCTCTTATCATTAAAGAGACCTCATTATACATACAAACTGATAGACAGAATGGACTAAGAAGATACGTCCTTCTGCCTGTTACATACATTTGCCAAAACTTGAGATATCCTATCCACCTTTGTTACAGGGTATACAAATTATGAAAAACATGATGCCATCAATTTGAAGAGTGCTTTATTTGCGTGGATTCCAGCAATAATTGCATATTAATTACAGCATTCCCGTTTAATTTTTTTTTTATATTGTTAGACAGCAAACAGCAAACATTTGTATTTTACCGCGAGAGAGGGGATTCTGCACTCGATTCCACAGTTATGTACATACATATTAAACTGGGTTAATCTGGGCTTCTTGGATCCTAAAACACAAATAAACAACGTCAACATTTTTCATTGTCTTGGCGTAGCTAATTCTTAAAAATTATGAAGCCGCTTTTAGCCACATTCCATTCCCTTCCAGTCGTTGCTATCGCTCAACTCGTCGCCAACATCTTGGCATGCCAAAGCCCAAAAAAAAAACCAATCTTGAAAAGACGCCCACGCGACGAACGAAGATGCGTTTAAGTAACTGTAAGAGGCCGCTCCCTAGGCCCGGCCTTTTGTATTAATATCAAGGCAAATATCTCAAATTTCAATGCACATTTCGCCAACGAAAAATGAAAAGAAACGAGAGGCAAAAATCTCGGCCGGCCTGCTGGCACACATTCGAGCCCAGCCCAGGAAATCTTCATCCTCAGCCTCGTCGTCGTGTGTGCCGCCCATCAAACAAAACTGCTAAAATGGGTAGGAAGTCCAAATGTATCTTTGTATCTCATTTTGAGTATCTCTAAATATGCATAAGAGTGTGTGTGTGTGTGTGAAATAACCGCAAAAAGGCAATGCAGGCCAGGATGATGCTGGTCGTCTGCCCTGACTTGGCTCACTTAGTCAGCGCACTCATCAACACACCAACCGCAACGTGTCCCATTTAAAAAAAGGAGAAGACCGGAGAAGCAACCCAAAAAAGAAACCCAGATAGTGTACAAAGTCTGGCCATAAAGCATGACTCTGGCAGGCAGACAGGCGATATCCTTGAGTGCGAGTCCGAGTGCCTAGTGACTGTCTGTCTGTGTGTGTGTGTGTGTGTGTGTGTGCCAGGCCATTAGCCGCAAACGAGAAATGAAGATTATCTAAAAGATACATGCAACGGGGTCGGGTATCCAAAAAGCAAGTTTCATTACAACGAATTTTTCTGTTTCGCCGCTGCTGTTTCGACCATTGTCTTAGCCTGGCCCTGGTCTGGTGTCCAAAATGTGTAACTTATGCCAGGCAAAAGCTGCCAGCTACGAGCCTGCATTTTGGTATTCACAGTTCCAAGCCTTGGGCAAAACTACGCGATGCTCCAGGGTGAACCTCTGTTCTGGCTCTAGCTCTGGCTCTGTATTGTGGTCTGGCAATGAGAAGGCGCCATTGTTTGGCATAGTTTCATGGCATACATGCACCCAGTTTTCGCATAGTTACAGTTACAGGCCGCCGGGCAAAGCAGAAACTGGATACACAAATGCAACAATGACAACGGCAAGGCCTTCCTCCTACTTACACGTTGTATCGAACTGAGTGCCTAGAGATGGAAACGTGACAACAAAAAAACTTTAAATATTTTTCTTTCTTATATTGATGGCTCACTTCATTGGCAAAATCAAATTTTGCCTGATGTGCAGCCAACTCCCACTTTCCCCTGTTTTCACTCTGTGTCCATTTGCCCACACTTGGGCTTGGGCTGTGCTTCAATCAAACTAAAATCCCTGACGGTATCGTTTACACAAAGTTCCAACAAAAGCCCAAACAATTTCCAGTGTACAATTATGACAAGGTGCAAGTGCATGAGTTCTGGCCACAACTCAACTCACCAATCGACCAGGATTTTTACAAATATTTGGCACAATCTTTTTTGGGGGACATCTATGCACGCTTCGGTCACCCACAGAGCCCTCCAGCCCAGTTTTAGTTGAAGTTTTGGCAAACAATGCCACTGGGCAAGAAACTACAAACAAAGCGCACGTATCTGCAAGATACAAAACAGGAACTCTGGGCGAAGAGGAGGAGGCCAGGTCACTGGGTGAGTTGAGTTCTGTTACGGATTTGGCTAATAAAACAATTATGCAGTACAACGAACAGAACACAACATTGCAGAGATAGATGAATGAAAATGTTGGGAAAAGTAGGAAAGGGAAAATAGAAAATTCATTAAAAGAAAAACCAGAGAGAAAGTCAGCAAAGCCCGACTATAATATACTCTGTACCCTCCAGAATTTGTATATAAATAATCAATTTTAGTTCGAACCCACACAAAGTGGCAAAGAAGCTATAAAGTGCGTGAAGTGCTGCCCATCATAACTTATAACTCGACTATCGTTCATCCGATCATGATCATTTCTTTGGCGGATCGATAAACAATACTGAATACCAAATATCTGTGGAAGGTACGAACTATTTAATTGTGGGTGCGGCAGGGGTCGTGGAAAAAATTGAAAATAAACTTGATCTCCCTTACAGCCCGACTGGGCTGTTGATGCTGAACAAGAATATATATACTGTATAAAGTCGGAAATGATTCCGTCTCCGTGTTACATACTTTTGCAAAAACTTTATATACTCAGAGTATCTTAGGAACAGAGTATAAAAACAAAAGGTAACCAGCTTGGCTCCAATGAAAATTTGGAAACTTATTTCGTTTCGGTTTGTATTTTTAGGGTCCCTCAAACCACACCAAGAACCCAACCTTCCAATTTATGACCTCCGAAGCTAAACACGATCCGAAAAACGATTCTCAAATAGAAAATATTATTTTATTTTTATTATTTTTTTATTATTTTCAAAATAATGCAAAGAAAAAGTTGTAAATTGATAAAAGTTTTATCATATTTGCTCCATTGTCCGATGTTATGGAAACGATTTGATTCAAGTGAATGTCATATGCAGCCAATGTTGATAGAATTTCTTTAGCTAGATTCTTGGATGTTGTGGCATGAGCTCCCTTCAGCTGCGTCATGCCTAGGATTCTTGATTGAATTTCGGTTTTGCTTATGAATTGCGCACTGATTCCAAAAATATTTCTTTGAAGCCGAGTCGCACTATCAATTTTCAGTGATATAAGACGATTATTCATTTCTTGTTTAATGCTGACTCTTATATTATTAGCTACCTGCTTCAATACCTTCTTGCAATTATTTCCATTAAGGATAAAATTTTTCCGGTCTTAGCTTTAATGCCCTGGCAAATAGGATCGATTATGCTTCTCATGTTTTCCGAGTTTAAAACATTAAAGGAAATGTTGTCTTCTGTGACCAGTCCAATGTATGAGCGAATAAGTTTTTTTTTTGTTTATCTCTATTTTAAACGTTTGTTTTCTGATATTTCTGATTGAATCAGCAGAAGAGCGTATAGTTTTACCACATTCCAAGGTGATATTATGTAGTTGTGCCAAGTGTTTCTTCAAATTATGGGTACGATTTTTCTTTAAATATGCGACGCCCCTCCCCCCATATTTTGCACTTAAGGTATTCCCTTCTGCACTTGGACCAAAGTACTTTTCTATAACTGCATTGCATTGGCGCGCTGTCATGTTGAGTTCGTAGCCCTCTAGTTATCATGGTTGAATTATAAGTAAATTCAAAAAAATATATGTACAATAAAATAATACTTACTTATGTTTTTTAGGAATGAATTTGAGACTACTACGGGAGCAGCTATACGGAGCACTATTGGAAGCAGCTCTAGAAGCTCTGTGCCTGCTTTGCTCCGGTTGCTCCTATTGCTCCGAGTATTTTGATAGTAGTTTTTTGTGTGCTATTGACAAAATTGACAGCACGGAGCAGAGCATAGTGTTTCAGATTTGATTTTGTGCTACTGCTCTGCTTTTCGTATTCAGAGCAGGAGCAAGAGCAAAAACAAAATACTACGAAATAGCAGAGCATTTTCAAACACTGGATAAAACACATCACAATCTAAGAAGCTTATAGCTCATTTTCACTAAGGCCGGTATCACTTGCCTGAAGATTACACTAAAATAACGAGAGAAATCCGCAGTCCTTTACTTTTGATTTTGAAAACGAAATATAATAACAAGTGCTCAAATATATGGAAGCTATGACACATATTGATATTCTTGCTGGTACTCAGTAGTACTTCTGGAACTTGTATGTAAAATAAAGACAAGAAATAACATTTTAAATCCTGATACAGGTTCATGTACATAAACGTTGCAAGACCCAACAGTTGCAATGACTTCCAAATTTATTATATGAGCGCTCATTATTGAAGCAAATGGTTCAATACAAGGATCGGTTTCAAAAACAAAGAAAAACGGAGTGCAAGTTTTCTTGAAAGGAGATTCCGACTTTAAATTCATTCCCAGCATGATGAAGCCATAGCCCTTCTCGATTGGAGCATCAAAGGAGTACAAACGGATTAATTACCCTTACTGTGGTGAAAAATGCTTTTGGTCATTTGAAAGGAAGGTTTCGACGTCTCGGCAAACAACTTGACAACAAAAGGCTAACGCAAAGGCGTTTAAAAAGTGCTGTTGCGTTCTACATTATTTTCGTAATGCGCTTCTGCTGTTGTAGCAAGTTTAACAAAACCTGGAACGTTTCCTTGCATAACAACACCGAGATAGAGCAACCAGATCATGATTCAGCAGCGTTGCTCGATCAAGATGACTCATCCATGTCTTTATTGAGAAAAAATGGATTGGGTTGTTGTTGTCACTTGGAAATACTTAAATATTCAGGCCTGTTCCCGTTTTCGATTCCGATCAAATTATGCGGAATCGGAATTGTTAAATGTACTCGTTTTCAAAAACCGACTGAGTTCTTCGTTTTTAAACTTGAGAACACCATTTACCTTCATTCAGTTTCTCGCCTCTTGTGGCTTTAACAGCCTCATTGTTTTTTGATTTGTTGCTGTCAGCAATTGTCCTTTTCTGTCAGGGCCAACATTTATCGATAAACTGAGAGGTTGTAGCCCTGCCATTTTCTCGGACTATAAAGTACCGGCACAATTACCGGCAAACTAATTTCAAACTAATCTTACTTTTTCGTCTGCCATTTTTCTGTAAAAGAAGCCCTTAGGCTCTGTGTTGAATGCCTATAAGAACAAAGTTGGAACGAAAGCTTTGGCTTGATATGTTAAGAAACCGGTTCGCGAACCGAACTAAGAACATGGTCTAAGCCTTAGGCCCAAGTTGCTATGGCATTTCAATTGGCCACAATTTGCAATTGTGTACCAATTCTTTCAAATAATAATAATAAAAAGAACATGGACTTGTACATAGGCTATATAACTTTAATCAAAGATTTATGGATATTAGATTTAGACCTGCACGAGTAAGTAAAAAAGTAATCGATAATTTCTCTCTGTTCATTTGGCACCGTAGGACAGTAGGAACCGCACCGTCTTAATCATTTTTACTCATGTGCTATTTTTTATTATTAGGGTTTTCACGTCAAATTGATTTTATTAAGTAATCTGTTTAAAAATTAAATCTCCAACAACAAAGTTTTTTTGGAAAAATAAGCTGACATCACCAGCCCAGTCCCAGGTCATGAGATTAACTGGTTGAATATAATTTTTAGTGTTGATAAACACTTCGATATCTTCTAGAAAAAATAAAATAAAAATAGAAAGGATACTTTTGAGTTGTATAGCAAATTTATCTGTTCTATCTATATTGGTAGCTGTGGTGTAGGGGTAAGGCATGAGACTGAAAGTCAAACATATCTGGGTTCAAGTCACGGTACGTACCAAAATGTTTTTTTTTTTTCAAAAAATTCAAGAAAATAGTAAAAGCCAGTACGTCGGATTTTGTCGGGCACGTCCGTCGGATTAAAAAAAACACGTTTGCTACAAGCATGCTGGGGACAACGAAGGTTTACCACATCCACAGATCAAGAAATCACGTGTTACAGTGACTGATGAAATTCGAGAGGAAGTCGCTAATAAATGTGTGAAGTTTGTTGCTCAGGATCTGCGGTCTTTCGAGACTATTCATGGTATTGGTTTCTAGGAACTTGCCCAAACTTTATTGGAAACCGGTGTCAAGTTGGGTACGAAAAACTTTTTTGTTAAACTTTCGAAATTGCACGGAATTGGACTACAAATATTTATTAATATTCTTCGTTTTATGTTGTTATGGATAGTGGACCTATGTTTTTTATTTGGGATTTTTTTTAGCTGGCTCGGCCTTCTTCGTTTTACTTAAATCAACAATCAGATTGAACGGTGTAGAATATTGCGACACTTGCATAATTTTCCTAAGTCCTAAGATAATTATGACAATTTGATAGACGGCAATAGTAGACCAGGAAAATAGGACAAACGGTCCACAAAATCGTGAAATTTCAAAAATTCTCATTTGAGCTTAGATTATCATAACGGTGTGTTCATAGATTATACTGAAGATTTTAATTAAAGACGAGTATTTAAGAGGTGCAGATAAAAAACAGCGAAAATTTTTAAATTTTTTACCGAAGGTACATAAATTTTAATATTTTTAATATTTGTAAGGAGAAGGGATCATTTCCGACCCTATAAAAGTATATATATTCTTGATCAGCATTGTTTGCCAGTTTCCCGTCTGTCTGTCTGTCCGTCTGTCCGTCCGTATGAACAAACAGATCTCAGAGATGGTAAGAGATAGAGGTTTGACATGTATGGTACAAATGCTTATTATACTTTCTGGCAGATCAAGTTTATTTTCAATTTCGCCACGCCCCCTACCGCCCCCGCAATTTGGAAAAAAACGTAATATCTCCCACAGTTTTGTAAAATTTTAGTCATTAGCAAAATTATTTGCCGAAGAAATGATAAAGATCGGATAGCGGTTCTCGAGTTATGAGCAAATACGTATATCACACCCTGCCACCCTCCGCCACCACCACCCACCTTTCACAACCAACGCCGCACCATCTTAGAGAGAGGGAGGGTAAAAGGAGTTGTAGATTGAACGGTTAAAAACAATAGCGAAATTTGCTATTTTTTCATATGACCCAAGATTATTATGTAAGTTTTGATTATCACAAATACGAGTAAATAAACGGGTAAATAGGAGGTATAGATCAAACGGTACAAAAATCCAACTTATCAGAGTTTGATTATTTGCTATAAGAAAATTTTAACTGGCCTAAATACCGAAGATATGTCCATTTCACTGTTAGCTTTTTTTAGGATGTCGCGTGATAAAGGTCGCGTTCGTCATAATATTAAAGCTTATAAAAACAAAACTTATGTAAATAATTGAATATGATTGCACTCAATAAAAAGCTGCATTATTCCCCTCTATTGAAAAGTTAACTGCTTCAAAATATTAATTTAACGTTCGAAGTTTTATGTATTTTTTAGATGCAGTCGAAAACGACATCCATTTTTGTCGCGTGATAAATCTCATGATTTGTTTAAACTATATTTTAATCGTCAAATCGACTGAACCTACCTTTTGCACTAAACATACTGCTACCAAAAATCTAAAAAAAATAGAATCAAAATCAAAAATTCGTTTTGTCTTCTACATTTCTCCTCACTTTAAAGGCGTCCGAATGTCGCGTTCGCGACTGTGGAAAATATATATTATCATGAAGATGAATGGAACCCGCTTACCGCAGTCGATCGGACACCAGGCAGACCCGAAGAAACTAAACTTGGAGGAGCACTGTCGATAGAGAAGCGGAAAGCATCGGGAAGAGCTGGGAAGAACTCAAAGCACGGCCAACAACACAGTTCGTTGGAAGGAGAGAAGCCCTATTTCCCACACGGAATTGGAATGATGAAGATTTAATAGTAGGCAATTTTATAAATAGACAATCAATCGGAGAAAAAATTTCGCGAAATTTGCAAAAATTCTTATAAGTTTAGATTGTCATGCAGACGGGTAAATAGACGGGTTAAAAGAAGATTAGGTTTAGATCAAACGGACCGAAAAATAGCAAAATAATCATAAAGACGGGATAATCGACAGAGATCAAGATCAGAAAGATTAAAAATCGGGAATTTTGTTAAATTTTATGAATTTTAATTATTATACAGATTTGATAAATGGCAATTGTGAAGCAAGCTTTACTTCCTCGCTTTGTGCTTAAATTACTAAAGTGGGCGTAGCAACGCACGCCGGGTACCTGCTAGTTTTAAATAAAGACATATCGTATTAAATTACAAAGTAAAAATATGCAATAATTTTCCTCTCATAGCAATGCATCATTTATTGAGAAAAGATGATTTACTTCGAAAGTGGTTCAGGCAGTTTTCTCAATGTGTCAAACAGTGTAATATATTTTTTCTGATGAGGTTAAACATACCAATGTGACTTTAACCCTCTTGACCGATGTAATCGTATTTGCCTTCTTTGGAGCAGATTTGACCACAAATGCTTATTGCTTTGACTGCTTCATTGTCTCATTGGCGTCTAATAATCAAGCCTTGTTTCATTGATTAGGACCTCGCTTAATCATTGTTTTTAAGTGTAAGCATTAACGGCACCCATCATCACGTCACAGTTTTTAATCCAAGTATGTCGAAAATGTTGCTAGTGGGTTCGATCCCGTCTCGGAGCATCTAGAAATTAGCAAGAAATGTTGTGGAAATCTGAATGATTTTGCAAAGCAGTCTTATTTGAATGAAGAATTGTGCCGAAATAAATTTTTATGTCATCTGGAATCAGGCCTTTAACCGGTCATCTTCACCAGTTATTGGCGCCAGCAGAATAAAAAGTCCCCTTGAAAATGCTTCTCAAACATTACGGTTGGTTCACTCTAGTCCTTTTTTCTCTTCTGCCAAGGATTTGGCCTTTTGGGTGGTAAAGCCAAATATTTATTTCTAAAAAGCTAATTCTAGCCAACCCTTGATAAACGTTATTATTTCGTTAGTTTATTAAAAACCAGAAAAGTACCAAAAAGCTCTTTATTGATCCACTATCAAATGCAGACACTTTTCTGTCATTTTCAATTGCAATTCAGTTTTCTGTCATGCATTAAAAATGCATTTAATTAAAATTAAAATGTGCAACTGCCACAAATGAAATAAACAATTTTTAATTGAGCCTGGCAAAATGTTTAAGCAAACATCACAGAAACCAAAAATGCTGCCATACACCTGGCCGGGCTTAAGTGCGCACACACATACAAATGTACACTGTACATTGTACAGACATACAATCAAATATTGCCCTGCTTTTTATTCTGTGTCAATAAACCAATTACAACAACAGGAACAACGGTAATAACGGCCTGTGACACATGGCAAAAACACGACAGAAAAAAACCGAAAAAGAAATGCAATTAAAAAATATGTTTTTTATTGAGACTCAGCCTTTCACCCACCTGCAGTGACATTAATTTGAGTTAGCATACACACACACACGCGAAACAATTGCAAAATTTCACGATATTCTGGTGTAATTTGAGACATGCATAAGTTTCATCATCAGAAGTCACGGGGGGCCTGTGTCATTGCCTCAGCCGATGCGATGATGGCGCCTTTTAAATCAAAACAATTTTGAAAGTTGAAATGAAATTGATGGCTCAGCATAGCAGCTTGATATGGGGACAAAAAAGATATTGTCTTACCCCAAATGTCAAAAAGGGCAATGGAAAATACATGCGTACATTTATTTTTGCAAGCATATGCAGCAGGAAATTGAAAAGGGGGAGATACACATAACCAAATTAGGAACAAAAACTGCCTGAAGGAAATTAAGATTAAGTTTTAGATTTAAGGGTTGCTGGATTATTAGCCACGCACAGTGGGCGAAATGACCAATCTAGCGGAATGAAAATCTAATGCATTTACGAATAACCCACTAAAGTTTTCATTTCATTCAAACATATTTACTGTGCTACGGAGGAGTTAAATATCGAAATTATGCTCTTCAATTAGACTTATCCAAACCTTCATAAAATTTTAAGGAGTGTGCGACCTTGTTGTATTTGTGGAATTGAGAACAAGACCAACTATCAGATTCGTATAGACGCATTAGCATAGAGGGTAAGAATATCAACAATATATAAAATTATTTGCTTCAGACACCTTCGTGAATTTGTTGTTAAATCAAATGGAACTTTTTACACTGTCGGTTTGAAGCATCTAATAACAAATTGCAAATCAAGTCTTGCTTGATTGCAAGACTGAATTGGTTCGAGTTCCAGCCTGCATTTCATAAGACTTGTTCTGGTTGTGACTTTTGAACAATTAAAGAGTTAAGTGGAACAAAGAAAGAAATGCAAGTTCTTGGCTCTTGTCTGCAAACTGAATAATTGTTCGCATCGGTTCGAATCAACATTTACTAACGATCAATGCTCGGAAAGATTAATTTGAAGTTTTTTGCGATAATATTTTGCTTAGTGCTTTGGTTTAATGTGTAAAATAATATTTAGAATTTCTTTTGATCAGACAAAATAACGACACACACACAGACAGCGGAGCGGAGCAGAGCTAGTCGAGCTTAGGAATGTAACACAGGGGCCGACAAAACACATATGCTCATTTTGGCGTTGCTTGTTTGAGTGTAGCTACGCGATAGCGAGCTCATTGAGCACTTCTTATTGTTGCGCAGAGCGCTGTTGTATACACAGCACATAGGAACGTGCCGGATTCTGACTTAAAACACTAAAAGCTTCGCTTTGCCTTGCTGTTGGTGTGCGTGCTAGCTACATATGTATTTTGTGCGTTTGATTTACAAAAGCTGCAGCGAGTCTTAAAAGCACAAGCAATTGAGACTTTAGTCGACAGCACTGATATTTTAGACTTATTTAAAAAAGAGCCCCAAATTTGCCCTGAAAATAATAATAGCTGTCCTAAGGCGATTTACCCTTAATTTATAAAAAACAAAAACAATTTCTAAATATTAAAATAATATGTAAATTTTTCCTTACCGAAGGGCAAGAAACCTTGAATATACAGCCATGTTCCACATCCACAAATATTTTGTAGGGGAGAGTGGGGGGTTGTGATCATAGCTTTGTTTTTCGAACATAACTTCGCCAAAAATCAATATTTTTTCGTTCTGTAAATTTTGTATTTGAGTTAAAAGATGCATGTAACTTTTCTCATTCTTTGTTTTAAAAATCGAGGGGTTTTTTTTTTTTTATTTTTGAAAAAATTTTTTTTTTTTTTTAAAAAGTTTTTTTGTTGTGGGGGAGCGCATTATATATTAAATTTTAATTTTTTTTTGTAGTTTTTTTTTTTTTAGTAGAAAAATTGACCATTTTGCTCATATTCTGAAATATGAAATATTAATGAAAAGTGAAAATAGATTGACGGCAGCGGGCTTGTTATACCCTTGCAAAGGGGGTTTTATAATTTTCCCAAGGTTTTTCCACCGATAGAAATATTTTTTTCCCCCCCATTTTTTATTTTTTTTCTTCTTGAGTCTTTTTTGGTTTGTGTGTCTTTTTGTTTGTTTTTTTTTCTGTCTGTTTCTACGCAAACTAGTCTCTCAGCTTAGCACAGAGTCTTCTTTTTACTGTCAGTTTTTAGGAATTATATAAGTAGTATTCTTCTTTATTTAAAATATTTTTTCACCTTCTTATTACATTTATAGTTATTATCTAAGGATATAGGCTAAAATTTTAAAAAGAAGTTTATCCTTATCGACTTGGTGTCTAACCGTCTGTCGATCACTGCTACCCAAATCCTTTGCTACGCAGTCTAATACACCTGACTTCCCAGGTCTTCCCCAGATATCAGATCGTTCAACTGCGTAGTTAGGAATCCAAGTAGCGGTGTTGCCGTTTTCAAAACTGTCCTTCAATAATTTGTTTCCGGAATCTTAAAGACTGACTTATAAAACTAAATAGTGCCGACCAGTTTTCGCCATTAAGATAATTTATTATCTCGTGCGGTTGTAGCTCAGCCTTGCCGAAATGGAGCAATCGGTGCTCCCTCAAAATGGGACAGACGCCGATGAAGTGTACAATGTTCTCTTTTTCTCTCAAATTGCACAGTGAACATGTATTGTCGTTGCCAACCATATTAGGAACAAAGTTTAATTCGAGAATCTCTCCTCTAGCCTTGAAGATGGTGCGAATTTGATCTACTGTGAAGGTGTCTTTGAAATAGTTCCTTGCTCCCAGGTCATAATGCAACTCTTTATAAATAAGCCGTTCGGAGCTTCTTTGAGATTGCTCAATGCATGTCTGCCTGTAAGCTGCATCCATTTTAACGAGAGTTTGCTCCGCCCAGGATCCCCAGCTAGAATGATCTTCTAGGAAAAGCGCCACTCCGTGCGTGCTGGCTAGATTTTCCCAAACAAGGAAAAATTGCTGACGTTCGCGTAGTAGAGACCGGGCCAATATATTTGGAAGCCTATGTTCTGGCATACCAAAGACTTTTCGAACATACTTAAAATGCATGTCTGCGGTTGTCAAATACAGCTTGGACAACCCAGTTTCGAGGTAGAGCATCCTATTAGGCGTGAAGCTTGGCAAGCGAAACAGTTTTTTGACAAAGTACCGCAGCAGACTCTCGACCTCGTCATATTCCATGATACCCCATACTTGAGCGCCGTAGCACATTATGGATCTAACTGCTGCCTCAAAGAGTTGATATTTTGTGCTGATTGGTACATCTTTCTTACTTAGTAGGGACTTCCATGTACAGTTGATAGCCATTTTCGCATCTTTAAGCTTCTCTTGCAAATGAAATTTAAATTGAGCATTATGATATATCCAAATACCCAGATACTTGTAAGTTTTGACTACTTCCAGCTCAGTCACTCCTAAGTGCCACTTTTCATTCAGTGCTAGTCTTCTCCAATGCCTTTTAAAAATTAGGATCTTGGACTTTTCTGTGTTCACTTGAAGACTCCACGTTTTGCAATATTCTTGGAGTGCATTTACCATTTCTTGCATTTTTGCAGGTGATTCTGCAAAAACCACAATGTCATCAGCGTACAAGAGTGCTTTTACTTCGTGCCCATTTACAAAAATCCCTTCCGGGAGGTACTCAAGAATGTCATTGATGTAGAGCGAAAAGAGGAGAGGACTTAGCAAGCAGCCCTGTTTGACCCCAGATTCTGTTGCAAACCATTCCGATAGCATTTCGCCATCCCATACTGCTGCTTTGTTAGCGTTGTACATGCTCTGAAGAGTGTTAATAAATTTCTTTGAAATGCCCAGATTACTAAGCTTGTAAAAGAGTGCTCTTCTATCAATGGAATCAAACGCTGCGCGGAAGTCAACAAAAAAAGCGTATAGTTTGCGTCCACTGTCAATGTATTTTCTGGCGATGCTTGTCAGGCTAAATATATTGTCTATTGTGGAGTATCCTTTCCGGAACCCTGCTTGGAACTCTGTCAGCCGGTCGTTTCCACATATCCATTTGTTTAGTCTATCCAAAAGCACCGCTGAGAATACTTTGGCTGCTGCGTTTTGAAATGAGATTCCCCTGTAGTTGCACACCTCTTTAGGATCGCCTTTCTTATAGATTGGAAATATAATCGCCTTCTGAAATCCACTCGGAACCCTTCCCTCGTCTAAAATCAAATTATATGCGGCTGCTAGACTTTCCATAAAAAGAGGGGTGGCAAATTTGATAAATTCTGCGGGTATCCGATCGATTCCTGGTGCTTTTCCGTCCTTAAGATTTTCAACAACTGCAGACAGTTCCTGTGTGGTTATTATTCCATCAAGTGACTCATCTCTAATAAAGGGTAGTGCGTAATGAAGAGGATCCGCTAGATGTTCCGGCTTTAGTAGGTCTTTAAAGTAGTCCCCTAATTTTGCTGCATCAACTTCTATGGCTTTCTTAAAGGTGTTTCCATTTAGCTTTTTTATGGCGGCCCAGTAAGCTTTGCTATCTCTTATTTGACCTAAAGATCGGGCTAAATTTGAATAGAACTGATCTTTAGACTCTTGGCATATGGCCTTATATGATATGTTCGCTCGCTGGTATAAACGCATGGCTTCTTGCGAATCTTCTCTCTTAGCCCGTCTTAATGCTTCAAAGGAGCGAGAGCGCGCCTCTTCACATTGCCTTGTATACCATTCCTGCTTGTAGTTTATATTTCCCCCTTTCCATGATGAGGCCGATCTCGTAATACAGCTTGAAAGAAATTCAGTAATTTTATTCGGACTATTCATTAGCGCCATATTACCAAGTTTTATATTACTGTCAAGTTTTCTTCTGTACGTTTCGACGTGCTTCCTCGACCATCTTAGCTTAGGTAGTAGTTTCAACTCTTGGGTATTCGCGTGTTGGCTTGTGGCAAGTGAGTGCGTAATTTCTAGTGGGAGGTGGTCAGAATATACCATTTCATGAATTTTAAAATTCTGTATCATTTCCTCCCAGGTGCCTCGGGCTAAACAGAAATCTATTGTGGACCACGCTTCTCCTCGAATAAAGGTATTATCCCCAAGAGGATCATTTTCAGCTCTTTTCTTTTTACTGCTTACTGCTAATATGTCGGAACCGACCGGATCGGATGACTATATCTTATAGCTGCCATAGGGAACTATCGGTCGGAAAGTGGGTTTTGTGAGAAAAACTTTTTTTTTTTTAATGCTTAGCGTGTCTCACCTCAGCGATTATTAATATTATACGCTTTTATACTGATTTGGAAGTTTTTGTCAAAATCGGATGACTATATCTTATAGCTGTCATAGGAACAATCGGTCGAAAAGAGGGTTTTAATGAGAAAAACTTTTTTGTTTTTAATGTTGACGTGTCTCACTTCAACAATTGTTAATATTATGCGATTTTACAAAGATTTGGAAGTTTTGGTCCAAATCGAATGACTATATTCTATAGCTGTCATAGGAACTATCGGTCGAAAAGTGGGTTTTATTTAGAAAAATAGTTTGTTTTAATGTTGGCGTTCTTAAACTCTTATGTATTAAAACATTTGCAAGGGTATAAAAACTTCGGCAAAGACGAAGTTAGTTTGGCCTTCTCGTTATACACTTGAAAAGTGTATTATAATTTTGCCCAGAAGTTTGCAACGCATAGAAGGAATCATCTCCGACCACATAAAGTATATATATTCTTGATCAGCATGACGAGCTGAGTCGATTAAGCTTTGTCCGTCCGTCTGTCCGTCCGTCCGTCTGTCCGTCTGTCTGTTTCTACGCGAATTACTCCCCCAGTTTTGGAGCTATCGAGCTGAAACTTTGCACAGAGTCTTCTTTTTACTGCACGCTGCTAATATGTCGGAACCGACCGGATCGAGATTATTGTAGCTGCCATACAAATGTTCGGTCCGGAAAATGGATTTTAGTGAGAAAAACTGTTTTGCTCTCAATATAACTGCTCTCAAACACGGTCATGGGTAATATGTAATGTTTTTAATCTGATCTGCGAAGTTTGGTCGAAGTCTCTAACCGTTGAGACAAGCTATTTCAAGTGTATCAAAACTTCGGTACAGACGAAGTTAGCTTTGCCGTTCTCGTTTTTTTTTTTTATTTCTTTGGACCGTTTTCCTCTGTATTATTGGCAAAGTGGCTCACAACCCCCCGTATCTCACTTTTTTTCAGTTGACGTCACATAACCAAAATATCATTTTTAACATTCAAAAGGGAAATTGACCATCGATGTTTCCTTCATACTTACTTTTCGCGTTACAAAAAAATTTAAATTAATTTTCACAAGACAAAAATAAAAAAACAACCTTTTTTTAAAAAAATCGCGTTCTGGTGCACAAACTTAAAGAACGTGTTGACTGATAGGTTGCTTGCCAAAAGTTACATAACAAGAAGGGAGACACTTCACATAAACAAAAAGTTGTAATTTGTTTTTTTTTTTGTGGCCAATATTTGCGTTGCTCACAACGCCCAGTGGCTCAGTACCCCCCATTCTCCCTAATTTAAGACCGAATTTAAATCTAGATTTAGACTCTAACTCACTACGGATGATAAAAGGAAGAAAAAGAAAGAATGTTATTACACTCAAAAAAAATATATTTTCTAAGAAATCGCCAAATAACTTTTTTCTTAATTGTGAAAATTCTTGTTTTTTTTTCTAAATTAGAATAACCCAAAGATTTTCTGAAAATATTTATTTACTTTTTCTTATTTAGTAATTTTCTAGATATTTTCCCTAATCTTCTTAATTAAGGCAGATTTGAATTGTAGCACGTTTCTTAAAAAATAGGGCGAACATTAATTAGTAAAACCTTTTTGAAAACTTTCTTTTTTTGTTTTTCACTTTTATTTTTTCGTTTTGAAATTAATAAAGAGGAGACAATTCTCTTTTTTTTATTACGCCACACACACCTAACAAAAAAAATTTTCGCCTCTATTAATTAGTAAAGAAAGAATGCTATTAACGCTGATACGCTGGCTAATACATCGTTATCTACTGAAAGTGACACCAACAGTAAATACGCTTTGAAGTCTATCAAAAATATAACCAATGTGCTAAAATGAAATCATTCAATAAACTTTTGAATCAAGGTCAGCGGTTCTTTTTCAGAATGCCTGGAGTCGAACAGAAAATTTAGGATTGGAACGGGTTATGGTTCTGCAATTTTCTCACAGGTTATTGGGATCACAGTTTTCTACCGGTTTTCAGCCCAAAAAGATGTACATTTTGTACATCCAAGGGTCCTTCATTCATGTCTTCCAGCCTCTTCTATTTAAATTGTGAAAAGATAATAGTCACAGGGGGTTCGGTTCGGAGTGTAACTTAGCTTGGGGACACATCCATTGGTACATCTTTGATCCCGACTCGTAGTCAACTTTTTCAGGTTTAGAAACAGAAATCTATTTCAAATTAGACTTGGTTGTTTAGCATAAAGATCCTGAAACTAAACCAATATTCAGCTGATGAATTACACTAACCAAATAAATTATTTAATGATTCAGTTGTGTTTTCTTACTTAGTCCCATGACTTATCAGTCGACCCACTGTGTATATGATTCTTAAATTTTTTGCCAGCTCTAGGGCAGATCTTGGCAAGCATCTATTTAACTTGCATGTGTTTGTGTGTGTGTGTGTGGCAATAATTGGACAAGTCGTAGTCGTTGTGCCCCATTCGGCCCACATTTCACTCTGACCCTTTTGGCCTGGACATCCACTTTTGGGTTGACGCAAAGCTCCCATCATGGCCAAACATTACCAAACATTACAATCCCCCAGCAACAGCTACAGCAGCAGCGGCAGAAGCAGCGTTCATTCATTCGGCATGCAAATGCCGCAGATCGAACTGATAACATCAGGCCATATTCGCGCATAGTTTTTTTTTTGTTGTTTTTCACCAGCAACTTTCCACATAGGCGAGAAAGCCCGGCCGGGCCAGGCGGACAAACTTCTGCCAGAACACAGATAGTTTCGCAAATTAAATTGTGCACCGTCCGCGGGATGGGAGGGTGCCCAGACAGAATGAGGTCATCACCATCATGGAAACGCGGCCATAACCAAAAAAAAAAAAAAAACAAAAAAGGAAACATCCAATAGGCCAAAAAATGTATAGAAGGAAAAACCGAAATGCAACACAGTGCCAACGTAAAGCCATCAAAAACAGCGGCAACAAGCCATGATGTGGCAACTGCAACACTTTCGCTAACAACCCGCCAACCAACTAAGTACCAGGCCGCACAGCCAGAGCAGCTGCCTCGGCCAGGCTCGCGCATTGCGGTGAGGCGCCCCACACTGAGTGCAACTTTGACTTCTGCCGGGTGGAATGTGCTACGTGCAACGTGCGTGAATATAACATCACGTGGGGCAACCCTCTGCATCCGCGAGACGCATAAAGTTTGGTTATAAAAATGTTAACAACGCTGTCAACGACATGTCGACGAGCTCGACGTGCATCACCAGCAACAACAAAAACAACAAAAACAGCAATAGCGAATGCCGATCGCTGGCAAAGTAATAAAGTCTTAAGTAAGTTGCTGCTGCTGAGCGGCTGGTGGCAACCCTGCCGCATCAAATATGCATACACCCAAAGACACACACACACACACACACGTGCTTCTATAAAACTCGCAGTTTTATGGCAAGTTTTTGGAAAATGAATTTTTGATCAACTGCAGCAAAAGTTCAAACGCTCTAACACTCTCTCACCCACATACTCACATGTGTGTGGGTGTGTGTGTTGGCATGACACACATACTAAACATACATACAAACATAATAAGTATGTATGAGCAAGTATTCTTTGACGTCACAGCCACTTGGACTTCGCCTCTTAAATACACGGAAAAATACACCCAAGGAGAAAAGTTGGCTTAAATGTTATGGGATAGAAATCTTTATGGGACTAGTCCAAATTTTAACTTAGTTTTTTATAAAGGTGAAACTTGAATTTGCTATTCGAAAGCTTTCTTTGCTCTTAAGATTTTAAAAATTTGAAAAAATTTGTTAGAGTTTAATTAAACTTGTTTGTATACAAATTTCCCAAGCTTCCAAATCCAAACTTTTCAGTATGGAGCTTCTACTTTTCGCAAGAAAATATTCAAACTCCGCTTTGGCAATGGTACCAAATGGATTTCACAAGGCTATCAGCGCAACGAAAAGGAAGTGAAAGCTATCCTATGAGCTAGAAAACTCGTTCCCATTTCTTTATAACCTTTAAAAAGCAAGCTTATTAGTATGGAACAGGTTAGAGTTATATTGATCAATGATTTTTTACAAAGGCCGAATATTCTTAAAACAATTTTTTAATAGGGCAAAGAATCCCGAAAGAAATCCTGATGCAAATCTTTTTCCCACTGGTTGAAACATCATCATACATTTCGAAGAAGTTAACCAAACCGTTTTATTTTACAGCTTTTGGTTCGGATCAGCATTTCGTAGAAACACTGGTTTGGTTCGCGTTTTGGTTTTCAGGCAGACTCTAGTTCGGTTCGGCTTATATCCGATTTACAAAAATTTTTCATTTATTTTTAGGTTTGAAATTCTTAATTGAAGAATAAGTCCAGACTTTTTTAAGAAATAATTGAGTGTTTTCTTTAAGAGGTACACTAAGAAAAAATGATTATTTGAATTATTGTTCACAAAACAAACCTGAAGTTCACTGAACAACACCACTAAAATGCTTTCTTACTAAAACTGGCAAGTACAAACATCCCTCATAGAAAAATATTTTACATTGCACAATAATAATTATTATTTAAATCGAACTCTTGTTTTTGCCGCCCTAGCGTGCTTCTTTAATGCGATTTACCGCAACGCTTCGAGTTAGGGCGATGATCGTAATAGTTGAGATGCCGACTCTTGCGGTTAAGTAGCGAGAGGTTCTGAGATCGACCCCCACAGAAGGATGGAAGTTAAAAAATACAAAAATGGAGAAAATTAGAAAGAAAACAAATTTTTAATATAAATTTTTCAAATTTATGTATTTATCTGGCGACCTTTCTAATTTTTAATTGGTGAGTTTAGCTGGCTCTAGGTCCGAAAAAGTTCTGTTTATTCACAACTGAAAACAACTTATGCATTATTGTACACCAAAAATGAGCTGGTTGCCTATACGGTACCGTTTCATAATTCTCCCGAATGAATCTTCAGTAGGCTTATCGCTGGAGAACACATCGCTTCACCTACCCTACCATACAATCAATGTTTTAATCGGTTGGGAACCTCAAAAAAATGAAAATAAAAATAGGACAGGCCATGTCTTCAACTTTTTGGTGTAAATAAGCTTAAGCTTTAGCTTAAAGTTCCAAGTCCATAAGCTACAGCTCTTGAGAGAGCTTAGTGCATAAGTTGTTTTCAGTTGTGAATAAACACAATTTTTTCGGACCTGGAGCCAGCTAAACTCACTAATTTTTCAAATTTATTTTCCTTTAAAAACAAATTAAAAAAACATTTTTTGTTTTCAGCATTTATATAGCAAGCACAACATGTTCTTAAAGCATGCCCAAGCTGTTTATAAAGTGACCACGCGGTTCAACTATTGTCAACTACTATTGTCAACAAACGATTTAAAACGAATTTGTTTCGAATTTGGAACGATTGACCATGGTTTTGTTCTTATTTTTCGTTCATTAGATATGAAAAAAGGTGATAAAATACGAAAGTATGTTAATATTGCAATGATTTTAATTCCATTAAAGATTTAAACTTGCCTAAAAGCAGAGATTAAAACCGTAACCGTAACCATTACCGAAAAAATTGTTTCTAATAACCTTCCACTATCCCCTCTTCTGTGCATTATGGTAATGTGATAACGAACACTGATCAGGCCATAGCCGATCTGTTTGCTAAGTTTTTTACGTCAACCTACTCGTCTAAAAGCTTCCCTGCGAATCAACCATACCCTTATCGGCTGAATAAGTCTAATTGTATTTTTAGCCCTGTGATAACTGAAAGCTCTCTCCTTTGTGATCTTAACTCTGTAAAACCTGTCTTTGCACCGGACGGAGTACTCGGTTGTGTACTTAGGTTTTGCGCTGTTGCACTTTGTAAGCCTATTCATAAATTATTTAAATTGTCTCTGGAATCATCCACTTTTCCTATGTTATGGAAGGAATCTTTTAACATTCCTCTTCAGGTATTTCAAAGTTGTCTGCAATTCCTAAAGCTTTTGAGAGAATTATGACATCTCAATTGCAGCATTTGTGTAGTTCCATTATTTTACCCTATCAACACGGCTTTGTGAAGCGTCGATCCACTACAACTAACTTATTAGAGCTTACATCTTTAGTGATCAAAGGATTCTTATGTAAGATGCAAACTGACGTGATTTATACTGATTTTAGTAAGGCTTTTGACTCTGTCAATCACTCCTTGCTGCTTCACAAACTGAGTTTAATTGGTTTTCCAACCAACCTTCTTATTTGGATCTCTGATTATTTAAGTTCTAGAACTCAAAAAGTTATTTTCTCTAATTCATATTCCCAACCAATCCAGGTTCTTCCCAAAGGTAGTCACTTGGGTCCATTGCTTTTTACACTTTTCATAAATGATCTTCCGTCAGTTTTGACTCACTCTCGTGTGCTAATGTACGCCGATGATGTGAAACTATGTTTAACATATAATGATTTGGTTTCCCGCTTTTATTTGCCAGCGGACTTGGATGCATTTCAGTCTTGGTGTAATCTATGAAACCTTAACAGTTCCAAGCATAGCTTGTAAATAACTCTCAACCAAAAGTTCGATGAAATGAAAAAACAAAAACAAAACGCGCTCGGGCTTCCCTCACTGCTCGGTGGCTGTCGCTGAACACACAGCACTGATCGGTCTGAGAGCAACCTTATACCAGGCCCAATTCAGTCAATCGGTCATCAAATGCGGTCTTCACGAAGACCGAACTTTAAAAAGGTTATTTCAATCGGTTGCAGACTCAAGAGAGCGCCAAAATTAAGCATAAACAGAGAGCGAGTCAGCGTGAGAAAGAACGAGAGAAGGCATATAGTTTTTCGCACACATTCATATTGTTAGCCGAGTCTAAGCAGTCAGCGTACACACCAATGCATACATACGAAGAAGACCTTTTGAATGCGTGAATTTTGCCAAAAGGGCCCGAGATAGACCTGACAGAAAAAAGATAAAATTTTGTGTTTCTCTCCTCTCACAACCAAAGAGAGGCAGAGAGCGAAGTTAAAGGTTGCTTTGCGACCTCTATTTAATGTGATCGCGCAAGAGCGGTTGTTGTCTGACACAGGCAAACGGGGGACCGATTTTTGCGACCTCTGGTTCCAAGTGTAAGGTTATGACACGCACCAGTCGGCAACAGAATGCAGATCATATTGAAGAGCTTGAACATCTCTAAGATTTTGTATAGATCTAAAAAAATTTTAAGTCATCAGCATATATTAGATAATGTGAATTTAGTAGGAAACCGATGTCATAAATAAATATTGTAAATAGCAGCGGACCCAGTACACTACCTTGAGGGAGTCCAGATGTTGCTACTTAGAGGCTAGAACGTTTGCCTTAATGCGCACTTGATATGATCGTCCATCAAGATAAGACTCAATCCAATTGAGTACGGATGAATGAAAGCCAAGCTTGGAAAGCTTAGATAATAGGGCATCATGACAAACTTTATCAAAAGCTTTAGAGAAATCTGTGTAAATCACAGAAACCTGACAACGATTTTCAAATGCATAAATGCAAATATTGCTAAATACAGTTAGATTCGTAACCGTAGAACGGCCTGGAAAAAAACAATGCTGATTGGGATCAATGTAACCGAAAAAATGTTTTTCTTATAACCGTAACACTATAACCTTATTACCATAACATTATCAAACCAAACAACCAAATATGGATAATTTCGGTTTTCCTCCACTATAAAAATTTCGATAATCGCTCAGTCCATATAATGTAGACAAAATGTGCTTGTTTATATCAAAGCTCTCTCCAGACTACACCTACAACTTTCATGCATTTCTGTGTTTACCGATTCACACAACCGTAAGTTCGGCTCGCGTTTCCTTAAAAACCATGGCCCCTTCTCGCTCCTCCCCTCAAGCCAATGAAGCACAAAAATATGCCCTTCTCTCTCTCTGACTCTCAGTTCATGCTAGTTCTGAAGTCAATTTTCTTATGCACAACGGCTTTCCGCATACTTGCGACGCTCTCTTCTACGGCCCCAAAACAACGAAGTGTGCAGCTACTCAAAATCTTTCCCTCTATCTTTCCATATACATATGTTGTTATTACTGTTGTCCTGTGCCTTTTTTTTCTTTTAATTTTTATAAAAGCTTTGTTGACAGGACCACCCACAAATTAAATAAGTGTTGAGCGTTTGTTTTCTGGAGTAGAGTTTATAATTTTTGTCTGCCTGAATTGTCAAATTGAAATTTTATTCTAATTACGTAAAAACCCGAAACTAATTAGGTAAATAACCGTTACCAGAACCGTAACCGATATTCCACAACCGTAACGTAATACCGTGACCGGGAAAAATAATAACCGTAACCCAAACCGTTATTCGTTTCGGTTTTTATTTTTTCTAAGAGTTTTAATCTCTGCCTAAGAGAGAAGCGAACATACGAAAGAAGAAAAAAAAGACTGATAAGTTTATGTCCAATCTATCTTTCGCGTTGTAAGGCAATGACCGACTCTCTGTACCATCGGCATTTTTGCCTGCCGAGTGCTTATAGCACTTTATTTACTGTGATTTGGTCACACTCTCACGCGAGTCTTTGATCGTCATGTGCTAAGATGCAACCGTCCATGTTCAGTTCTTGAGGTCCAGACAAGGTAATTAAAAAAATGTATATCGATCACTTACTTTAAGTCTGGCCTAAGTGAAAATAATCGATTTTGTGAAAAATCAACGGCTTGTGAGAAACCAGTCGCACAAAGTAAGCTCTTTGAAAAGACCTTACAAAACTTTTGGACATGATGTTTCTATAAAATATGTTAGGTTAAGCCAAGTGGTTGATCAATTATAATGCAACTGGATTGCTCTTTTCAATTCTGTAAGACTAAGTTCATCCTTTTTTTCAACTTCCACTAACATTTCCCTACTGGCATAAAAACTACTATATATTTCCACACTCACACTTGCACCCAAACATGAACGAAGAAGATGTGGAAGCCACTGACAGACCCAAACCATTTGCCATTATCAAAGCGAAAGGCGCCGCGCCAACTACTCTCACACCTCAAACTCATTTGGTCGGTGGTTACTTTAGCCATTTGCCTTACGGCTGCCTCCATAGTTGCTCCTGCCCCTCTGCCTTGATGCGGTTTGCAGCTTCCTTTGTGGCCCAAACGACGACGACCCAACCGACCCAACGTCAAAGAGCCAGCCCATCAACTTTGCTTTCTATTACACTTACACATGACACACACACACACACTCACGCGCACGCACACACAGACAATTGTCGCCCTCAGTGACCCCGAGGAGGCAAAATGAAAAAAATATAACAGAAACGTTGTAAATTCATAAAATTTGCTGTTTGATGCGTTTTCAAGTAAATTGAGTTCCAACCCTCGAACGAAGTGAAATGAAATAAAAACCGCACAGACACGCAGAGACAACCCCAAGGTTGGATTCGGGAGGTTGGGGACGAGTCGGCGACGCTTGCCGCATGTTAAATGTCATTTTTATAGCGCTTTGATTATATTTTCTATTATCGAAGACATTTTGGCTCCACATGATGAGAAACCGCCCTCGAGTGCCAAGCCAAATCAAGCAAACGCCCCCACCGCCTCCCCTTTCCCAAAGCCCAGTTGAGTCAAGAGCTTTGGCTTAAGCTGTGTGTGTGTGTGTGTGATGGAAAAGGGAAAATCTGAAATCAAATTAAATTAAATAACATAATCATCATAATAATCATAAATGCTAAATTATGTGGCCAGGCCAACACGGCGTATGCATAATTTGCTTCTCTCTCTGTCTCTATCTCTCGGGCGTCATGTAATCGCATTGACTTATCTGATAGATGGACACAGACACATCGCACAACCCACATAGACCTATCAAATTTTTGCATAACAAATCAATATAAAATATTAAAATGCATTTGCCGCAGAGTAAGAGCAAAAATAACTGCAAAAAGTAAATAAACTAAAATTCATGTTTAAATTTCACAGAGCAGCGGAAATATTTGCATTTCCTACAAGACGCAAAAGGAGCAGGCAACAGGCATAACTCGAAGCAAATGCAAATGTTTTTGGCATAATCAAGCATATCGCCCGTTGGCTATATATCTACACTCACACAGACACAAGAGGAATTTATTCTGGTTCTGTTTTAATTATGACTTTTGGGTCTTGTCAGTTGCTAGTTTTCCTTTCCAAGACATACACACACACACACACCACAAAGTCTTTGCCCAGGTTGCAGCTCTTCGAAAATTTTGTCAAATTATTTTCTTCCATTTATTGTGACGCCTACGGAGCATTGGCTGGCCATGAGATGTTAATCTTCAAAACATAATAAAATATGAATGCAAACAAATATCTAAGTATTAGCCCATAAGACAAAGTGCAAATGCACTTTTCTAATGAAAATATAAAGAGCTATTATTATGGGCCATGTAAAATGAAAGATATGATGCGCTGCCAGGAAATTATGGGAAATGGGTAAATAAATAAAGGATAGAAACGAGAACGACAATTATACCCGAATATTATATACCCAGTAAACGAATATGTCTCTCTCGTTAACGCTTATCTTTATAGAAATTCAAAATGGTGTTGGATTGAGATGAAGTACTACCTGGGCATTAATGGAAACAAGAGCTAGGACGGTAAATCAGGCGAACCTGTCCCCAGCGCCAAGCTGTGCCCGGATTGCGATTGTTTTGCCTGACCACCTAATAAAACATAGTTCAGCTCGGCTAACCGCCAAAGCGTGGTCAATCCAAGTTGACCAAGATTCGTTACAAAGATAAACAGTTTAATAGATGCATAATGATTGTGAGTTTGGGCACACTAATACTTTGTATAGTGTTAATCGTTGCCGGTAACTTCGACAACTGTCGCTAATAACACTAGTTTACAAAATAATAAAATTTTTGCGATCCCGAACGTTTGGTATGTAAGTCCCCTCGCTGAGTCCAAAAATCCATATCACGATTTTTTTAGTGGGGCCGTTTTCGAGAAATCGGGGAAAAGCTAGTTTCTAGATTCTGAAAAAATATCTTTAGAAAAATGTGTATATATTCAATATTTGTTCATTCATTATGAAATGGTAATGCTTTCTTGGAAGGTAATTGAACGTCCTATCTTTCGTTCATACACCACTTCTTAATACGGTGCTTTAATTCGGCGTTATAAAGGCTTTTATCGGCAACTTTGCATTAAATTGATCATTGTTTAAAAAAGAGCTAGATTTAAAGTGCGATTTTCACCACGAAAAAAATAGTGTAAAATTAATTTTACTGCTGGTCACTAAAGATTTATCTATTAAAATTACAACGCCACATAATTCATTAAAATCCGTTAAAGGTTATAGAATGTCTTAAGAGCCTTTGAGGCGGTTATATCACTATCAGAAAAGTAGTCGCGCAGTGAATCTAAATTTAGTAGGGCCTCTTTGGATCAGGTATGTTTTGTATTGAAATCAGTTTGACCAAAATATGCATCTTCGACTAGATTTTAATTTTTTCCAAAAATAATTATCTTTTTCCGAAGTAATTCCAAAACAGGCTAAATCATTGTCGCATTGAATGTATTCGGATCTACCGGGGTGCCACAGAAATCACTAGCGATTTACGTATAAACGCTTGTATTTTATATTGGAAACCGCTCGAATTTATATGTGAAGTGGCTCCAAAAGCACGCCTACTAGATCAGTTGGTGAATTTGAGCGATTTGGAAACAACTACTCAAATCTACTTGGCTTTGTAGAGTCGGTTTCAATTCGCTTTATTTTCGCCATCTGATCTATTAGGCGTGCTTTTCGGTGCCACTTCACATATAAATTCGAGCAGTTTTAATATTCAATACAAGCGTTTATACGAAAATCGCTAGTGATTTCTGTGGCACCTCCGTATATTGTATTTTATAATACAATATGCTCGTTTGCTTTGCACAGAAACCCCAATAAACGACATAGCTTCTGGATTCCAAAAAATTCAAAATCCTTTTGGATATTTCTGCTTGCCTTTGTATCATCTGTTTGGCGGAGTCTTGTAGTACAATCTAGTTTCATCGGCAATAAATGTGCAGTATGGAGTAAATTTGTCCAGAATATGCTGTAATTGATCTAAAATAAAAGCTGTATTATTTTAACTGAATTATTGCACCATTATTGTGAACTAATGTGCCAAGACGGATCCACTAACAGTTCAACGTTGGGAACGTATTTGGTTAAACCAAGAGAATAATGTTCTCCAAGTGTTAATGATTTTAAATTCCTTTTCATAAAAGAATTATCCTTTGCAGCCAGCATCATTTGATTACTGTTTGTTTAGCCGTTAGAATATGTCGTAACATTCTTGCTGTTGTAAATACAAGATCATCTATTGAGCTCTCAGAAACAATATTGGAATATGTGCTTACAAACGATTTAAATTGCAGGCAGAAATTTCAATTTTGGTGAAAAATGTATTACAAGCGATATTTGCATATAAGCGATTTGCATACAAGCAAATTAATTTCTATATAAAATTGCAAACAATGCTCTAAAATGTTATATTTACGATATTTACTGTACCAACAACAATATCACAGGCTGTTGTGTTTTTCCTTCTTCTCTGTAATTCTGTTAAGTCACTGTTTAGTCACTGTTTAGTCACTGTTTAGTCACTGATTACTCACCGTTTAGTGACTGTCAAGTCACTGACAAGTCATTGTTAAGTCACTTTCAAGTCACTGTTGTCACGTCAAGTCAGTGAAGTCACTGTCAAGTCACTGTTAAGTCACTATTTAGTCGCTGTCAAGTTACTGTCAAGTCACGTCAAGTCACTATATATGTAGTCACTGTCAAGTCAATGTTAATTCACTGTCCAGTCACTGTCAAGTCACCGTTAAGTCATAGTGAATCCACTGTTTAGTCACTGTCAAGTCAGTGTTAAGTGTCCGTTTAGTCAAGTCACTGTCAATTTACTATCAAGTCTCTGTTCAGTCACTGTTTAGTCACTGTCAATTCACTGTGAAGTCACTGATGAGTCACCCCCACTAACCCCCACTTTCCCCTCTTTCCACCCACTTTTCCACCTCCCTTCCTTCCACCCAATCTTTCACAAAATATGCATAACGTCAGCACACCGCTGCAGCGTCACGTGACGCTGAAATCAAATTTTACTCCTACTAAAATCTTCCGTACCGAATTTAAAGATGTTTGACATCAAAAAATGTTTAAAACAACCTACCAAATATGAACCTATGCACATTTCTTTTCAATCAAATAACGAGATTTTCGCGATTATTCGAAAACGGAACGACAAAAAAATAATTGGACTGGATTTACAAAAGAAGTGACTGCTAAATGTTCTGGATCACGAATTTTTATTCATTTTTAACCTAGAGCAATAAGTTGTTTGAAAAACTTTTTAAAAATGAATGAGTTTTTGTGTTGATTAGTTTGTGGGCAGTTTTTACGTTGTGCAATCGTTTTGTTTTTGTTCTGCGAAGTCTCGAAATACGCACTGAATTTCGGAATACATTTATTCAAATTATAACACCCGTTAGGTTTACACCCAAAAATTAAGTCTTGAACACCAAATTATTATTTAATTACATTTTCTACAACAACTGAATTTATTTTAAGCAAGTCAAGTATAAACATTTGGCTTAGAGCATCACACAAGCAATCATAGTAAAATTGCTTGAAAAGATTACAAAATGAATTTTGGAAATTTCTGGAAAATTTCATGTTGTTTACTTGGTGACACTTCATTCATTAATAAACACACACAAACAACAAAAGATTTGAATTTCTATTTTAAATTTCTACGCCGGACTTATTGCGTCTTATCGAAGATTTAAAGGCCAAGTTAAGAGACAGCAGACAATTTATTCGAAATGTTTCTAATTTATATACATATCGATTACATTGACATATTTTCGTATTTTCCATTTGCAAATTTGTTGAAGAAAAACAATGCAAACAGCGAGGAATGAGTGGGGAGGAAGCAAACCCAATCAGTTGAGCAATAAATTTTGCACACGCTCAACACTCAAATGGCTCGAGCAACAACAAGGAAAACGCAACAAAAATTTGGTTCCTTCTTGTACACTCGGAGCCAGAGAGTAATCCGCTTGGCGCTTAAATGCAAACAAGTGTAGTTTTATGTAAATACTAATAGATGATTATGTAGTTGAGCAAACACCAACACAACTTTGGTCACACATAGTTACATGTATTCCAAGTGCACTCAACCGGGGGCAAGCTCCAGTTGTTGTGTTTGTGTGTGCCTTGAGGTCATTAGATCGAAAACAGCAGTTTGCCAAAATGTTCCCAAAAGCTTTTGTGTGACAAGTCGCCAGGGAAGGGGTTGTAGCGGAAAGGGTAGCTTGCATTACATGCTTCAATTACAACAGCAGCAACGAGGATTGTCAAAATGTAAAACTACATCAACAAAAAAAAACAGAAAAAAATACTAAAGAGAACATGAAAATAAATGTCATTGACTAAATGACAAATAACTTGACAATTTTTTATTTGGAGATATATTTCTGTGTGCGAAAACAAAAATAATCCATGAAAATAGTGTAGCAGAAGGCAAAAGTCAGTATAACAATGTTTGGCCAACATTTTTTAATATTTTCTCATGAGTGTTCTAGATGAGTGTGTGTGTGTGCGTGTGAGTACACAAAGGCCTTTAATGCATTTCAAAAACACTCTACACAAAAGCTGTCAAAGACTAAATTGCAAATGCTGAATCGCAATATCAAAGCGACAAAGTCTAAACAACAACAATACACACACATGTCACACATGTCAAAGAGTTGTTTGGCCCATTCATTGAGCTGGTTGATTGACCTGCCTTCAATAACGCACAAATGTATGCTAAAATTTTGTACACAAAGAAAATATTAATTGAAGAATACCAAGAAGAAAAACTTGTGGCGACAACATTCCAAAAAGCTTTGTCCAAATTTGCTTATCAAATATTAAATTCTAAAGAAATGACAAACTGGCATATGGTTACCTAGATCAACAGTTTAAAATCAATCAATAATGGCTAAGGAGACATAAAATCGAATCTCTAAAAAAATATTTTGATACAGTTATTGATAAAAGTTACGCAATGCACAGGACTGCAACCTTGAACCATCAAACCAAGGTCGCCTGAGATTATCGAAGCTACGCAATGCGTCACACTCTGTATTTACCAGATCTGTATTTTAAAAAATACATTAAGAGTCAGAACCATAACCGGAACCGATATTTAAAAATTTTTGTATACCGGTATCCGACAACCGATATTCTTGGAACCGAAAAGAACAGTTTCGGTTTTGAGCAACATCTAGACAGCAAAGCTGGTTTTTAATTGTGGGGACTTTTACGACATTTGGTTAAATCTTATGCTTTAAAAAAAGTCTGGATTAGCAATCCTTTTGTATTGTGACAAAGAAAACACGAAACCAGTTTTTTTTCTTTAATATTATAATGTCATGACACGGGGTTTAAAACCCCGGTTCCTTTACTATTTGAACCTAAGGTTTAGGGTCGAAGCTTGGTTCATGAATTCTGATATTGTTGAGATATTATTTGGAAACGAAGCTTTCAGCCAACGAAGCTATTATTAAAAACGTTGATCAATACCCGAGTGGACCTCATTCATTATAGTAATCATTCATTAGTTCTCTACCAGCGCGTACAAATGTGCCTGGACTTTAAAATAAAGAGCGTGCCGCACATTCCTGTAAATCAATGATCGGATTTGATTTGCCATTTAACAACTTGATTTTATTTTCTTCTCGAAGTCGTAATAGTTTTATATAATTTTGAAATGATAATGCTCCGATTCAGCACTAAATAATCTTTTTTAAACGGTCAAAATATTGTGAGAATTTTAGAAGCTGTGAAAAAAATATGACTTCAGATATTCTTTGAACCGAACCTTCTTCAAACAGAAGGGGTTCGGTTGCAATCGAAACTTGCTAATAAAAGTTATTTTTCTGGAGTTGTTGATAGTGTACACATTACTAATTTGGTGCATTTCAATGATTGTTTGTCAAATGGAGATAAACAGAATTTGTGGAAATCTTTTTTATGGATTAAAAAAAGAATCAAAATCATATTAAGAAGAAAGGTATTAAGACTTACTCAATTTTTTCATTGTTGTTTGACTATAATTTGTAATTACAAGCGTGTATCGAACTATCACCAGTTAGCTTTTCAAAACTTTGATGATGTGGCAATTGGCGTGTTTGAATGAAACATTCTTCGGAGGATTTATGGACCTTTAAAAGTTGGCGATGATTTCCGCATTCGAAAGAATGACGAACTGTATGAGCTCTATGGGGACACCTGTCTGGTCAAGCGTGTAAAGCAACAGCGGTTAGGACATGTCATCAGGATGGACGAAGAAGCTCCAGTAAAAAAAGCGTATTAATCGAAGGCGGCTGACTATGGAGGCGGCAAGAGGCGGAGATGGGGAAGACCAGGTGCTCAAAGACATTGCCAAGCTTGGTGTGACCAACTGGTGCTAGCTCGCACGAAGCAGAATCGACTGGAAAGCATTAATTGCAGCGGCCGAGACCGTCAAACGGTTGTGATGGCCAATAAAGAAGAAGAAGAAGAATATTATATACAAATCAATATGTTATAACATCAGGGCATTCTAAACTAAAGTAAAGTAAGAGTGCGGCAGTCGAGTTCCCCAACTGTAAAATACCCTGTATCATGTAGTGATGTACCTCGTTTGTAAGTTAATATTAAGTTAACCTACCCACTGAATATATCTTTCGTGACATGCTTTTCATATTTTTTAATTTACTGTTTTTTCATAGGGCTGCTTTCATTTTAAAATAATTTTAAAATGTTTATTTTTTACAAAAATAAGACTTTGTGGAGCTTGATGTGTGGATTGGAACTTTGTCCCGCTACAATATCCATCTATATTCGTAAAGGTCCTCTCCAGCATTAAAAAATAGATCAGAGAATTGGTTTTTGAAGGAATGAAACACGCACAAACAAACAGTGATCCATCCATGGCAATAACTCTGCTCTTCCTTTTAATTTTGTAGTCAATTCGTTCAATATCTAGTAATTAAAGTTTTTAATCGATCCACCCTGTTTGGCAACATTATAAGGAAGAATATTGAAGTTGCAGCAGGGCTAGCCGTTTTGGGTAAAGATGGATACTCCGCATGATTCCTGAAGTGACATCTATCTATGACTTCCGCTTTAAAATGTTTAAGTAAGTAAACTATGTGTATTAATTATTTTCCATTGTTCTGTATCCATTGTGCAGCTTAAGCCTTATTGGTATTTACCGGAAATTGATATACCTATCATATTAATGATTCAAGCCTAGACCAATTAAAATATCTTCCCTCAACTCTTTCCGCTTAAATGGCCAAATAGATCATTAATCAATCATTGGCCCAGCAGGTTCAAAGACTGAAGGCTCTAGGCATCTATAATAAGTTATGCAAATAACTAATGCATACTCATACTTACTCGTCGGGCCAATAACATTAACCAAATTACACTAAATGAGTCTGGCCTACCAGAGAGAAGTAAGAGGGAGGCATGAAGGCAACAACATCATTTACTGCCAGGGCCATGGAGGTCATCAGAATACTAAATCGCTTCACGCCACGCCCCGCACCGGCTGAACTGATAAAGCCTAACAAATGCGACAAGTAAATGCGATTAAAATGGGTAAAAAATACATATAATTTTTACGAGTCAGTATTTAACAAGCGTCAGCCAGAGAGGTCAAAGTGCAGTCAACGTTTACGATAATCAGGGCGCATTTATTATGCATACGAAAACATGCAAACTACTCCAGACACACACAAACACACACTCTCGCACACATTAACAATAAATATAATGGCTCGTCGAACAAATATAAATTGACATAGCGATAACCTTTTGGGCGTCAGACAATGCAGACAACGATGAAGATGTTTCCTGACGATGATGATTTTGTTATCAGGCCAAGCCAAAGAAATGTTATTTTATTATTAATATCTTGAGTGCAAGAATATAATAGAGCCTGCTGCTGCAAAATTGTTTACCCTTGACTGAGTATGAAAATGTAAAATTCGTTTTACCGACCCAAAGGGGCCAAGCCAAAAACAAGCTCACAAAATAAGTTGCCGTCAACTCAAAACAAGAGCAAAATATACTCAAATTTTATGAGGACAAATCGCTTACTTACTTCAATACTGGCATAACTAAAAATAGTCAATTTTGAGAAAAAGCATTTAAAGTTCTCAATGGGTTTATTCAGAAAAAATGATTCTTGTAGTTTCAAGTTAATCTAATAAACTATTATAAAATTAAAATGCTTATTAATTTAATTTGAAAATATGATGTTTTAACTAAAATCCGAAGTATGTTTGCCCAATATCGACTGCAGGACAACTGAGATATGAAGCTCCTGCAATTACATGAAAATGAACCTGTAATATTATATTTTAACATATTTTGATCTCAGGTGAAAAGTGTAAGAGATATCAATATGAAAATGTTTACAAAAAATAGTTCACAATACAGTCAGTATTTCTGCATCATTAAGTTAAAAATCATATTTTTTGAATTATGTCAGTAAAAAATGTTATAGGAGCTGTGAAAAGGCTATTTGTTTCAAAATAGAATTTATCATCTACATGTAAACATACAACACTTTAAGCCTAATCAAGTTGCCTTTTTACAGTTCCCATACGGATTTAGAGTGACAATTTAGTTTTCCTCGCATAAATTAAAATATGTATTTTTGTCTTTAGTAGGCTATAACTTGCCTAATAAACTGATTTGAATGCCTTAAAAATCACAAAATTAGATCATATGTTTGGCCATATGCTCAGATGGCAGGGTTTGAAAATAATCAGTTTTATATTTCCTTTGCTTTTCAGTGTGCTGTGCTTTGACAAAATCGTAGTTCACATGGAAAGCAAAAGCAAAAAAATCAAAATCCGATGCTGTGCTATTGCTTTGCTGGGATAATTTCGAAAGCATAGCAATATCATATTAGAAATACTTTCGTAGTTATGCTGCATTGCTGTTGAAATAGCATAGCACTCTAAGCTGAAAGTGTTTAATAGCACCAAAGACTTATAGATAATATAGATGACGCATCTGAAATAAAAAGTGCTTGTTCGTGGGAGCTGACATCATTCATTTATGATGATCCATATACTGCTGGACTCGAACACACGACCCTAATTCTAACAGATAAGAGTCTATCCCTCAACGACATTGAAACCTTCAGCGTTAGTCGAAAATGTGAACCCCATTTGACTTGATGCTCCGAAGTAAGTCGTCAAAATGTGAAACTCATTTGGATTAATTTTGGGAATATTTTAATAGAAAATAAATTTTTTTTTTTTGTTTTGTTGTATTGGTGGCGTTTTTTTTAGATTTCTTTTTCTTGGGCCTGGGGGGCCCTAACCTACAAGCTTGAAAAAGATAAATAATATGTTTTTTGTGGGGGGGGGGGTATTTTTTATGTGTTTTGTTTATATTATATATATATAATTTCAACCATATTATTTTTTTTTTTTCTTTTAAACTTAGTTTCACCACTCATTTCACACCCGAGTCCCGAAAAGTTTTATGTTTTTAATCTTAAATTATGGGTTTTTTTTTTTAGAGAGGAAAATGGTATGTTTAATTTAACAGTAATGTTTAATTTGTATTTGGGGGTTGAATATAACGTAACCCATGATAATGTTATATTTAATGTAAGGAAGGGAAGGGATGGGTTGGGTAAAATGTTTAATATTTATAAAGATGTTATTATTTTTTTTTTTTTATTTATATATATCAGTAATGGTTTGAGATATGGTTTTACCTTTAGGTATCCTTTACAAAGAAATCTGTGGGTACATTTGACCGATATTGTGGGTTGGAAATGCGCCAACCCACAAAGTTGGTAAAATTAACCAAAGTGTAGAGTAACTTTCACGTAAACCTTTACGTAAGAGGAACTATGGTAAATCTAACCGAAAATATCGTTTAAAAAATGCGCCAACCGACATAAATAAGTAATATTTACCGATGTTTACAGTAAGTACTTTTCTTACTGAGTTCACAGCAATTTTACCATACAATTGGTAATTTGACAGCTGTTACACAACTGTACAACAGTAGGGTGGGATACTGTTTTAGCTGTCACAAGTTGGCAATCTACTTGAGCTCATCGCAGAGCAGAAGAGGTAACCCCACTACTCCCCCACCCACCAAATTTGGTTCTGAAACAATTATTGGAATTAAACAAATATTTATTAAACTTGATAAATTTTTACTTACTCTGGGGGGACTCGAACTCGGGGCCATTGGTCTCAACACGATTGGAAGCACGTCTTTACCAGTTATGCTACGCGCCCGTTGAAAGCAACGCCTGTAACATATTACTTGTATTAAATCTGCCTAAATATATGCACCCAAAATTTCTTGAATATCGCATAAATGAGACCACTAATTCGGTTAAAATGCTCTATTAAAGACCAACTGAAATTTGCTAAGTCAACTATTTTCGCGGTTAGATTTGACGTCGGAACAGTTAATCGGTTCATCAAACACATTCAAAAGTTATACTACTATATGTGCGGTTAGATTAACTTGTGGGTACAGTTAATTGCTGCAAAAGCAAAGTATGAGATGAAAAAATCACGTCAGATTTACTAATTCTATGGTAAAGTTACTGTAGTAGCAGTAACTCATTAAAACAAAGAAAAAAGTTGACAAAATATTTGTAGTTAATTTTACTAGAGTACAGTTGTTAAATGCAACAAAACTCGTGCTAAAATATATACGTAAAGCTTACAAATTTCTTTAGTAGATTTTACTGTTAGCACTGTTACAAAACAACACCAAAACCACATGCATAAAAAATTTGGAAAAAAGTTACTGTCAGCGTAGTTAATTTTACCCACCAGATTTTTTGTTTTGTTTTTTTCTTTTTTTTTATATTTTTACGTTAATTTTTCCATCTTTAGTTTTAATTTATTTTTTTATACTTATAGGGCGGTATCCATGGCTCGCGAAAAATCTCTCGTGAAAATTTTGTTTTTTCCCTGTTTCTTACAGAGTCTGCTAAGTCGCTGCTATTAACACGATAACACAGTTTTTTCTATCGATAAACGATTCAAGGCAACCTTGCGCTGTTTTGGCACTCAAAAAAAAAAACAGTTCGTAAACAAATCAAAATAATTTATAAAACTTTGTCAGAAAATACATAGCAATTATCTGTGCATAACTTTCATATAGATATACCGACTCCGTCTCAACATCATAATCAGCCGAAGAATTCGCAGCTACCACATCATCGTAAAAGTCAACCAACATTTCGAGACGAGTGGTGAACTTTGGATCACTTATATCGTGATCCGAAAAAAGTTCTGCAAGGAATTTATTTAAGCTCACTTTATCAACTTTCTTTCGCATTGCTGATGTATTCGGCAAAAGGATATGCGCCGTCAAACTCCCAATCAACGGCAATTGGTTCATTTAGTAAAGTTGACTCCAATGGATAGCCACCTGCGCTACCCGTCTTGAAGCGCTTCGTAGCCGACATTTTGGTGTGGTACCGGTTGCTGTCCTTCAGCGTTACCCATGCATCATTCACTTTTAAAAAATATATTTCATTGCATTACTTACCGCTTTTGCCAAGCTCTTCACGAATGCTCAACCAGACCGCCTTGATTGCGTTGGAGTCTGAGTGCTTCTTGTTCGCGTTCGTTTTCTGCCAGAGTCGTTTTTTGCTGCGCTCATTTTCAATTTGTTTTTGTGGTTGTCTTGCCCACACAAATTAGAATCGAAACCTATTTTCGTTGCGCCGCCACAAAAAAAGGCGTTAACAGCACTTACAGCTACGTTATTTGATTAACATAACGTTGTGGCAAACGTAAGCTATTTATCCCGATAAGTGGAAACCGAATATGAAACGGTCACACGAACAAATTGCGCAGCACTTTTTTTATATGGAGTTTTTCATTTCGCGGCCATTTCGCGAGCCGTGGATACCGCCCTTATAAAACAAAAAATATTACTCTAAATTTGTGCTGAAATTTGAGTGCTTTTGAACTTCCCAAGTTAGTAGTACAGTTGCAAATATTTCACAAAATGCTATTACTATGCTTTCGAAATTCTCACAGCAAAGGAATAGCACAGCTTCGGGTTTTGAATTTTGTACTTGCTATTTTGCTGACAGTTTTTCAAACCCTAAAATAATTTATTATCACACTAGCTAAACACGATGATTTATTTAGATAAAAATGCCAAATAGAAAGTTATGTGTCTTTTTTTATTTTTTCCGCTATTTTTGTAGCGCCTTTGATTTTTCAAAAATTCATTGATATGTACTTTATCGCAAATAACACATAAACTCACATATTTATGCCTAGTGAGGCCTCCATAAGTCCTAGACTGCCAAAAATTCAACTTTTTCATTTTTCTGCCATATCTTGGAAACAAGTGCTGAGGGAGCTAACCCGAAACCAGTTTTGGAATCAGTGAGCATAACCTTATCATAGGTTTAAAACAACGGCGCACCTCACAAAGTTGGTCAGTTTGTTGGCCTGTGTTATTTCATCTTATGGTCGAGCATAATCAATCTGTATCACAGATTTTTGAATTTGAGCTTTTTTCGTCTCTGTTTACATTTGACAACCTTTCGTTTGGGTTTCGAGAATGTAATCTTTGTTTTAGATCGAAGAATTTTTCATTCAAACCCGCCAATCGCCGCTTCATCCGCTGCTGTCATTGTCCATGCTTTTGCGCCATATTGCAGGACTGGGATGATAAGCGACTTGTATAGTCCCATTTTGACGGAGCTTTGCATCGTGCAAAGTTTGGTTAAGATAGACCTAACAGTGCTAGCACAGCCATCTAACCTATTTCTGTTAAATTAACATACTGTTGACTTACTACTCTTGACTTTTTCCCTGAGTAACGGGCTTATCAGAATTGGACACTTACGTTCTCGTTTTTTATTTTAATGGGCATCCATTTACAGCTAGATTTCACTCAACCAGTCTCAGGTTATTCCTGATGCCCTCTACCTGACACAGAGCTCAGCACAGCCAACAACGGCACAAAGCCTGACACTGACGCCCCCGCATAACAAACTCGCGCTCCAAGCTCCAAGCTTGCATTTTGGGCAGCAGTTGGAGCAGCAGCAGTACCAGCACCAGCAGCCGGCAGACAATATTAATGATGCACATTGTCAAGAACTTTCACTAGGCTAGGCCACAATCCAATTGAAATGCGCCTGGCTCTGACCCACTGGCAAACCACAATGACACGCGTCGTTGGAATTGGATGCTCGCGGCCAGAGAGGGAAAACTCTTGCAGCAATTGAGACGCGTTTTAGCTCTAATGGTAATAATTATGCGTCCCAAGAAGAAATAGAGGAAAAAAAATTACCATTAAAAAGACAAAAACGATGATTGAGTGTGCGTATTTTTGGGCCACAATGGACGGGGGAGGGCAGGGGGCAACCAGAGTGGCATGCGGCATTCACCACAAAGACGACGAGAGCACGGGATAATGCACTTGAAGAGAGGCTCATTGTGTCTGGCAGTTGCTCCACCATTCATCTCCTCGTCCCGTCGCCCATCAACTAGACTAAGTTCCAATTATTTGTGCGGTCGATGCTCAGGGGTGGGTGGGGGAAGAGGAGGGGTCAAAGGCGATTGCTTTAAAACCAAACTGATGATGGCAAGATGCTAGGGGGGGCGTGGCTGTCGCCGGCAGTTGTTTGCAGGAAATGGCTTTTTTTTTTTTTTTTTCTATTTTGCTACTTTGTTGAAGCATTTTCCATGACCTCCCCCGCAAGCTCAGGCTTTTTTGTTATTTTCACTTTGTGTGCTCCATTTTGTTCTTGCTGTTGTTGTTGTTGTTGTTGCGGTTTTGACTTATGGGCGCGCTTAATTGTTGTTAAGAAGTGAAAATCAGCGGCAACAGCAACAACAGAAAAAAGGGAAAATAAATTCAGCCAAAGCCGCTGCTGTCAAGTGGTGGCCCACCAGGAGGAGGAGGAGGAGGAGAAGGAGCGTATGCGCGCGGTCGATTAATGTGACTACCGTCTTGACTTAATTTCATTTTCGTTGCATGCATGCCCAGAATTCAGCCGGGTGCGGGTCAGAGCCACCGACGACCTACAACCGAAGCGCGGTTCGAGAATGAGCAAGGGAATGCGGATGATGCACGCTGTGCCATGGAGCATGTAGCCAGATGCAGTGCGCGGCTCAGCCGCAATCATTTGGCTGGCTGTTTTTGCATATTTTCATGCCGGTTTGCAGTTTGTCGAATTTTGCTTAAGGCGCCAACAGTATGCACTGTGGAATGCAGGCAACTGGGAGTTGAGGAACAACGAAATGGTATGACTGGGGTTGCTTCTTTGTTGTGTTAAGCTTTAATGTCATCTTAGTTTAGTTTAGCCATTAAAAGCAGTAGATCTCGTGAATGTCGACGAATGAAATCAGTTTCATTTGATCAAATAAAATCATCACCCAAAACCAAGGACTGAACTTACGCTCGAGGTATATATTTGATATTCATCTGGTTAAAATAACCTTTTCTCAAATGTTAAATTTTCCAAAATATCTTTGTGTTCCATAATAATATCATTTACTTAAATTGATATTAAATAATTTAATAGTTATAAGATAAGAAAACTATCCCAATTTATGTTTTTGTGAAACATTTACATGTTACATTTTATAAGTACAATGTCGGTCTTAAAAATCACACTCTTATATCTAAGGGCAAATAACCCTACGCGCTTCGCTGCGCCTTCAACAGTATAGAACCAATATCAGAATCAGTTTGAAGTCAATCGTGAGGGTAAAATATTTATCAAATTTAAAAATATTCTCTAAATTTGTTTCCTCTGTAGAGCCCAGAAATCGAATCATACATACGATTACGACTTTGCTGCTGCGTTCTTACCACCCCCATCCCACTCCCCATCAACTTCTTACACAACTTCCACCCGTTCCCCACCCTCATCCCTCCCACTTCCCGCGCACATCCCATCCACTTCCCACCTACATCCCACCCACTTCCCGCTCACATCCCACTCCCATCCCTCCCACATCCCACCCACTCAACACCTAATTCCCACCCAGTTCCCACAAACTTCCCCTTCGCATTCCCCCCACATCCCACCCACATCCCTCTCACTTACCGCCAACTTCCCACCCACATCCCTCCCACTTCCCGCCCACATCCCACCCACAACCCAGCCCACCCACTCCCCATCCACTTCTTACACAACTTCCACCAGTTTCCCACCTACATTCCACCCACTTCCCGCCTACATCCCACCCACTTATCACCCGATTCCCGCCCAGATATAATCCACTTCTCACCCACATCCCTCCCACTTCGCGTACACTTTTTAAATTCATCATATTTCAAACTAGAGCATTCGAACTACAAAGCATAAAAAAACTTATTCAGTTCGAAACTTAAAAACTTCTGATTTTAACAATAATCCTTTGACAAAAATTTTAGGAAGACGCTTTGAGTTATGTGCTCGTCGGTCATTTAGGTTCTGGTGTCAGATACCACACTTTTTATAGCCGATGCCAATCGTTCCGATGGCACGGAGCTTCCCGGTGTAATAAGATATGACAATGCCAAGTCAGAAAGCACTGGCAATGCGTCTTTCTCTGCAATCCAGAACTTAATAGAGTCCCGTTCCAGGGCAAACAACGGTAAATTCCAATTGTACTCCAATAATTTATTCTCCTTTCCTCGACTACGTATAGGGGACTACGTATAGGCGACTGCCACTGTTTGACCACAGATGAGAGAATTCTAGATAATAGGTTTGCTCGGTGCCTCTTCGCTGCCAGCTGCGCTGCTGTGGCGCTCAGGTTCGATTCTCGCCCTGTCTTCCTCTATTGCGGTTGTGTTTTGTTTGCGCCAATTGATAGCTGATGGGTTGAAATGAGACAGAGTTCAGAAGGTTCAACTCCGCGACGAAGACGGTTCGAGTTCGTGACAAAGACGGTTGCTGTCTGAGACTGAACTGGGTTCGACCGAGCAAACGTATAGTCTAGATAATAGATGGTCGTTGGTTTGACGATAGTCGCCATGCTACACGGTTGCAGCATATTCTTTACTGTTTTAAAAAATAAGCTGCATTGTAGCCAAACATCTCCATGCTTTGCGATTAAGTGCGCCTTTATGTTTGTTGAGTTGCCATGGTCCTTACAACTTTTTGCCTTTCATGTCCAGAGCACAAGAAACAGTTATTCGCAACATTGTGACTGAAGGCTAAAACAAAAATACCGCCGAAAAATATCACCAAAAAATATTCGATAATGATTTTTTTCTTTTTGGGCAAAAATATCGATATTTCGACATTTCGATAATATTTTCGACAACCCTAGTGCAAATGCGCTGCACTTTTGTCGAAACCGGCCGGATCGGACGACTATAGCATATAGCTGCCATAGAAATGATCGGTCGAAAAACTAGTTTTAGTGAGAAAAACTTTTTTATCTTCAACGCAAACGTCCCCAAATCTCGTATTTATTAATTTTCTAAGCTTTCACATAATGCCCTCAAAATTTATGAAAATCGAACAACTTTCTAGTATAGCTACCATACAAAAGATATGTCTGATAAAAGTCTTAGTAAGAAAAACTTTTTTTTTTTTTTGCTTTTTTTCCCCCACTTTTTTTTTTTTTATTTTTTTTTTTAACAAAAATTTTTTTTTTTTTTTTTCCAACTAATTTTAAAAAATAAAATATACCCCACACAGTGGCGTAGATAGCTTTTTGCAATGGGGGGTGATGAATTTCTGATTTTTTTTTTCATTTTTATTTTTTGTTATCGGTAATAGTCTAGTATTCCGGCCTACTATCAGAAAATTAAAAAAAAAATAGTCTTTCGATAGAACGCGAATTATTAAGAATTTTTATTAAAAATATTTTGGATTTCATCTATGGTTTCTTTTTAAAAGAATTTAAAAAAATGCAGGTTTTGTATAATACAAAAGTATGTACAAGCTTTTCGTCAAATGTCAAATAAATATATTGAAACGACTTACTCCAAGAACATAAGGTTATTATTTGCCTAATATAAGTCACCCTTAGCTCAAAAAATTCCTTTGATGGACCGCGAACTATCAAGAATTAACATGCAATAAAGTTTTGGCGATCAGCCATGGTTTCTTTTTTAATCTTTATCTTTAAATCAAAATTTAAAATTTTAAAAGCTCAAATGCTTTTTATCGTCTAAAAAAAATGTTTGAAGTGCGGGGCAGATTAAGTGGTCATAAAAAGGATGATTCATAAAATAATTTCTGGTTAAAAAGGGTTTTTCAAAAACTCACACCCACACAAATCATAAAAATGATCTCGCTGGATGTAAAGAGCGAACTGCCACGTTTGACCGCAGAAAAGAGCAATATTTCAAAAAATTTTACATGTGTGTGTTTTAACGACCTTTATGATAATCAAACCATCAATAGTACGCTGGCTCTAGGTCTCGTTATGTTTGAACATAACTTCAAAAAGCAGAAACACAACACACCACAAAAGAGGCTAGGTGGTCATACAGCTGTTTCATTGGTACCTTTACCAAATCTTCAGTGACCTGTGCCTACATGTACTGGCCCCAACGACTCTTACTCCATGACGGAGCTGCCATAATCGTTTGGGAATTCCTAAACGACTTGACAGCAAAAATTTTACAAATTCCGTTTCCACAATTTTTGTCAAATATTTCCAAAATTTTTAAACTAATGTTGTCAAGGAAAAATAATTTTGAAGCAAAGTATGGGAAAAAAAAGCGCCGCAGTCCAAAAAATTGTTTTTAAATCGACAGATTTTAAAAGTATTTATACACAATCCGCTAAAACAATAAACATTCAACTCGTGTTAACTTCCCACAGGAAAAAATTTGCCCACATTTTTATAAAAGTTTGGCTTATATTTTAATAAAATTAGGGAATTTTCGGTCCAAATTTGATCAACTTATTTACGTAGGAAACAATAATTTGTGAGTTTAGCTGCCTTTAGGTCGGAAAAAGTTGCGCTTGTTCACAACTGTAAACAACTTATGCATTACACATCAAAAAGAGCTGGTTGCCTATACGGTACCGTTTCATCCTCCCTAGGAAACAATAGTTTTAGATTTAAGTCATGCAAAATCTGCGATCATGGCTATTTAGCCAAGCTTTCGTCAAAATTTGGGCAAATTATTTGCCTGTGAGACCTAAGCTAGGAAAATGGGAATGGAATTAAATTTTGTTGTTAAAGCCCCGTACGCAGAAAGACAGAAATTTCCTCTCGTCACAGTATTTCAAATAATTGGAAACACCTTGGCTTTGCTTTGATGCTCATGTGCTGTTAGAAAGTGTTTCTATCTATGTAAAATACTGTGACGTCTGTCATTCTGCGTACTAGGCTTAAGTCATCACAAAATTGTTACTTTTATTATTTATTTGACATCGGATGAATAGCATAAATAATAGCATTAATACATACATATTTTTTATAAAACCTGAATTTTTCCAATTTCATTTAAAAAGAAAACATGTATGTAAAAAACATAAACCCTGCGATTGTTTTCCATGAAAATTCTTTATAAATCGCGATCAATCGAAGGAAATTTTTAACAAGTTTCTGAGAGAAGGTAGGAATTAGTATTCCTTACTGTAACCTTATCTTATTTATTAAATTATTTATTTTAAAAAATTAGGTCAAGTTTTTATATTATATGCTTTGTTCATCTTCGATTTCGTCCCTTGTAATTCCGATTTGTAAACTCAATGGGGGGGGATTGATCATCTTAATCACCCCCCTATCTACGCCATTCTTAATCTTTTTCTTGTTCCCCATTTTCCTCGAGTTGGCATGTGTGTGTGCGCATATCCATCATGCTTGGCAAGGCGACCTCTGCCTTTCCCCCTCCCCTCGGCTACTGCATTTTCATGTGGATGCCACGCGCCGTTGCTCGTCGCCATAGTCGTCGCAACTCTATTTGGCATCTTTCTCGCTGCGCTGAGCTCCACTTGATCTTTGACCCAATTTTGATTGCATTGTTTGGATGGGGAAATGCAAAATTTCCCCCAGCTCTAGCCAGTATTTTTTCTCAGTTTAAATTTTTGCTTCTCCATTCGTCGCTTCAATTTGATTTGATTTAATCCAGCTTTCGCACAAAACATACACACACACGCACCCCGATTAAAAAAAAAATACGCGCTGGCAATTTTTTGCGCTTGGCATTTTGTTTATATGCTGGCGGTCTGGGCGGGTTGCGGAGGAGGCAGACAATGCAAACTGCGTGTATGCCTCTGAAAGTTGTTGTTGCTGCTGCTGTTGACATTCGCGAGCTGCTTTAATTAAGCGCATTAATGTCACAAACTTATGAGACACGGGAAGCGAAAACAGAAGGACCAGAGGGGAATCATTGAGAACTTGACATAACTTTAAGCACTTTGTTGATCTTTAGTTTTAAGCGTTGCTGATTCTTGATGCCCTTTTATTAGCAAGGCATGGGTATAGGTCACATATGCATTACGGTTGCTTGGGATCTCTTCTGGACACTGAGACGGGTTTTTTTTGGGTATTTAATCAGTTGAGGAAAAAAATGCCGAACCAAACAGTTTATTCGTGATCGAAAATCAAGCCCATTTCTGTTTAAATATGCTGAACCGAATTGAAACTGAAAAAGAAAGCAATTGGGTTAAGTTTCTATCATGAATGAGTTTGAACCACAAAATGTAAAAATCGATAATGTCTGATGGCAGCATTTGGACATGTTTTGGTATTTCGAATTAACAATTCAGTAACAAAAACTTGGAATTGGCTATATCGACTCGACAGACAGAACTGGTTCGTTTCGAATTTTTTGAGTACTTCGAATCGGAATATGAACTGAACCTTCAAGGCTTTATAGCTCACGAACACGAACTGGACCTTAAGGTACATAAAAGATACAGGCTATGTTCAAATTTCAAAGACCAGGCTGTATTAGAAGCAAAGAAACATGTCGGTATAAAGAAAAACAATAATGAATTTGTTCCACATAAGCTTAACCAAACTAGAGTAGAGCATTTTTACCGATTCATTCAAATACACCGAAAATGGAGCGAAAATTCTTAAACGAACCTGCACAAAAAGCTTTAGAGTTTTAAAATCGAATCGGACAATGTTACAACAAACATCATTTTGAAACCTCATCATTAGGCTTTCTTTTGCAGTATGTGTCGTTTCGAATATGTCAACTTTTGTGCCAACAAAACACAAATTGTGGGAAAGTTTACTTTTCTGCTTTCATTTGAAGAAAAGTGCAGCTGAAGGCCATCGAATGCTGCATGAAGCTTAAGGGGAACATGCTACAAGCGCAAAAAATCATACGGTCATCGGCCATACGCCAAAATCGACGACAAAACCGAATATTCACGGTGGCAATGTCATGCTCCGTATTTGGTGGGACCAATTGGGCGTGGCGTACTCTGAGCTGCTACCACAGGGCAACTCTGCCGAACTGCATTGAAGCAACATCGGACAGAATTCGAGCAAAGGCCCGACAAGGTAATGTTCTGAAATGGATAGTCCTACCCTACCCGTCGTACAGCCCTGACGTTGCCCCTTTCGACTTCTATTTCTTTTTGGCGATGAAGCATGCCCTTGAGGATCAGCACTTTCACTCTTCTGAAGAACTCCTAAATTGGAACCATTCATGGATCCCATCGATTTTATTAGATGGTATCCGAAAATCTCCAGAAAGATGGGAAAAAGTAGCGGCCAGCGATGGACAATCCTTTGAATAATAAACTTGAAAAAAATCCTTAAAAACTTTTTTGAGCCGAAGTTCTAACCAAAACCTTAGAATCGACAACTGTAGAAACTGGACAGCGAACTGTACACTTAGATAAAAAAAGGGACGAATTTCTTACTTTTATATCCATTCCGTTTTCAATTTTTCCGTTCTTAAAGTTCTATAGTTCCATAAGCTTTTAGTCGACGAACATATAAAGAAAGCTCGTTGTTAAATTGTGTTTTGAAATATAACAGACATCATGATGATAATTTCGTAAAAAAGTTAAATATACTTTTTTTTTGGCATTAATTATTATTAAGGCTGCAAACCGGTCCTGAACCTAACCCCCTAGAACCGGTTCGGTTCGGGTTTTTTGAGTCCGACGAACCGGACCATGAACCTGAACCCGAACCGGGCCGCTTTTTCAAAAAATTAGGTTCGGTTCAACAATTAAGTATTTCGTCCAACGACATTTACAGTGAAATATAATTCTCATTCAAAAAGTTCTCCAATCCTGCGATATTTCTCTAGGTCTGATTTATACTATCAACGTCGATAATGAAGCGAAATTGGATCGAGCAGAGAACTTTTGAATGACAACAGCAGAGCAAAACAGGAATGCAACTATGTACATCAAAAGCATTTCTTGATGCGGACTGTGACCAAGTTACCTCAATAGATTTCCTGGAGGACATAATATATGAAATCTTTTAAACCCATAAAATGTGCGAACGTTTACTAACAATTAAAGATTCATGTATTCAGAGTTCTTTAAAGCAGCTCAACCTAAAATCTATTGAATTGAAACTGCTGATTCACAATTACTACACACAAAAAAAAACGTTGGTAAAGTTAACATTTTACATTGGTAAGGTAAATTCACCAGTTTACGTCTTTGATTTTCGCCCAACAGTTTTTCCATTTAATTACAAAATGTCTGCACTTTTGATTTTTGTATATAAGGAAAAAATCAAATTACTGCGCACTGCTGCGCTGCTGGTTGCCTGAATAATTTTGTTATTACGAAAAACAACGAATTAAATTAACTTACATTTTTATTAATTGAAAATCATGATTCGAACTCGGTTCCATTGCACTGAAGAATTCAATGTGACTGACGTTCTAGACGACTGGGCTACGCCGCGCGTCTGAGTCAAGGCAACTAAAAGCTTACTCACAGTGAATGGGATTCTGATGTGTGTAGAAAAGTTTTGCATAATTGCCTGCTTGCAATTCTCAAGATCTAATTCCACACTCCGGCCATATATATAGCGCATACGAAATTTGCGAAGAAAAATTCAAACGTGTTAGCATTTTGAAATCAAAGGGACACAGTTTATTTTAAATGACTTTTGTCTTGATTATACGTTGAAATTGGTAAAATCAACAAGAAAAATCATTAAATCAACAATTTTTAGTCAAAAACGAAAAATTTTACATTTACAATTTTTTTTTTTGTGTGTACCAAGTGATTTTAATTCCGCTGGCTTTTCATTTCGAGCAATTGTTCTGAAATCGTTTGTTTATTACTATAAAGTTCGATTAACGTTCTTTTATTATAAGCTCAGTGCCAATATTGGCTGCAGTGCTCTTAGACCCAAGTTTTTCCACATTGTTAACTTCTGCTGAAGCTCCACAAAGAAATTTTTAATAAAAGTTTTCCAAATTCGCCTTTGAATAAATTGCAAATTGCAAATAAGAAGACTTTATGAAAGCCATAGAAAGCAATGAACAAATATCAAATATAAAATCTGTAAATTAGGTAATAGAGTACTTCGACAATTGTCCAAGACAACATAATCGACAAATGTTTCAAAATTCTTGAAAGGTCAAAAAAACGAGGATTTAAAAAAATTGCCTTAACTATACTTACTGTTCCAGCAACTCAGGTATCAGTTGAACGAGCCTTTTCAACACTTAAGTTTAATCTTTCTGTTTTAAGAGCTAGTGAAGCTAGGAAGATAAACCAACCCCCTTGGAGGATATTTTTATATGCGAAATACTATACTAAAATTGTTGTTCTCAAAAACGCTCCTGAAAAAAAATCCTGGCTACGCCACTGATCTTAGTATCTAAATTAAAATATTAATCAGCGAAACTAAGCTCTTAACTCTCTTTTTGATCTCTCTCTCGTCAGCTCAACAAAGCATAAGTAGCCCTCTAGAATTAAATCTACAAAACTGTACAATGGCTGAATGTGCTGGAGAGTCATTCCATACATTAAGTGCATAAGGTACCTGGTTCAATTTCCAGTCAAGCCCGAACAAATTTTTCTGTGTTTTTCTGAAAAACTTTAATGAAACGAGTCCAGGCGGAGTGGGTCGTTGAAGCGATGTTTCTGATTCCCATGGAATAATATGGGTGGAGGGAGAAGCAGCAGCGCGCATATTCAGGAGTCTTGCCTCTTTTCACTCCCAAACAGCAAACTGTCGTGTTATGATTTTGTCCATCTCCTACTGTTGAAATCTCTTTTCTAAATATTTGTGTTATCGTTCTAAATTTTTTTTTAAGAGTTGCACACTGAATTGGGTGATTTTCTGCAATTTTGAGCATTCTTCAGCCTGTATGGTTTGTGCGCCTTTAACAAGGAATGCGCTTTTCTCGGTCATTTAAAACAATTTTGAATCAAAAAGTAAACTAGGACGCGTTTGAGTAAAAAAAACCAAACTTGAAGTTTAACGACTGCAGAATTTAAGGGTAAATTAACCTCTAAATTTCAACAGTCAGAAGCAAGGTATACTAAACAAGGTAGGCTCACTCACACTGTCCCTCTCTTGACAACTTGATAAATTTCAGTCAGTAAGCAACTGTTGTAAGCAAAGCCTTTCCGCGGACGAATTTTTTGTGTTTTTCTTAGTAGCTTAGTAGGCTTTGTATTGAAATATATTACTCTCGCGCTCTTGCTCTCTTTGACACAAATATAAGGAGTTCTGAGAGAGCGAGAGAGCCTACCTTGTTTAGTATGCCTTGGTCAGATGAAGATAAGTTGACTGATCCCTTGCTATTTTAATATGCCATACCCAATCTGCCTGTTTTGTTCTAAAATGTGGCTGTCATTGCCTTTAATAGAGTGTATAAGCTTGTCGGTTCAATCTGGCCCACATGACCTTCTTTTTATTTGCTGTAGTTTGATGGCCAATGCAAATTTACGACAATTGGCCGCTGCCGTTGACAACTCTGCGCTGTTACTTCTCCAATCTCCACTCCTCCGATCGTTGCTCGTGGTGGCCTTTGTGTGTTTTCATACGTATTGACAGTGTTGTCAGCACTCGTAATCTGTGTTTATTATGGATGCAGAGAAAAGCTGCTGTAAGAAGATGCGTGCGCCAACTGAAATCAAAAGCGTTGCATACATATGAAGTTGTCGCTCGCTTGGAATTTGCAATACAAATGCAGATTAATGCACACACACACACCCTTTAAATGTCATCCATATGTACATTGCAAGCGTTAACATTTCCATGTGGCGCTAGGCCACACCTCCTGCTGAAGTCCTGTCCTCGTTCAGGTGCGTTGCGGGCCGCCAAGTTTGTGAAATTTATGTTATTTGCGGTGGCCGTTTGCATAATTTGCGTGTTTGTATAAATGCATACACGAATGTCTGTGTGTGTCTGCGTGTACACCTCTGGCCGCGAGCTCTTGGTATTTCATTTTCATTTTGACGAAAATTTAAAACTATATTTGCACCCACACAGGAGAAACCGCTACAAAATAACCAAAAACTATCCATATGCAGACAAACAAACACTCGCTCGCACAAGCAAACATGCATACATACATGCATGAGCCAACGGTCAATTGGGGAAATAGTGTGGCAAAAGTTTTTACGCCTCGTCGAATGGCTGTTGACGCAGAGCTGCATCGAATGAGCTGCAATTAAGATTGGTTCCGAATGATTGTAATAGAGTTTGAGAGCTGCGAAAATGAAATGAATGATTCAATTGGCTGCCTGCTAGAGAGAGAAACTTTGAAATTGATTTGAGAGGTTGCATGAAAGAGATGATCGAAATAAATTGTAAAAGCCATCGATTCGCAATTCGGATAGAATTTAGATTGATAAACAATGTTCAAATCTGAATTAATCTCAACCGATTGAGAAAATAGGTTACGGAATGAGCACAATGTAACTCAATGCAATCGCCATACAAAAGTTGCATCTTACACGCGGGGCATCAAGCGTGTGCGATAAGAATTCATGTCATTTGTGTTCAGTGCAAAAGATCCTGAGTTCAATTTCAACATAGAGGGTTAATAAAACGCATATAAGGTGAGCGTGACTAGCTCCTCTTCTAGAAACTTCAGCTTTCATTATGACATTGGTTCTCCTTTTTATACCTTTTTTTGGTTTAACCCCAAGCAACGCACTTACATGGTATGGTTGTGTGCTGCTTGATTTTTCCAATTTATTGATAACAGATGTGTCGCTTCTATTAGGGTTTTTTAATCTTAGTCTATATATATGCGCCTCGTACTTGAGTCCCAAGCTCAGGCACCTGGGCTCAAAATGTATTGTTCAAATATCTTTGAGCAGAGGTATAAAACGATACACGAGAACACTAGACTCAAGCACAAAGTTATCAAAAATATTGTTGGAGCTTTTTTTCTTATTTGTGGTACAATATTCTCACTTCAAGAACTGATCTGGTTATAAACGGATCTAACATTCTATGGGTGTTCTTCATATGGGGGAAAAATCTTTTTGGATTGAAAGGCAAACATTATTTTCAGGCGCAAGATGTGGTGCTGTTTTGCCCCTAAGCTTTTTTAAGTTTAATGGAAAGTTTTTGATGATTCTATATCATTTTTGTGTGCTATATCTAATCTGGGAGATGATCCATCGCGTCTGGATTTGTCCTAATTTGTGCTTAAGGTGCTTGATATTCATATTCGGGGGTGCACCAGAAACCTCTTCCAACCAAATTCCAACCGAATTCCAATTCTTAGGTGCCACAGAAATTTCTATTGGTTGGTTTCAAACCTCTAATGTTTTGTTAAGAGATTTTGCAAAGCTCTTTTCTCACTAGCGCCTTTTGTCGAAGTGGCACCCTCTACAGCTAGCGTATTAAGGGCTAGTGGATTAAGGGCTGGAAGCTAATTCCTCATGTTTGGCGCCAACAAATTTTTAAATTTTGCATTATATTGGTGGAGAATGTACCTTAAATTTGAATTATTATTTAAAAATGCATCATAAAACATATAACACAATCAAAAAATATCAGTTAATCATTAAATTAACCCACATCCAAAAAAGGGAAATTTTTTGGCGAGAGATTCAGCCCTGTTTTTAGAGAGGGAACATCAATAGGAACATCTGGTGTTCCAACTAGATTTTCTAATTAGGAAATGAAATCTCTGTTGCACCAACGAATTTTTCGAGCGATTTATAAACCAACCGTCGGCAAAATCTCTAGAGATTTCTGTGGCACCCCCGATTTTGACCCTTTGTGAGGACTTCATGCTTTTATTTTGGCTTTCTGGATTCACTGACTGACTGATTGGCAATCATCGCACAGCCTAAACGGTTAGAGATAGAGGGCTGTAATTTGGACAGGAGTTTTTGCTGGTGGTGAAAGTGCGTTTTTTGGAAAATTCCACCCGGAAAAGTGGGGAAAAGCGTCGGAAAAGTTTGTATGGAAAAAATGTTATTTTTCAATCGATTGACTTGAAAACTCGGGGGATTTTGGAGTTTAAAACCACCAACCCCCTTCTTTTCCACGGGCAACCCTCTTTTTTCCCAATTTTACCTTCAAAGCAGGGATTAAAACCGATATGAATTTCATTTTCAATCAGGTCGTTTCATTTATCGTATTGTATCGTAATCGAAATCGGCTGAGTTATTCTCCGCACCCGATTTGTTGACAAAATATGTTGAAAAATTGGATGCCTTTTTAGAGCCTTTCCATGTTTTGTGTGTGGAAATGAGTTTGTAAAAGAAAATCTCACTGGGCTTTTGTTAATTCTTTGTTGTAGTATTATGCATGAAATTAAGGGCAGAATGTAATACACTCCTGCCCAAAATTATACGACACCATGAAAATTTTAGTTTCGACCCTCGTTGGAGAATGGGAAAGCATAATATAACGAAATCAAGTATGCATAATTAAAGCTTAATGAATTCTGCTTAAAATCTGATATTCTTATCTCTGATTGCATCTCGCGGTTTCAAGTAGCGGTTAAAAAAGCAAATAATTTAGATTTTTGTCATGTCTGCAAGTGTATCAAAATTATACGACATATTTCAAATATTGCGGCTGGAGAGAAAGATTTGGTTTCAATACAATTTTTTTTTAAATCTGCTAACAATTTAATGAATTTGTAATAAAATGCCGCGTGGGAGTTTGTTATCCGACGAGGAAAAGGGAAGGATAAGAGCCTGCAACGATGTTGGCTTTAATGAAAGCGATATCTCGATATCTCTTAAACTACGGCCGCAATTGATTTAAGTCCCCCTAGATTGGCAAAATCTTACACTGTGCGACCCCTGCTTTACAGTGATATAAGAAGTATGTATTGGCATCTTACTTGACTTATGCTTTGATAACCTTCTCATAGTGGTAATGATTCGAGATTGAATGTGATAAGACACCAACCGATTTAGCGAAAAAGTTCTGCTCGGGTTCTGGTTCTGGAGGTAATAGAATCAAAAAACGCGAACCGAACCGGTTCTGAACTAAATTGCCTTTGAAATGCAGTCAGCAGTTGGAAGATGCTCATATTTTCTCACTGGATGAAAATACGACTCTTTAAACCAAAAAATTGTGCAGCTAGTTCACCTACACATGAACAATTACAGCTTCCAAGGTGTAGAAAAGTCAATCTTTTGTTAACCAAACTGACAGAAAACGTAATACAGACCTATTAAGACGGGGATAAGGGGTTAAAAGGAGATAACACAATAATGCGTAGAATAAAGAGAAGCTGGATAAGGTATACATTGAAGAATAATGAAATCAACATCGCAAAGCTGAGGAGAACTTAAGGCGACTGCTACAAATTGAGTTAGTTGAACGAGAGATCCGGTGTGGAGCAGCGGTAGAGTGTGTGCCTGCCTGTGCGGGTGGTGTGGGTTCTATCCCGCATCGAATCATATAATATGAAAAACAAATTTTGAAAAATTGTACGCAACCGGTCACCTTCGTCAGCTACTGAAGCCATCTGTGAAGTAACTGGACAAGAAACAACTACAGTTTTCGATTTCTATAAAAACTTGCGGAATCGGAATAGTTAAATGTTATCGATTCCAAAAACTGACTGTGTTATTCGACTTTAAACTTCAAAATCCCAATTACCTTCATATGATCCTCTGGTTGGCAAGAGATTCGACCAAATTCTTAAATCGTTTTTTAGAAATCAGAACTCTTAGCAACTCCGATTAATCGGATTCGGAAACGGGAACAGGCCTACTAGACACGTTCGGATTTGGCGTTAAACTGTGGGTCCCTTTCTCTTGTGCAGAAAATTTAAGTATACAAGCCAAGAGATTGAGACAAACTAGGCTTGGCCCGTAGGGAAATCCATACGAATCATTTGTCCATGAAATAGGCGAAGGTTCAGTAGAAAACAAAGACTCTCAAGACAAAAGACTTTTTAGAAAATATTTTTAAAGTATATTTTGTAATTTTCAGAGCGAACTTAGAACTTTAGGGTGAGTTGAATTTTGAATTTATAAAGTCCTTCTAGTTTACTTGTAAATTTTATAGATTTAACGAAAATCTCTAGATATTTCTGGAACCCTCCCACTGTTAAGCAAACATAAACTTTATAAAATTGCCTATATCCAGAACAAACTTTGAAAATGTTTTACTTAAAGTTGTGTTTTTGCAACCCTGAGATTTCATAATTTTGCAAATTCCAAGTTGTAACATTTGCAATTTTCTCTGCTCCGTCGCCATTTTATGCGCTTGGCTGCCTGTCAAGCACTCGCATTTGCCCCCTCCCCTCTCCAAGCACATTCACACGCATATCCTGATCCTGCAATCGGTCGAACACGTTGTTTTATCACCGAATTTTTGAACAATCGGGATGAATATGCTGTGAAGCATAGCTCTGGAAGAAAACCCAAGTTGTTTGACCGCGAAAAACGTCGCATAGTACTTAAAGCTAGCAATTCGATTGCTTCGTGCTCCACACTTGCCGCATGTTGCAGTAAGCCTGTGTCACGGATGACACCCGAAACCCAGATGGGTTTCGGCACTATTGGATAGATTTGAGTAAGGATCCACTTATGTTTTCCAAACGCAATTTCGGAGGCGGAAGCGCAATGGTTTGGGAAGCCTTTCATGCGTCTGGAACGCTTGATCTGTGCTTCACAAGCTGCAGGATGAACAGTGGGGAATACAAAAAAGTATTGGAGGATCGTCTTCTGCCATTTTTGGGAAAAATATGGAAAGAGATCTTGTTTTTCCGCAAGATAATGCATCTATTCACAAGAGCAGAGAGACCCAGCGCTTCTTAAGTGATCACCATATAAATGTTTTGGATTGGCCAGCATGCTCCCCTGACCTAAACTCAATTGAGAACATTGTAGGTATCTTAGCCAGGCGTGTTTACGCCAATAACAACAAATTTGAGAATGTCGAAAGCCTGAAAAGCGAAATTTTGGATCAATGGCCTCTTTTAGACCAAAATTTACTTACAAATTTGGTGAATTCAATGCCTAAGAGACTTTTCGAGGTAGCAAAGGCTCAAGGTGACTCTACTATTTATTTGATATTGTTTATATTCCATTCTAAGAATAAAATATTAACTAAATCCAACAAATTGACATGTGTCGCATAATTTTGATACACTAGCAGACATGACAAAAATCGAACTTTTTTGCTTTTTTAACCGCTACTTGAAACCGCGAGATGCAATCAGAGATAAGAATATCAGATTTTAAGCAGAATTCATTAAGCTTTAATTCTGCATACTTGATTTCGTTGTATTATGCTTTCCCATTCTCCTACGAGGGTCGAAACTAAAATTTTCATGGTGTCGTATAATTTTGGGCAGGAGTGTATTTTTGAAATCAAATAAACGTTATCCAACAAAAAAATCATGAAACTACGACCTTTGTTTTCGGCTTTGAAACTGGATGAATATGTTTTCTCCACTGTATGACATTTTAAATAAACCAAATTCGTATTTCAACTGAGACAATAGACCTCAAGAAACTGGACCTGACACATGTGAATCGAACTCAAGAGTTTACGTACTTGGAGTTACCATCACGTCCAACATGTCCTTTAAACTCATCTTCAGGAAACGAGATGCTATCAAGGCCCTCAACTGACATAGACGCTGCTAGGAAAACAAACGTACACAGTTAAATATAGATGTTTGAAGCCACCGTTCGGTCAATCAGCTATGACGGTTTGGGTTTTCTGAATATGACGAGTAGAAGCTTCTTCGATTTTTCATAAAGAAAATATTTAGGTACCACGAAACGAACTTCTATAGTGAACTGACTTCCGACCCTCTATCCCCAAACGCAGGATTACATTTTTCTTATATGGAAAATTTTCCAAGCGAAACCCGCTTATTTCCTTGTTGTCAAATCCCTCTGTTGAGTCAAAGTCGTGCTTCGAACATGGAGAACACTTGGAAGAATCAAGTAATTTGGAGTTGACTAATCCAAATACGTGGAGAGATCTCATCGAATAATATGAAGGAACCGCTCAAAACTCACTCTGTTTATGGAGTTAGAGAGCTCTACGAGGATACTTTACAGACAACTAAGCACTCATTGGGGGAAACCACTTTTTACGACAACAACAGCCTTAGCTAATATCTTTTGTATTCAGAGCTGATGTAAAGCTGAACCACGTGCCGCCATATGTCAACGACACGGAAGCCTCGACCCCGAATTTAAACGTAAGAAGACACTTCCTTCATTAGGCCCAATTACGAAATTGAAAGTGTTTGAAGAGAGAATTGTCACAACGGCGATTTTAAAGGAAAATTGATATTTTTTTAAATTTTGTGAAGCAAACATATAGAAATCGTATAATGTCGACCAGTTTTAGTATAGTCCTAAATATATAATTATCTGGGGCTCGGCTCAAACTAAATTTAACATTTTTTAAATTTAATTCGTTTCAAATCCATTTGATTTTCAAAACGATTTGACGGGCTAATTCTGTGCGTAAAAGCCATCATGAAAAAGTTTTAAGCTCTGTGTGATATTTTTTAAATTTAAAAAAAAATAATGTTTACACAAACTGAAACTGAGCTTATAAAAAATTCAACTCAGCTCGTTTAAATTAAGCGTGAAAAACTTTAAACTTGCCTTATTTTGATATATGCAATGCAAATATCATGCTTTTGGTTTTTTGTTTCATTTGACCTAAAGTTGGTATAAATAACAAAATAAATATAAATACAAAGCTGCTCGTGTATAAAATAGATTTTGACACTTTTAGTTTAAAGCCGGATAGATTAAAATGTGAAAAAGTTTTTTTTATGAAATTTGGAAGTTTGGACTCTTTGTTAAAATTTCGTTTATCGTATGCATAATTTGACGTTTTTGCGATGGTACAAACATTTGACTAATTGGGTCAACACCCACGCAAACAATTGGTTGTAATCGAACGCGAAGCTTCTGTGGCTGTTTGCCGCTGCCGTTGTTGTTGTAATTGTTCTAAGCATTTTGCATGTCATTTTGGTTAATTAAATTATTTACATCGCTTATATTACGGGGGCTTATTCAAACGGCAAAAAGAGGGGGTTTAAAAAAATATTTTAATTAGCAATTTTTGTGGCTGCCAGGCTGCTACTGTGGCACAGTGATTCCATGTAGAATTTTTGGTAGTTAATGCAATTGCATATTGACAATTTTGTACTGGCAAAAAATGAATTGCCTTATCCTCGAGTCCAAGCAAAATATAATTATTTCTTTTTTCCGTTGACAACTAAAATACTTTACTCTTTTCAATGTACGTCAAAATTCAAGGGCTTGTCTGCTTTCAATGGCTATCAAATGGTCAAAGTAAACGACGCACCTCCCTTACCAATTTAAAACAGGGAATTAAACCGAATGCCGGATTTAAACTCAGAATCAGAATCAAGGGCCCTTTTCCAAGAGTGATCCAAACTTAAAATTGTCAAGCCATTAGTTCACAAATATATCAATCTTCAATTTTGTTTAACAGAACTCTGTCACTGAGCATCTGCTAAAGTCAGTTAATTCTAACGAATGAAACATAAGGTTTTATCTGATATTTTTGATGGAATCTAAGCATTATGGTATGTCGATTGAGTCGGAAGGTTCATGAAATAGCTCGACTAGCCTTGTTTGTGGTGTGTGGTCCCTGTTTTTTAAATTTTAAGCACAAACATACCTTATTGACTTGGAGACTGCTATGCTTGATTTTCAAAGAGGTCGCTAAAACAGACACATTCTACTTAAAAATATCAAGAAAAAAAGAAAAATTTTATGAATTTTCTTCCTTAGTTTTTAGACCTCATGTCTGAAATTTGAGAATATTTCCCTTACTGTATTTCAATAGTTCGATTGTTGTCTAAAATTAGTAACACTGTGTTGGCTGAAAAAAGCTTTACATAATGCCGCAATTCCAATTAGTTTTGCCAACTAAATTTCAATTACAATTTAAAAACTCTCACGTTTACGCGCACACACACACACACACAATATTTCGCGGACGCTTTGCTGTCTAAAGATTATTACAACATAAAGCATAGCATAGTTTTCAGCGCACCATAAAATTACAACTATTTTGGTGGGTCTAATTTAAATTCGGAAAGCATATCATTTGTTGCTCATTTAAATAACGTAATTAAGTGATAGCATGCTATCTATATGAGTTGTTGTTGTTGGGCCTAAAAGCCCTTGCGTGCCTGCCTCAAATATAGTTTGGTCCCCTCCATATCCCCACCATATCGGATACCGGATTTAAGCGCAAACAGTTGCTTATTTTGAAATTTTATTTAGAGCTAATTGTTTCCTGCTGCGCCATTCATTCCCTCAATGTTCCACATACCACCCAGCGAGGTAGGCAGCAGCGCGACCACAACACACACACGCACACAGGGAGAAAAGGCAAACACACACTCACGTATACACCCATCCATGCACGCACCTTTTGAAAAGCTTGACCGAAAGCTATTGGATCGTAAGCCGTCGTTGCCGTCGTCCCGGCTTTCCCACTTTGATTGTTTGTTTATTTGCTTATTTGCCTTTGCCAGTTCACACCGCTGCGATGACAGTGGGCGACGGCGATGGAGAAAAATTCAGCTTTTCGAATTAATTACATTTTTGCCAACTCAAAGTCTGAGAGTCTGTGGAACAACGAGCAACCGGGATATAAGTAAATATTCCTGCATTAAAAAAAGCCGGGTTTTCTCCGTCACTTTCTTGCAATGATACATACACTAAAATTCCTGCTCACATTTGATCAATCAACAAAACTCAGCGTTGAACAGACTCAGCGATATACGGGGCCAAGCCAAAGACATTAGAATATGAAGATGAGTAACGCCATACGATTTTTTTTGCACACGATTTTTTCCCCCGGCTTTTGAATCTGTATTTTCGCTCTTTTGAAATTTTGTCCAGAAAGCCAGAGAGAGGGGACCAGACTCTAGTCTATAATGGTTGGAGAAAGGGAAATGCGGCGCTTAAAAGCATAGAGAAAGATTGAAATGAAGCGGAGCACCCCGCGGTGCAAGTGCATGGGCTCGAATTGGCTTCGCACGATGAGCGTCCGCATGAAATGCAAGATGACGTGGACTTAGAATTGCCAGATATTACTTGTGAGGAGAAGATCCTATATGAATAGATTTAATATAAAATTAATAAAAATTTATAATGATGAGTACGTAATGTGAAATATTTATATTATACATTGCCGTCAAGAGAGAAGCATCTCTCTTGGGTTCAAAGAGCGTCGCTTATATCACCCCATGCATGGCATTGGGTAGAACGAGCGTGGCTTATGTCGCTCCATACATGGCATTGGGTCGGAAGAGCATCGCTTATATCGCTCTATACATGGAATTGGGTTGAAAGAGCGTCGCTTATGTCGCTCCATACATGGCATTGGGTCGAAAAAGCGTCGCTTATATCACCCCTTGCATGGCATTGGGTAGAACGAGCGTCGCTTATTTTGCTTCTCTGCATGGCATTGGGTCGAACGAGTGTCGATAAAGTCGCACCATGCATGTCATTGAGGCGAACGAGCGTCGTTTACCTAGCGTGCCTGGAGAGTCGTTAACGTATTGAGCGGACATCCCCTTGCAAAATATGTCAGTAGAGCCCACGACAGTCACAATATCGTTTATAATGCGTTGCCATATACGCGGGCGGCAGCCGAGCCAGTTGAGATGGCGTTCAATTCGTGTTGCAGTCCATGGGCCCCGAGTTAGCGTCACCTCGGAGTAAGTAAAATTCTTATGAAAATATTAATAAAAAATTCGATGTTTTTCAGAATTAGAAGCGTGGGATTTGCACTGTGGTGGTATTTTTGTATTGTTCGTCCCAGCAAATAATTGAGCGATTGTTTAATCGCCAAAGCATTCTGGGAGTCGCGGGAGAGATTATAGGATGATTGAATCTTCCGGCAATCTTCCCCGCAAGTCGCGGGGAAGATTACTAAAGGATGGAATCGTCTAGCAATCTTGTGGGAGTCGCGGGGGAGGTGTTCGAAAAAGAGGCCATGAAGGAGTAACGGGACCGCTTAACTTTCAGAGACAAGCATCAAAGATAGCAATTTTACAATAACAATTACATACATTATACTGAAAGCGCTTAAATAACGGAACTGCGCAACTTTCAGAGTGTAAAAAAGTGAAGTTTTACAAAAACAAATTACCTTGCTTCTGAGCAAATGAGGGCAAAATCTTCTTGTAAAGCTGATTTATTTATATTTATTAATTTCATTTGTCAACTGTGCGGTCGAGTGAAGGAGTTTTAAGACTTGTTATATATTGGTTTGTGAGCACAAAAATTAAATGTATAAATTTACGAATAATTGGCCCTGTTCACCAGCACACATCAAACATCAAACATCATCCATCAAAAAAAGTTAATTGGATTTTGTTTAACGCTTTGATGAAAATTTTTAGGTAAAAATGGTATGCGTGAAAGCTAACGTTTTTCTTTTAACCAAAATGACAAAAATTAGATATCATAGTTGCACTTCACATTCGTTCACCTCAACAATTGAACTAGTTCCATCGATTTTTCGTCATCGATTTGTGCTGGTGAACACGCCATTGATTTTCATAATAATTATATACATTAGATACAAAAATATGAAAATTTAAATTGTTAGGTGACTCTTCTGAGACTCTTCTGGGTGACTATATTGCGACACATTCAATTGAGTTAGTAGCGACTCTTCTGGGAGAATCTTTTGCGCATCTTCAAAAAGGCTCTCTTGCGACACTTCCAGAAGACTGATCCGCGACTCTTCTAGACGTGTCGCTTAAGTGGTTCACTTTCTCCCAACAGAAGATCAGAAAACGATCAGAATGCGATATCGCAGGCGATTAAATTAGACTTCCCGGCGAGTCGCCTGCGACTCTTCGGTGATTAAAAATTTTTGCGGGGGTGGTATTTATACTGCTGCTGTGGTACTCATATGAGTTTACTGTTAGCAATGTTAAATTAACTATTTATGTTGGTCGGAGCATTTATAGCCGTCATTTCTGGTTGAAATCTACTGTGCTACACGGTTAGTTCTGGCCGTCTGTGGCCCAGTGGTTAGTGTGCTGGACTGCTGGGCGGGAGGTCGTGGGTTCGATCCCGCCTCTGAACATCTAATAATAAAAGTTTTTTTCTTTCTTTAAAAACTAGCTTTTACACATACGGTCACCTTCACCAGCTTAGTGGCGCCAGCTGTGAAGTAACTAGCCATGAAAAAGCAATTTCTCAAACTTTGCCGTTCGGATCCGGCGTTAAACTGTAGGTCCCTTTCTCTTGTGCGAAAAATTTAAAGCACACACGCCAAGAGATTGAGAGAAGCTTGGCTTGGCCCCGTTGAGGAGCTGTATAGCCAGTTTTACCTTACCTTTTACACGGTTAGTTCAACATAGAGTATATTAAGTTTGTGCAAAAGTATGTAACAGGAAGAGGAATCATTTGCGATCCTATAAAGTATATATATTCTTGATCAGCATCAACAGCCGAGTCGATATTGCCATGTCCGTCTGTCCGTCCGTCCGTCTGTCCGTCCGTATGAACAAACAGATCTCAGAGATGGTAAGAGATAGAGGTTTGACATGTATGGGACAAATGCTTCTTATACTTGCACACAGATAAAGTTTATTTTCAATTTTTGCCACGCCTCCTCCCGCCCCCGCGATTTTGAAAAAACGTCATATCTCCGACAGTTTTATAGATAGATGATTCCTACCTTCTAAAGATAGGTAGTCATTGGCAATATGTATCGATTTGCCGAAGAAATGATAAAGATCGGATGATCGGTTCTCAAGTTATTAGAAAAAAAGTGTAAAAATGACGCCTCCCACGCACACGCAAACAACACCGCATTGTATGCATCAAAGAGAGAGAGAGAGAGAGAAAAAAAAACTTGGAGATGAGCACAGTGGCAGCGACGCATTCAGCATATACACCGGGTACAGAGTATGTTATAGTCGGGCATGACCGACGTTCTCACTTGTTTTAATATTTAAAAATAAATAATAAAAAATATTTCAAAATTTAGATGAAGTCAAGCAAGATATGAAAAGAAAGATAGTTGTTTTTAAATCGGTTTAGTGACGACAAAAAATGTTTATAAAAATCGAATTTTTGCTCGAAAACACAAGAAATTATATTTTCCCAGAAAAAAAAAAGTTCCTCAACATATTTTATACCCGTTACTCGTAGAGTAAAAAGGATATACTAAAGTCGTGCAAATGTATGTAACAGCCAGAAGGAATCATTTCAGACCATATAAAGTATATATATTCTTGATCAGCATCAACAGCCAAGTCGATATAGCCTTGTCCGTCTGTCCGTCCGTCCGTCCGTCCGTCTGTCTGTATGAACACCTTCCCTAAATTTCAAAACCAGAAGAGTTAGAGCAACCAAATTTGACATGTAGACTTTTATACACACATCAAGTCGTCAGGAGCCGACTTAAACTTACGCTCTCGTTTTTTTTTGCTTCGGTTCATTTCATTGATTGAGATAAGCTCGGCTTGTTGCCTTTTTGGCAGTGTAAAGTCAAATTTTTTTCCATTTCATTGAACGGGAAAAAATATTTATTAGTCAGGTTAGCTAAACCAATTTAGGCGATCTTTTCACCATATTTAATTTGAAACATTTTATGCAACACCTAAAAAAAAAATTATAAAAAATATATTTATAGTGGAATATTTGGTTGGTACGGATTTGAATTAAAATGGAGCTGGAAGTAGATAAAGATATTTTTGTTTTGGGACCCTCTCCTTCTACAAAAAATTGTTTAAAAATGTCCGGCTGGAATGACCATTTCGGGAATTCTCGCTATTATCTTTAGGCCTGAAAAATGTTTAAAAAACATCTTAGTAGGTTTCTGGATCAGAAATTTGCCCTTAAAACTTTTAAAACAACAATATTATTGTACCTAGCCCGTATGGTTCTTGTTTTACTCCGGTTCGGGAAATACAAATTAACTCCGACTCCGACTCCTTGACCTGTTTGCAGCTTCCACTCTCAACACGAACCACTGTCTGCGTTTTCACATGGGTTTCAGGCAATCTACCTTTTTTAACCAAAATTCAGCTTGCTGTGCAAAAAGTCAGCGGTTGGTCCAAATCCTTAAATAGATCTGAGCACATGCCACCTCCCCTTTTTGCTGCTGCGGCTGGCCAGTGCACCCAACCCTAAAGCCAAATCCTTCCCGTACAGCGTGTTAACCTTGCCAAACTCGACCCCAGCAACAGTAGCCACAGCTGCAGCTAATGAAATGCTCCTCGCCACAGCAAGACGTGTTTAAATTTAGTTTTCGTTAATTTTCGTTTGTTGTCTTTTGTTGGTCTTTCTGCTATCAGCAGTCCAGCCACTGATAAGCAGTTGTTGTTGTTGTTGTTGCAGTTGCGGTCGTCAATTTGTACCGAAACATATGTTTGCCTTAAGTGACAGGCGCACTCACGCTGCGCTGTCGCCAACTGATAAGCGGGAAGGAGAAGACTGAACTGACTCAGAGTGGCCACGGTCAATGTCCGGTTAGGTATTGGGTCACTTTAGCAAGCTGCCATACTTATCGCTGTAGTTATTTGTGTGTGTTGTTGTGGCTGAACATATATTTACCTTATTATACTGTTTAATGCCTCTGCCTGCTTCTCCCCATATCTATGTCCTCATATGGCTGCACTCGTTTGTTTGTTTTTTAATCTTTTATATATTTACCTTTAGCATTAACTCATATCACATTTTTTAAGAGCTCTTCTTGTCGAGTTTTGCGGTTAATTAAACCTTGTGGTCGCTTATTTTATGTAAATAAATGATAAACAAAATTCAAATAAAACAACAACAAAAAAAGATGGGTTTCTGACCAGCTGCAACCAAGTGGCATCGTCATCGGTAAGTCAGGGTTTTTGGTGTGTGGTCGACTTTGTCAGCTAATTTGTAGCTGCTATTTGAACATTGATAAGAGGGCTAAGCAAACGTACATATACCAAACAGTTTGTTGTGGCCATTTGGCGTTTAATCTACTTTATGTGTACACATGCAGTTGAGTGCTTCCTGTTGCTTGTCCGACTCACAATTATGCCTAAATGTGTATGCAAGGACCACAAGCCGAGCTTCTCTTAAGCTTTTGGCGTGTGTGTTTATAATTTTCGCACAAGATAAAGGGACTTATCGTTTAATGCCGAATCTTGAGATGAGGTCGCGAAAGGAATTTCGATCCCGTGCTGTCACAATCCCGACCCATGTCTTTTCCGTTCCGATCCCGAACCAAAATTTTCATTTCAATCCCGACCCGCAAGCCTTTTCCGTTCCGTCCCGATCCCGAATTTTAAATTAAATCAAATCCCGATCTAATTTTAAATAATTTCAGATTTCCGTCCCTTCTCTAATTTATAGAATTAAAGCAGGGGCCGACAGAATTCACATGCTCATCTTGACGTTGCTTGTGTGTGTTTAACCACACTCATTAAGCTCGAATACTGTCGGTGCGGCGACGTCGCTGCCGCAGAGAAGGTATTGTATACACAGAAGATAGGGACACGCGGGACTCTAAGATTAAAGAGAGATTAAACAAATTTATAAAAACACTCTTACATTTGTTTATGAACGAAAGATCTGATTAATATAATAAAATAACGATTGCATATAGATATTTCGTTGATAAATATAAAAATAATAAAATTAAATATATTAAAAACTTTTTCATTAGTTTATTTATTAAGAATATAGGGTGCTATATTTTCAAAGAGACTGCTCTCATTTTTGTATGCTTTGCTAAGGCAGACTCAGAACCAGAACCGGCACCAATAATTTTCGTTTTGGTGTACCGGTACGCAAGTACCGATATATTCGGAACCAAAAAGACCGAAAAGAAACTAAACATTGTTCTGGTACAGTTCTAAGTGACTGAACTGCAAATCTGGCATTTAGGATCTGGCATTTGGGAGACACTTTTGCGCAATCGGATGGATGGAAAAGCAAAAGACCCGATAAAATAAAATAACTCAATTGTCTACTGCCCAAAGGTATGCCTTGCTAAAACTATACAGCAGGCTAGCAATTTGAATAGAATTTCAATTAAAATTTTCAACAAAACCAGTTGCATACATTTGTTTGGTTTTTGTGAAGTCATATAAACCGTAGAATCGTAAAATCGTAGAATTAATTGGGAAAGTTTATTTCAAAGTTAAGGAGTAGAACTTTCCAATTATATCAAAGAGAGTCAAAACAAAAGTATAGGATCCCCATAAAACCAGTCTACAAAGATTCAAAAAAGAAATTTTTCAACTTTAAGCTCAAATTACTAAAAATTTCGACGTGATGGACCATTTCTGAAAACGGATTAGTGTTCAGCATACGAAAACCCTTCAATATACTAAAAAAGTCTAATATTGTTGCCTTATGTACTTTAATAAATAATTTTCTTACTCTGAGATGACTCGAAATCGGTGCTCATGAACTGTGCTTGATCAGAACGACATGGAGCGACGTCCCTACTCGATTGGCAACGAGTTTAAGATATTAATTGTATTGAATCTAACTTAACACAAAGACCAATACTTTTTTCACGTCGCATAAATAAGATCACTGCTAAATAGTTCAAGTTCCCTCATATTTAATTTAAATACGGCAACTAAAGTTTGCGCAGCAATTGACTATTTTAATCAAGGGCGTAGCCAAGGGGGGACAGGGGGGGCAGCTGCCCCCCCGCCGCTATTTTGCAAATTGTTTTTGATTTCATATCAAATACGTCTTGATCTAATTACTTATTGTTGAAAAAAAAATTATAGAAATATTTTAGAAAAGTTCAGGCACAGCTGCCCCCACCTTTTCGGAAAGCTGGCTACGCCCTTGATTTTAATGGTTTCTTTTAATGTTGACCCAGTATTCCAAAAAAATAACAACAATGCTAACTTTGGCTCGACCGAACCGGGGGGTTCACTGGTTCATAACTCGAGAACCGTTCATCCGATCTTTATTTTTACCTTCTTCGGAAAATTGATAAATAATGCTAATTACTTACTATCTATATAAAAATGTCTAAAATAGAGACCATGTTAAAAGCACCCTAAATAAAAATAAAAAAAAACATAAAAACGAGAGCGTAAGTTAATGTCGGCTCTAACCGACTTCGATATACCCGTGACTCATGAAAAAGCATGTTTAACAGTGTTCCTGCGTTCCTTAGTGTGACCATCCGAAAAGTATGCAAGATTTTTTAGGGTGGGTGGGGTGGTAGCGGGGGGGGGCTTGGTTCACTTTTTTGCTCATAACTTGAGAACCGTTCATCTGATCTTTATCATTTCCTCGGCAAATCGATTCATTTAATTACGATTTTGCTAATTACTAACTATCTCTACACACAAAGAAATCTGTGGGTAGATTTAACCGATATTGTGGGTTGAAAATGCGCCAACCCACAAAGTTGGTAAAATTAACCAAATTGTAGAGTAACTTTCACGTAAACCTTTACGTAAGAGGAACTATTGCTATGGTAAATCTAGTTCACAGTAATTTTACCATACAATTGGTAATTTGACAGCTGTTACACAACTGTACAACAGTAGGGTGGGATACTATTTTTAGCTGTCACAAGTTGGCAATCTACTTGAGCTCATCGCAGAACAGAAGAGGCAACCCCACTACTCCTCCACCCACCAAATTTGGTTCTGAAACAATTACTGGAATTAAACAAATATTTATTAAGCTTGAAAAATTTTTACTTACTCTGGGGGGATTCGAACTCGGGGCCATTGGTCTCAACACGATTGGAAGCATGTCTTTGCCAGTTACGCTACGCGCGCGTTAAAAGCAACGCCTCTAACATATTACTTGTATTAAATCTGCCTAAACATATGCACCAAAAATTTCTTGAATATCGCATAAATGAGACCACTAGTAATTCTCAAGTTCTAATTCCGTTGAAGTGCTCTATAAAAGACCAACTGAAATTTGCTATGTCAACAATTTTCGCTGTTAGATTTGCCGTCGGAACAGTTAATCGGTGCATCAAACACATTCAAAAAGTTATACTATATGTGCGGTTAGATTAATTGTGGGTACAGTTAATTGCTGCAAATACAAAGTATGGGATGAAAAATCACGTCAGAGTTACTAATTCTATGGTAAAGTTACTGTAGTAGCAGTAACTTATTAAAACAAAGAAAAATTTGACAAAATATTTGTAGTTAATTTTACTAAAAGTACAGTTGTAAAATGCAACAACAAAACTCGTGCTAAAATAAATACGTGAAGCTTACAAATTTCTTCAGTAGATTTTACTGTTACCACAGTTACAAAACAACACCAAAACCACATGCATAAAAAATTTGGAAAAAAGTTACTGTCAGCGTAGTTAATTTTACCCACCAGATTTTTATACCCGTTACTCGTAGAGTAAAAAGGGTATACTACAGTCGTGCAAATGTATGTAACAGGCAGAAGGAATCATTTCCGACCATATAAATATATATCTTGATAGCATCACGGAACGATAGACTTTCCGCTGTCCTCCTCCCTTCCGTCTGTCGATGAACACCTATCTCAGTGGTAAGGTTGTTATGCTGCTTCTTTTATCTGCGCGATCAGTTTGTTTAAATTGCCACGCCCCTCCCCCCCCTCAAAAACTTATATCTCCTACAGTTTAAAAGAAGACAATGATCCACGGCTTCCACGTTTGTAAGCGATGATATCCACTCTACCACGGCTGTTGTTACTCTCAAGCGCCATGAACAAATTCAAGCGACATTTTTAATAGTTCTAATATTTTAATAGTCGGTTGCTACGTGTCGTCGTTCTGTGTTGTTCAGTCTTCGAGGTCCAAGTCTATATTAAGTAAAGAAAAAGTTTTTTAATGTTATCTTAAAATTAATTACAGTTTATATTCATTAAAGTGGCTGTGGTGGTGTGTGTGGTCGGTCGGTCGGTGTTCCTTAATACCACCCCCCGTCCATAATATCTATTTTCTCTAAGTCTTCCAAAATTAATCCCGATCGGATTGATTTGTGCCATTCCGGGATCAACCCATTTTTGGTACCCTTTTGGCATGAATTGATCCCGGATGTCCCGGAATGGAATGATATTTTTTTCAGTGCATACATGTCAAACCTCTATCTCTTACCATCTCTGAAATCAGTTTGTTCATAAGGACGGACAGACGGCATGGGCTATATCGAATAGGCTGTTGATGCTGATCCAGAATATATATACTTTATAGAGTCGGAAATGATTCCTTCTCCCTATTACATACTTTTGCACAAATTTAATATACTCTGTGTACCTTTGGTACAGAGTATAATTATGTGAAAGCACAGAAAGCTTATAAATACGAGGGTTAGAGACGTTTGCATAGAAATCAAAAAAATTTTTCTCACTTAAACTATTTTTCCGACCGATCGTTCCAATGGCAGCTATATGCTACAGACATCCGATCCGGCCGGTTCCGGCAAATGTGCAGCGTATTTGTACCAAAAGACTTCGTGCAAAGTTTGGTTAAGATAGCTTTAAAACTGACGGAAGAGATAGCATAGAAGCAGACAGACAGACGTCCCTACAGACGGTCATGGCTATATCCACTCAGCTCGTCATACTGATCAAGAATATATCGCTCACTTACTTCAAGACTGGCATAACTCAAAAATACGTTGACTATGATGCAGAAATATACGCTTTTTTGTACTATTTTTTGTAAAAACTTGATATTGATTCTGCTTACTCACGTGAAATAGTACGCTGTATTCTGTACAAACATTTTGTTTATCACTTCGCATTTCCAAGGGGGGCTTTTCTACCGGTGAGATCAAAATATGTCGATATATAATTTGACAGGTCCATTTTAATGTTATTGCAAGAGCGTCAAATCTCAGTTGTCCTGCAGTCGATATTGCAAACATACATCGGCTTTCAGTTAAAACATCATATTTTGAAGTTTTATTAATGAGCATTTAAAATTTCTAATATTTTACTAGATTAACTCGAAACTAAAAGAATCATTTATTTCTGAATAAACCCATTGAAAACTTTAAACGCGTTTTTCTCAAAATGGATTATTTTGAGTTATACCATTATTGAAGTAAGTGAGCGATATATACTTTATGTGGTCGGAGATGCTTCCTTCTATGCTTTACAAACATCGGAACAATTTTAATATATTCTCTCCAAAACACTGTGGGACGAAAATCTTTCTTTTTGGCCAAAACTTTCTCATTTCTACACCAGCCTAGCTAGGAAGCTAAATTTTTTTAAAACATGTTCTTAAAAGATTGAACTTGACGTACATAATTTTAAAGGCAAAAAAAAAGATTTTATAAGATATTTATAATCAAAAAAAAAAAATATAAAACACTTCAAAATATAATAAGCAGTATATATAAGTAAGTACCAGATATATAAAAAAAAAACATTTGTCTTGATATGTCTAAAGGTTTATGAGATATTATCCCAAACAGGTTTTTTAATTTTGCCACGTCGAGGTTTTTCACTCAATTAAACCACTTCAACCGATTTTTCTATCTATGCTTGCTCTCTAGATTTATTACACAAATAATAAAAAAAGATTATTTTAAATTTAAAAATAAATATATTTTTTTTTAAGTTCCAGCCAAGTATGCTACACATTTTAACAACAAAGTTTCAATGTAGCCCTCGGAGATAGTGCTCTGAAACCTCAAAATTTAATTAGATAATATTTTTTCTTATTTTTATTAAAAAATTCACAAAGTTGTTCCTGGGAAATCTGGAAATTCAATAAAAAAATGTCAGACTTTTAGGCTGGACATATTGTTAAAAGGTACAACATTTAAAGCTCGATATTCCGCGAAAAATCGCTTACCTACAGCTATTGTGCAATATATAAAGAAAACAATAAGCCGACAGTCGGTTTATCCAGTTTCCCTAACAAAAAATTAGGACTTTTGATCAAAACATCGGCTCGCTGGCCCAGTGTGCAAGGATATAATAACAACGACGGCTATTTTTTACAGCTGTTAGGCTACATTCTTAAGTGGTGTAACTAAAATCAAACCGCCTCAATGGCTGATGAATATGACTTCAAAATCAGTGCTAATGATGCTTCCATGATTTTTTTAGGCTGGATGGACAAATTAACAGCCGGCTAGTCCCGAGAAAGGACAACTAGATTGATAGAAAATATTAAACGACTATGTAATCTAACGAAGACCTTACATTAATTGTGAAGCAAATGTACAATAACTAAACAGCGGATTTTGCTTTTTTTTAAAACACATTTTAATCCTGCCCTTTTAATAAAACTCAAAGGGTAAAAAATAAAGTAACTAAGAACATATATGTTGTTTGATATTTGCTTTTTCTGACTCCAGATCTTCCCAGTTAAGAGGTATTAATCTAAAATTTGGCCTTTTTATTTTCAGCTTTTTTTAGTATGATAGCGGTAAAATTAAGGAATTCGATTTTACGCAGTTAGCTTGATAATTTATAGCTTGGCCGATTTAAATTAATCTCTCACTTTGATAGCAATAACCCTAACAAAATGTATTTCAGATTTTGCTTGATTTATTTAATTAATCTTCTCAATCAGTTCTGCTCCAGTAAATTTGTGCAATAAAATAAGCGCATTTTAAAGCAATTCCCAATCACAGCATCGACTCTGTACAGAGTTAGCTATTAAAAGGCCAAAAAACGCGCAACAGCTGTTTATTCCACACAAGTTGGCAGCACTCCTGTTAAATTACTATTATTTTTTGGCGCGAGGCAGGCGTCTTGTGAAATTAAGAGAAGCAAAAACAAGAAACAATAAAATGAACGATTCTTGTAAGTAAATAATAACAAAAACATATTTTGTTTTATTGGAAACTTTTTATTTCTTTCAGTTGGTGATTTTAATGCCACACAAACGGCGCCGGCTGGAGCTGCCAGTGAACAAAAGGGAGAGGTAGCATCTGCCTTTTACTTGCCGCGAGTTTACAGTTATTAACAATTTGCGTTTTTCTTTAAGGGAATTTTGCCCATGCTAATTAAGCAAATAGTGGAATTTCCGGAGGGCAACATTGAGTTATTTGGCATGCACTATGCCATGGCATCTGTGGTTGGCATTGTGCGCAACATTGAGACTTCTTCCGTCAAGATTACCTACACTCTGGAGGATATCAGTGGTCGCATAGATGCCCACTATTGGATCGAGGAGGGTGATGCCCACAAGGCACCCGAAGTGATGCTGAATAACTATATGCGGGTCTATGGCTCCACACGATCGCAGGCGGGCAAAAAAACTCTCATGGTATTTAAAGCCTTGCCCATTCTGGATCCAAATGAGATTACCACTCACCTATTGGAGGTATTGAACGCTCGTTACAAGGCCGAGGAATTCAAAGACAAGGTGTCCACTGTGGCGCCGATTTCAACCTCGAGCGATTTCAGTGCTAGTCAAAGTAATGCCATTGTCAGCGGCTTGGATCCCAAACAACAGGCAGTCTTTCAGGCCATCAAGAGTAATATATCCGAGGAGGGCATTGGACGCAAGGAGCTGAAATCCAAGTTTTCGCACATCAGCGACTCTGAATTAAAGTAAGTAAATTCTTTATACCTTGCGGCGTCAGTTTTACTGATTCTGTATTTTGATTATATTCCAGCACCATTTTGGACTTTATGATTTCTGAGGGTCATATTTATTCCAGCATAGATGCGGACCATTTTATATGCACAATGTAGATGTGAGTCGTGGATGTTGTAGTTTAAGCTGGCCTACAGAATGGCTTTTAATCATAAGTTCTCTTTTCAAATGGTCGATCCATACTAATCTCTGCATTAAATTGTGTATAATCTGACGTTTGTGTTTTTCATTTTCAAATGGCTTTTCCCATTTAAATAGCTAATATGACAGCATAATATTAGAGTATCCAAATAAGCAACTAAAGAAGCCTTTGATACTTGACGTAAAATAATTTTATATGCCCTTAGATTGGTCAGCCAAAAATCCCACAGCTACATAAGTGTTGATTCATAAGGATGTTTAATTTTTAAATCTATCTATATATAGAGTTCTATATAGAACGGCTGCACGAATTTTTAAGATCTTTTTTGCAATATCTCGGTATAAATAATGGAAACTATAATGTGATGGTTTCGGTAGTTCAATTTTCTGGAATTTCCCCAAACCTCAAAGCCAATTCAATATAGTTGGCGTATCCATATGACCTTTCGGTCAAAATCGTTTTATTATTATTAGTTCGCTTCGGGATTCCAAAACTGCGAGACTTTTATGCTGTAATAAATAAATAAATAAAAATATATTTTTAAATTAATTAAATAAAAAAGGGTCGAATTTACATCTTCTAGATATCTGCTATGCAGTACATGAAATTACAATTTATTTGTAAGCTGGTTTTGTGTCAGATAGTGTTTTCAGATTATGTACATAACTAAACTCTGTTATACTAACTCTTAAAATTTAAAAGAATAATTTTTATTTTGTCTACCTATAAATCGCGATTCTACGATTCATACCCTTGCTCGACGTCAAACTTTTCTTAATTGAGAAATGGGCCAAAGCGTAGCGAAAAAATTAAAAATGCATTTTTTAAAATTCCCTTAAAAAAAATTTTAATTTAATTTTCAAGTTCAGCATTCCAACTACACTGAAAATAATTTAAATGTTTAAGGCCTATACTCAGATAAGATAAATTTTTAGTTTGGTACGATATTTCACATGAATAGAAACAATTTCATACAAATAAGATGCCTTTTCAAACGGATTCAGATTTCAAAGCTGTACAAAATTGTTTCTATTTATGTGAAATATCGTACCAAACTAAAATTTATCTCTGACTATTAAACTGCTGCTGGATGGATAATGCTTGATAAGTATCTTTCATTAGTTAAACAATACATGACACTTGCAGTATGTAAGCGACAGGCAACAGTCCTTTTCCGTTGCCTGTCGCTCACATTCTCTATCTGTCTTTTTTCCGTTGCAGCAACTTCTATGCAATTAAAGTTGGGAATAAAATCTACATAGACGGGCCTGTTCCGAATTCCGAAAACGTGGATTTGTCGTGGATTTGTCGCAAATCTGTTTGATTGCTGTTCCGAATTCCGCAAATCGACCAGAATTGTCGTTTTTAAAAATTGTGCTGCAGAGTCAGCGGAATTAAAAGTAATTAGTAGACATCGGATTTTTAGGTGAAAACATATTTTTAATGGGTGGTCAAAAAAAAATTTCTAATTGCATACAAATTATTTTAAATCCTTTTCGTTTTGCATATTTGACATATTTACCTATCTTCGACCTGAAAGCATATTTAAGAATATGCTAACCTATTTCATATGCTTTTACATATTTAGAGAGAAGATGCTTCCAAGTAGGCGACCGCACATCTAAACATGCCTTTTATTCAGGGTTCGAAACGAAACAACTAACGCGGTAAGTACCTCACAGAGGAAAGTACTGTAAATGCTTCGAAACGTTCCGACCGAAAGAAAAGACGTTCCCAATTTTAATTGTTCACCACGCAGGCGAGCCAAATCCGTTGTCCGTTAGGGACACTAGGTGTGAAATAATTTGGGTAGGTGTTTTACACTCTGAAAGGAACGATAGAGCTTAGAGAATGGACAAGGACGGACGAACAAGCCGAATCTTATTTCAAACCAGTTTACCGTGATTTACGAAAAATTAAATTACAATCAATGAGGATTAATATCAGTATTAAACCAAACTTAAATGCCAATTAAGATGAAAATCATTTCAGATCTACTGCATTAGCGCACTTTTGAGCTAGGGGACCTCCATGGTAGTTAAATAAATAATTACTTAAGAAATTGCTTTTGAAATGACTGCATAACTATGATTGTGATCTTAGCGAACCGAGATAACATACCATGGATGACCAATGGTGAAAAGAATAGACCAGAGCGCACAGAAAGTTTGATATTATTTTACTATGACGGAGATGAAACGAATTTGCAAAAAACCAAACCCAAGACTTCATCAGGTCCACTATTTTCGCTTGCAACTAAGTACAGAAGTCAGGCAGATGCAAAATCGGAATTTCATAATATATTTATGACCCGCGGACCTGACTCAAACTTTTCGCTCGCAAGTGAACTGAACACATTCACAACACTACTTTTGCGGTCTAAACGAAACGACGCGTACCGTACGAGAAACTGGAATTACAGTAAGATACAAACCTTTTACCGTAACTGCACTTTGAATAGAACGCCACGAACCATTTACAGCGCTTGCCTGTGTATAGTAACTTCTTGTGTTCAGTATTTTTTATCGCTTTAATCATAAGTGCGGAATTTGGAGTGGTATTTTAGTAGAGCATATTTCGACCTATTTTGACATATTTTAGCAAATGCTTTTTACCTAAAAACATCATATTTTGGATTTGATCATCTAAAAAAAATTACAAATATTTTTATTAGCTCAATGCCATTTGGAATTTTTTAGACCAACAACAAAAAAACCTAAAATCCGATGTCTAGTAATATTAATTAACAAATAAATTTAATAATGTTGATAATAATAATCACCGCAGCAAAATTGATATAAGTGCAAAATGTTTTGGGTTATTTTTATATCCTAAGGTCATTATTTTGAGTATACACTTTCTTTCTCTTTTACTTCATGCCGCTTTGACAAGTGTTATCTTCTAATTACCTCCTAATCTGTAGTGCAGTTATATGAAACAAACAAGCCACCCCTTTTTTCTCATAGAAAATAGAAAAAAGCGTCAACATGAATGGCAGTTACAGTGACAAAATATTGAACAGGTGTGCAAGCAATATTATTAACATAACAATCAAGTGAATTTCAAGTGATCAACTTTTATTTTAGCTAAAATGCCCCTTACATAAGAACTATCCCTTAAACAGCAAATAATAAAAACCATGCATGAAGCTAATTTAAAAAATGGTGTAAACGCAGTTCAACGAACAGCTGTCGTAACACAATAACCAAACTTTTTGAATAGTCCTCAAAAATATTGCCAAAATCAGCGATTCCCAAGGTGGATGAGAGCACCAAGCAACACATTAGGACTCTAGCAGTAAATAATTTGATGAGCTGCGCTCAAATTAAGTCGGAGCTATGTCTACCAATATGTTGACAACGCATGCAGCAAATTTTCCAAAGAAGTTGCATCTTCAGAATAAGTTCAAGGTACCTAAACTGCTCCACAAGCAACATTACAAGAATGCGCAAATGGCAATTTATTAAAAAAATAAGTTTTGGGACGAAGAAATAGAATCCCTTATATTAAGTGTTAATAATAGTTTAACCTAGACGGTCCAGATGGATTTGTAGAGATATGCGACATCCCCGACCGACCTGCTACAGCGCAACCATGGTGATGAGTCTCTCATGGTGTAGGCTTTTCTTAGTGCTAAAGGCAAGTTGTAAATTCGATTTGGGCCTAGTCGTATCAATGCGCAAATGTATGTAGAGATGCTGGAAAGTAAACTTATCACAATCGCGGAAGAGTTTCATTGTGACAATTGGATTTATCAGCAAGAAAAAGCTTCCATACACGTTGCTCGGCGACAAAGTCATATATCAGGTCCCACAATATTTCGCTGTTACAGTGGCCGGCATTAAGTTCGGATCTAAATCCAATTGAGGATCTGTAGGGCATCATTTCTGCCACAAAATTCGGCGCTTTGAAGGAGTCCGACACTTTGATGCAGCTTTAAGAAGCAATTGTGAATGTGTGGGAATATATTTATTTAAGTGTTTTACAAAACTTGGCTAATTTAATGCTCGGCGGTTGCCATTACTGGAAACGATAAATGGCAACCCAATTTTATATTAATAAAAGACTTGTCATAAAACATTTAATTTTTTTTTTTTTATATTTGTTTTTTGATTGGAAAAATTTGGGATTTTTTTTGAATTATATGTGTATAAAATATTTCGAAATCAGAACCCTATTTTTTATGGTGTTACTTTTTTTTTTTATATCTTTAGTTTTTGTTTTGTCTTTTTTATCTCTTTATATATAAATTTTTTTAAAATTTTAGTAATAATTTTTTTTTTGTTTTTTTTTATTTAAAATAAAAAATAAAAAAAAATTTTTTTTTTTTTTAGCAACGTTAACTAAATTCTTAAGTTTTTTGTTAAACCAAATGGATAGACTATGCGGAAATATTTATTCAATTCATTTTATTGTGTGCGGCTACAAAAGGGACTTGTAATTGTGTAGTGTGCCATCTTATAAAACTGTAGTCTACCATTTAAGGTTAATTAAAAATTAGAAATTTTGTTTAGAATTAATGTAAAATTTTTACTAAAATGTTTAAAAGTTCGAAAGTTATGTCACAACCGCGCTGGTTACATTCTGAAGATCATTTGAAGCATTGAGATTATGCTTTCTGCGCCTGTGTGTTCCTAGTTGGCTTTTTTGGGTAAACTTTTGTCCACACTCAATACACTGATACGGTTGTTCGCCCGTATGAATGCGCAGGTGCTCTTTCAGGCCACACGATCTGAAAAAGCTTTGCGGACAGAATGAACATTTATGGGGCCTGTCCTGGGTATGTTTACTTAGGTGATCCTGTAAAGTTTGTTTATGGCCAAACGACTTTCGGACAGGTTGGACATTGAAATGGGCGCTCACCAGTGTGCATACGCACGTGTATTCTCATGGTACCAATTCGGGCGAAGCCTTTTGGACAGTGGGGGCATTGAAACGGCTTGTCCTCCGTATGGCTGCGTCGTATATGTTCAAGCAGATAGTTTTTTGTGGCAAAATCTCTGGAACAATGTTGACACTTATGGGCGGCTTCATTGGTGTGAAGGCGTTTGTGCCTTGAAAGATTGGATCTGTTGGTAAACGTCTTGGGACATGTGGAGCAACGAAAGGGTCGTATATTCGTGTGGGTGTATTTGTGCGCACGTAGAGCGCTGGCTAGTATAAAGGCTTCGGGACAGTGTGGACAGGGAAAGGGTAATTTTGTAGTTTCAAAGGACAGGTGTGTGCTGACGAATTCCTCCTTCTCTTCTGGCTCCAGCTCCTTCTGCTGTGCGGTTTGCGAATAAGCCTGCTGACACTTAAGCTTGAATGTATATGCTTTTTGTGTTTCCATTAGGCAGGGTCCACACATGCTCTGAGGTAGGTTGTCACCAGGTTGAACTTGGTAACCCGTGCATTCGATTAGCATGCTTGATACAGTGGGATTGCCCTTCAGTTGGCTGAATATGTTGATCAATTTTCTGCTACTGGACATGCAAACTCGGCACATTTCAGACATTTTGAGCGCTTTGGCAAAAGTTAATAAACAAAGTTGACTTATTTTTATCAAACAGCTGATGATTACAGCAAGTGCTGTTTATGTTAGGGTAACAGTTGAAGCCAGTGCTGCTATTTTAGCTACTTTCACGCCAATTGACTATTTTGTCACAGCCCACACTGGTCCAAATGCCAAACATTTACACAAACTTTGACTTTGTTTGCCTTGCACATAAAAGCATATTTCAAATCAGTATATAATAAAATCTACGTCGAATATTGAAGTAAATCGAAACGGAAAGCAATGTTAAGGCTATGTATATTATAAGTGTTATCATGCATTCCTTGTTTTACGTGATTTGCCTTTGTTTATATGTGTTTTTGTAAAGTGATGTTTTTAGCAATTCTAACCTTAAACTTGTTGTGTTCCGTGGAATAAAAGTATGTTGGATTGTCGTGGATTGACGGAACTTCAAAATGTACATAATACGAGGATATAAATCTTTTTTGCCCCTTTTTGCCACTTTTGCAAAAAATCGACTCTGTTCGGAAAACATTTATTTGAGTCGAGGCGAAATGCTTAAGTTTTGGCTTGCAAATGGTCGCCAAACTGAAACCTTAACTAATTTTTGTGCCCCATTAAAGTATCAGGAAACACACAAAAACAGTCGATAAAAAAGAAAAGAACATTTTTTTTTTGACTATGTTAATTTTTATTAAAGCAAATGATATCGGATGGTCTCAAGATTTAAAATGCAGCATCGAAGTTGGCTTGCATCTCGATTGCAAAGACAATTTCAACCAGGTGAATTTGCTTAACCTATTAATTAATAGCCATTGTACCCAAGCGAGTACCGAAAATTAGGCGTTTTCAAACGTCCGTTGCGCTAAACTGACAAGGATATTCCAAAAGTTCTTTGCGCCATTTTAGTATACACACTTTGCTGAACAAACAAACGTTGACAGAACAGCGGAAGCGAAAATCCGTTTTCGGTTTTATTCGCTATTTGTAGCTTTCTTCGTCAGAGTTGCAAAATATTTGGAAGTTGTGCGCCATTCGATCGCATCAAAGAAATAGAGTGCTTACAACTTTTTCATATATCAAAAAAATTTGTACAAATAAGCCTTTACATTGTGAAATTGTACCCGTTTAAGTACAGCTCTAAAAACCAACTTAACATTTTTTTTTTGTACTTTCGCGAATTTTTTATTTTAGTTATGCTATTTACGTTAGAAAAAAACGAATGGAATAAAAAAATTAGGTTTTAAATGGTCTTCGCTCTTAATGGGTTAAGAATTCTTTGAAAATGTAGGACGCCCACGATTATGCCATGAAGGGAATCAACATCTTCTTATCTTTGTAGCAGCAGTGGCTACAAAAAAAGGCGCATTAAAAAAAGTAAATTTGTTTGGGCGGTCGGGGCGGTTGCGGAGGGGCCTGAGGGGGTTGGGGGTGATTTACCAGATTGTTTATTAAAAAAAATTATATTTACATTTAAGATTTATTGGAGGTATTTTAGAATTTATTGTATTCAAAATCATTGGCCTGTATGGGGCGGCAGAGAGGGCGTGGTCCGATCGGTCTAAATTTTTTCCCAAGTTTCACGTATGCTATGACCATAAAGTCTACCAAGTTTCAGGTCTGCAACTACATTTTTCTAATTTCTGCCAAAATTTTTGACATTTGGACCAGTGTGCAGCCGTCGAACAGTGTGAATCTACCCTTACTGTAAGTGTAATGTTAAGCAAACTGTGCTGTTAATAGAATACAATCTAGCGGTTGTTTGTCAACAAGTTCGGGACACTAGTCTAGGATTTCAATAAGTTTGGCTGCACGAGTCTGCCTTATTATTTGTTAACATGAACAACATTCCCAAGAATGCACAAAAAATTACTTTGGCCAGCAAACTGGCCAAACAAAGTCGCATTATCAAACCCACCGCAACAGTACGCAAACACAATCCAGCTGGAAATCTTGAGGCAAGTCTTAAATATATAATTTTAAGTATATTGTAGAGCTTGACTTTAAAAACATTTCAGGACATTGAGGATTTAGCGCCAGAACGCTACTTTTCGCCTTTGCAAACACGCAAACAGCGTCAAAATGCCGTTCAAGACTTGGCAAAGCTCTCCCCTCCGCCCATTAAAAAGTCCAGAGTTTCCAAAATTAAGCTGGGTGCGGCCACCGTTGTGAAATGCGAAATTGTGCCAAAAGCAGAAGCACAGCCGGAAGTCAAACTGGAGGTGGAGTCACCCAATCCTTTGTGGTATCGCCAATTGGAAAATATTCGCCTGATGCGTAACGCACAATCAGCTCCGGTGGACACCATGGGATGTCATCAGTGTGCCGATGTAAATGCGGACGAAAAGGTGCTTAACAATTGTTCATCTCATGTACTTTCTATCAATAATTTGTTCTTACGACAGACCCAAAGATTTCATAAATTGGTGGCCCTTATGCTGTCCAGTCAGACCAAAGATGAAACCACTTTTGAAGCCATGAAACGCTTAAAGGCGCGCACCCTCACACCTGGCAGTGTTAAAGATATGCCAGTTGCTGAACTGGAGGCTCTGCTCCACCCGGTCTCGTTTTATAAGGTGCGTTTTACGTTTAATGGAAAGTTTTCATCCTTTAAACACAATTTTTCTTTCAGAACAAGGCCAAATATGTGAAACAAACCTCACAGATACTGCTCGATAAATACCAAGGCGATATACCCCAAAATGTTAAAGAATTGATTGCTCTGCCGGGAGTGGGTCCTAAAATGGCACACATCTGCATGGCAGTGGCTTGGCAGCAAATAACCGGAATTGGTGTGGATGTTCATGTGCATCGCATTTCCAATCGCTTGGGCTGGCTAAAGTCCACCACCAAAGAGCCGGAACAGACTCGTGTGGGTCTTGAGAGCTGGCTGCCACAATCTTTGTGGTCAGAGGTTAATCATTTGTTTGTGGGTTTTGGACAAACCATTTGTATGCCGGTTAAACCAAATTGTAAGGAATGCCTGAACCGGGAAATTTGTCCAGCTGCTGCGAACAAGAACAAGAAAACAACTTAAATTGAGTATTACAAAATTTATGAATCTTTGTTTACTTAGTCTTAATCTCTATATAATTTCTGGAAGCATTCGAAATAATCTCAAGTTTTTGTTTTAGGAATTTTCAAAAATTAAGTTGCACATTTCGTTATTTTTCTGATTGAGAACAAAAGTGCCACCTGCAGTTTTGTGTTTGTGGCTGGAGCTCCAATGTTTGGCAAAGGAGCGTTCCACCGCCTTTAGATAAACGGAACGTTTTTGATCCAGACTGAAAGAGAAATAAAATTTATTCATTCATTCAAACAAAACTTGGAGACTTACCTCAAGATCTGTTCGGGTCGCTGCAATTGCATACACAACTTGATGCCGCTATAAAAGTCCAGATCCGCCTGCAGGCTTAGCTTGGGCTCATGACTGAGCGTGAAATCCTGAACCAGTTGGGCATAGGTAAAGCCCACAGCTAAGTGAGCCCATACAGCGCTGCCGGTGCTAAAAACGAAAATGATTTTATTAACAAATTGTTTTTATTATAAACTTGAAAAGTGTATTATAATTTTGCCCAGAAGTTTGCAACGCATAGAAGGAATCATCTCCGACCACATAAAGTATATATATTCTTGATCAGCATGACGAGCTGAGTCGATTAAGCTTTGTCCGTCCGTCTGTACGTCTGTTTCTACGCGAACTAGTCCCTCAGTTTTGGAGCTATCGAGCTGAAACTTTGCACAGAGTCTTCTTTTTACTGCACGCTGCTAATATGTCGGAACCGACCGGATCGGATGACTACTTCTTGTAGCTGCCATACAAATGTTCGTTCGAAAAATGGGTTTTAGTGAGAAAAACTGGTATGTTCTCAATATTATCGCTCTCACACACGGTCATGGGTAATATGTCATGTTTTTAAGCTGATTTGCGAAGTTTGGTCGAAGTCGCTAACCGTTGTGACAAGCTATTTCAAGTGAATCAAAACTTCGGTGCAGACGAAAATGTATTTGGGTTACGGTTACTGTTTTGTCCGATCGTTTATTTCCGGTTACGGCTATTAACCAAATTCTGTTTCGGGTTTCGTTATGGTTACGGTAAAAAGACCTGGAAATATTGTTTCATTTTTCCGACCGTTCCAATATGTGTCCTCTGCCAAGCCATGTTTTTAATGAAGATGTCAGATTGTTTTAAACAGGGCTGCAAACCTCCTAAAAGTCGGCAGGGGATCACTCCGGGTTTCGAACCTACTAAATTTTTTGGGTTCGGGTTCACGGAGTAGGTTCAGAAGGTCGGTGAACCTAGGTTCGGGTTCGAACCAGGGTTCAGAAATAATTTTGTTCTTCGCTAATAAAGAAAACATGTGAGTAAATTGAACAAACTTAGTGCAGAATTCTCTTCTCCCATATAGCTGCTATGTGTCAGATAAGCTCTCAATTACTCTGTACGAGAAACATAAGATGAGAAATCGGCCCTTAAACATTTTATTCATATATGAAAGTTTAGAGGTTTGAAAAAATCATATTCGAGCTTGGAGCGTACACTGCCTCTCAATTTTGAGTAGAAAATCACAGTGGTTATAGCGAGATGGGTATATTTCCAAATGCTTCAGGGAGCGTAAGTGAAGCGAATAGCTGGTGTTGGCTGCGCAACCATTCAGTCTACCTGTTCTCGTTTTCGAATCCGATTGATCGGAATGGGTAAGTGTTGTGATTTCTAATAGCCTATTGCCACTGGCTTCATTTCTTATCATTTTCATTTCTAAAAATGAAGCCGTTTCCATTGACAAATTGTCATCATTTTGAGACTTTGACAAAAACAGCTGCTTTGTTTGTTTTAAATAACAGGCGGCACTTTCAAACTTTCGTGGACTTTTTGGAATATTTAGCAAAAAAAAAGACATACCCTTCAGGACAGCAATTCTTCGTGGCGAACGCTGCCATCGCCCTAAACTACAGCAGAAAGCTAAATAACAACTTATTTTACCATTTATATTTTAAGCAAAATTGCGCCTACTTTTTACTTTTTTTTCGGGGCAATTGTCATCATTTTCGAGAAATGATAGAAATGAAAGGCAAAATGAAGTGACAACTCGTATGGAAGAAATTAAATCATTTTCTTCATTTCTTGTCATTTTATGAAATGAAGCTTCATTTGTTCAGGGAAATAGGCTATAAGAAACTATTAAAGAATTCGAACGTATATTTTTACCATCAAGAGGATCGAATGATCGAATGATGGTAAATGGGATTTTTAAGTAAAACGCTGAATAACACTGTCGGTTTTTGGAAGCGAGAACATGTAACAATTCCGATTCTGCATGATTTTATCGAAGTCGAAAACGGGAACAGGGGTGAATATTTATGTTTGTCCTGACACACACACACCACCAATAAGGATGGTCGACTGTATAACTGTTTCAAGAACCTCCCGGTTTTATTATAAGCAGGCGTTGCCTATCTTGTGCAATTCGGCAAAGGCCATTGCAATGAATGTTGGCGAATTTCAAAGGCCCATGCAACTATTTTGTATGTGTGCCCTTTTTCCCTTTTTTTGGGGGAAATTCTATCTCCTCAGTTAACACACTTGGTAATCTTTAATCTTTAGTGTGTCTTCCAGCAATCTTTCATTATTACTGACTCTATCGCTGGATAAAACAAATATATGACTAGGAAAAGTGCGCTAGACTGATACTTGTGATGCCGGAACAGCTAATACAACAAATGCGACATTTTAAAGTTTTTTACAATTATATTTTTTCCAAAACTTTTAAGCAAAGAGATTGCTTTTCATCTTTATCAGAAGTTAAACATGGCAAAGAATCATTAATTCTTTTATTTGCCATTCTCTTAGAAGCAAAATGCTTCTTTGAAAGCTGTTTTTATTCCTAGGCTTAAAAATTGTGGGAAGTGGCAAACTTGACATTTACAGCAGCTAGAAAAAAATAAAACAGAACATCTTTTTTGAACCGAACCCTTTTAAACTTTTTTTGTGCTCCGGTTCAGGTTCGTTTCGAACTTCCCAAAAATTCCGGAGTCTCCGACTCCGGAGCGGTTCAACTCCGAACCGGTTTGCAGCCCTGGTTTTTAATTAGAGCTGCTGGAAGTTTCCGACCAACTTGAATGTGAACTGTTTTCCCCCTGATAAATCAATCAAATTATGGTTGTCCAACAATTTAGTACAGTTAATTTTCTGCTCGGCAGATAAAGACAGATTATATCTCGGATCAAGAAATATTGCACAAAGGTAAGCATCATTCTCGAACAGACTTGGTTCTCTAAATTTTAACTTGTGAGACTAAAGTTTGGTCAATTCTGATTCTGTTTTTGATTTCAAATGAACATTGAATACAGATAAAATCCAGTTACAGAAAAAATATGAATTAGCTGATGCTAAATTTGAGCCAAGGTCGTACATTTTTGGATCGGCTAAATTAGCCAGCACCCAGTGTAATATCACATACATATATATATGGAAAGATGAGGAGTGTAAAGATTTTGGTTAGCTGCACTCACTTTGTCTCGTTCGCTCTCTTTTCTTTGTGGCCGTTAAAAATAGAGCGGCTCAGTGTATGCATGTAAAATGTTCATTGTGTGTACAGAAAATTTAGTTCAGAGCCGTCCATGCATAACTGAGTGTCAGAGAGAGAAGAACATATTTTTCTGTTCTCTCCATTTGGCTTGACCTGGTCTCTACCAGAGCCAGCCAGCCATAGCTACCAGGGGCCGAAGTCACTCATGATTTTATGTAAACGTGAGCCGAACTTATGGTTGTGTGAATCGGTGAACACTGAATTGCATGAAAGTTGTAGGCTGTGGTCTGGAGAGAGCTTTCTTGCTCGCTAACATAAGCCCACTTTTCTGTTCTCTACATTATCCCGGAACTGATTTACGTTTATCGAAATTTTTACTAGTAGATTTTAATCTCTGGTTTGGAGCTAATCGCTCCGAAACTAAACTCATGCCCAAATAAACTTAACCATCCTTAACCCTAGGAAATTTAAAATTTTCATAAAGATGTCTGAAAATGGGCGTATTCAGCAGATAATTTCGATTAGCGATTACCGATTACCTATTTACGATTGCTAATGAGTCTCTGCTGAATAGAATTGATTGCATACTTTAAGATATTCTGTGGCTTTAGTACTTTTTATCAATGCAAAACACTCGCACAAAACCTCTAATATTTATGAATTCGTAAAAATATAAAATTTCATATGAATGTCTGTACAAAGGTAGGCTGACCAGCAATCGTTAACCAATCATACATTTTGTTCTATTTCTATTCAACAAACATGATTGTCAAATTTCCGAATCCCAATCGTCAATCACTGTATTCAGCAGGTAAAATCGGCAATCATAAATCACAAATCGTAAATCGGAATTATCTGCTGAATACGCCCAATGATTTCGAACCTGATCGGATGAAAATCAAACGAGTTTCTTACAACAGTTTTTTGCCCATTTTCCAACATTGGCGGATATTTTTGTAAGTTTGAAAGTCACTTATTCCATATTTTTGCATGTCTAAGAGTGAAAATAAGTTTAAACTTTAAAGCTAATTAGTCGGATTTGGATGGATGGAATTTGCAAAAAAGCGAACATCAGTTTTATGAAATATCCATATGAAGCGCTGAAATTAATATTTTTTTTTTGTTAATCAGGCATTTTCTTAATACCAATATTTTTCGAAAAGTAAAGTAAACGTTTGAATGACCTCTGTTACGAATGGAATTGCTTTCTTTTTACTTTTTGCCAATCACTCCAAGTGAGATTGGCATTTGATTCATAGGACAGAAACCTCAAGTCCCAGCGAAACGATCAAAATGGAACAGTCAAAGATGAGAGTAACTGATTTTTAGATCTCACTTTTCGTTTTTGCATTTATAGCTCATCCAATTAAATTAAATAAACACATCGATAGCTTTAAAAATATGTTGATCGTCAATTTCAAAATAATGAAGTCATAAAGCTGGTAGCCAAAAAAATGTAGATACATATGTAGGCAAAGATATTCAAAGTAACGGAACTGTGGTGCTCAGGCAATATTTTGGACTTAACTATTTTGCTAATAGCGCAAGAGAGAGTGAGCATGAGAGAGATCGTCCAAACTCAAGCAAATAATGTATGTGTGTATTACAGCTGCTACCTGTGTTATAATGAGGGGAAAGAGTGGAGAGCGGTGGAAGGTGGAAATGAGAGAAGAAAGAGTGAAAGAGTGGTGGGCGGGTGAGGAGGGGGTGGGGAAAAAAAGGAAAGCCAATTTTAATTGAATTATATTTGAAGATTGCTGATGCTGGACAATCTATTAAAATGGGAGAGTACAACCTTAAAGTTTCAGAGGTTTTTGTCTACCTCAGTACGAGGATAAAGGCATATATCCAGCACTCCGGAAAATTTATTTCGTTACAGTATTTCAGATAAATAGAAATACTTTCTAATAAAAATGAACATCAAAGGAAACTCAAAGTGTTTCTAATTATATGAAATACTGTAGCGAAATACATTTTCCGGAGTGCTGGATGTAGGCCTTAACCAGCGAAAACATTAGCCTGTTAGCCAGTAGGGAGTTCAAGAGCAGCGCTCTCTCTCGAGGAACTAAAATAGTGGTATACATATCGCTTATCATCCCAGCATGGACAATGACAGCAGCAGTCTTGTCAAGGCTTAAAGCAACAGCGGCTGCGCTGGATAGGACATATCTGCGCGACAGTCACCACTCACTAAGTTTCTACTCTTATTTATATATAGAAAACCCTTTCAGGTCAATCCGACTTACTTTTGCTGTATCTCCGTCTGAGCATTACGATTCCATAGACTGAAACCCACTTTGCCGTTTAAATCCACACTTTTGGCACCCAAGACACGCCAGTGCAGTGTGGCTCCCGAGCTGAGTATCAAATATTGCTCATGATCTTGAGCCAAAGTGGTGGCCTGATAGGCTGGTGTTGATTCCGAGGCACTGCCACCCCAAACATGACCCATTAGCTCGGTTTGGCCATTGAAAAAGATCAGAGGACGCAATTGTGAACCCTGTACGGCTATTTCCATGCCGGCGGTAACAGTTTGCTCTTCATCATCTTCATCGCCGGCATCAGCATCACCCACCAAGGCACCCAAACCGGCCGTGTAAATGCCCAATTTGAAGCTGCTAAACTGCGAGCGTCCTGCCTGAAGCAAGAATTCCACAGAGCCCCGCTTCAAAATACCCTGAGACACTTCCTGAGTGCTCAATAGAGTCTCATTGAAGGCGGGTGAGAGGGAAAGTTGACGGGTCAAGACTGTGGTCAGACCTGGAAAGGTTTTATAAATTAGTTTGGCTTACAAATTTTCTGATGCTCACCCACCTTTCTGTCCCAGCACATGATAGTTGTTCACCTGCTTGCGCTGAATCAATTCCCTCCGCAGTAAACCACGAAACCGTGGACACATCTCGGCCAGCATGCTTAGTTTTTGCCACACATAAGTTTTAATCTCAAACTGACGATCATTGGAGGCCAAATAGTCCAAGAGTTGACCCAATTGCTCAGAACTGGGACGCATTTCGAGCAATATATCCAGGGCCAAAGTGCGGGCCGAACTATCGAAACGCTGGCGAAGTTGATAAAAGATTTCTTCAAATTGCAGACGATGCGTCGCCTTAAAATTGCGCGATGGAAACGCTTTGAGAGCCTGTAAGGCGGCTACGCTTAGTTTGGCTTCCTCTTTTGTCTGGGCCTGCTCTAGCAGCACATCTATGGTCTGGGGATCTTGCAGATTCTGTAGTGCTCGTATAAACATGGAGGACTCTTTGGTGTCCAGACCTTTAATAACATAATTTCGCACTTGTTGGGCCAAAGGATCATTAACTTCAAATCCGCTTTGACGTGTGAGAGTGGCCAGAGTTTGTAGAAGCGTATCCCTAAGCTTGGGCTGCTTGACTATGACAGACTCCACCTGTAGTAAGCCATATAAATGTGACAAAATATTTCTTTCGGGATGCGCGCCCACAGCCAAAGACTGTAGATACTTTTCCAGCAAATCCAAATGCTCTGGCGAGGTGTCCAATCCTTTGTAAAAGTGTTTGAAGGTGGCATTGTGCGAGTCAAAGGTTTGTACGGCGCCCATTAAATCCACCAACTGTGAGGCTAGATTGGGATAAGCCTCTAGCAGCTGCTCAAACTGCTCTTGCTGGGTGATGCGTGCCAAGGGCAAAAGCTGGGCATAAGCCAAGGCTAAAGAGGATTTGCCCACATCCTTCGACTGTAGACTTTCCTGTATTAAGTCAAACTGTTCCCGGAGCTGCAGTGGAGTGAGAAATCAAAAGTGAAGTTAAGTAATTCCACTTGCTTAAAAATTTACTCACCGTCTGCTTTTTAAGCTCACTAATTTGACCATCCACATCTGCCTCCAACTCAAATACACGATACCATTCCAAGAGACTCTCTATGGCTGCCTCTAAGCTAGGGTAATCCAATTGTGGCACCTCCTCCTGTCCTGATCTCACATGCTTGAATATGAGTTGACTTTGCACCCAGCCCTCCACGTCGGGTTTGGCTTTAAGGCTTAGCACATGATTTTCCTGGGATTCGGCTTTCAGTAATAAACCATCTGCCCCTAGGTCGTAGCCAATCTGCTCCTGCGACTTTTGGGTAATGCCCAAAGCTTCTTCGGAATGATAGTTGACACGCAAATCCCACAGAGCGCAATCGGTTTTAGTTTTCTCCACTCTGGTCGAAGATTTCACTTGATATTTGACCCTGCAATGACCCGATACATCCAGCTCCTCATCTGCTGTCTGTCGAATTTGCATTAATGAGGCTATGCCACGTTCCAAATTGAGCAGCGATTGATCACGCGAGGTGTGGGCTATCACTTTTTGAGGTTGACCCTTGACCAGGCTGATGTAAAAGGGCCTATCGGGTATACTTTTGATTGTACGCTCCTTTCCGGCTGCACTCACTTGATTTTGACTGAGATACACCTCTAGAAGTTGATCCTCTTGCTGACTCCATACCGAGTTGATTTTAAGTTGAGTCTCAAAGTTGTAACTGACCTTGCCCAGCTGATCTAGGCTGACCTTATTTTGGAGCTGATACAACTGCTGACTTCGTGGGGGTATTAATGAGGAGTCCGTGGTCCCAACTGTGGATGAAAAGAGAGGAACACGTCATTGAGACCAAAAACGTTTAAGAACTTTCACCTAGGCAAACGAATGATTATCTCTTTTTCAAATATGTCTGTGCGTGTGTGTGTGTGTGCTAAGGGTTATCAACAAGTGGGAATTGCACAGTGGTCGACGTACCATTTTCAAAGAGATCAAAAATATTGTTGTTTTTTTTTTAATTCAACAAGATTTAACAGATAATAAGGTATTAGTTTGATGCATATTTTCCATTCATTTTTATACAGGGTGGCCCATCTAGTGTTTGGAATTTTAACTATTTATAACTTTTGACTTTAAAAACAACAAATGTTATTCGGAAAGCGACTAATATCCCTAGTTTACAAAATAATAAAAATTTTCCGTCCCAACGTTTGGTAGCAATTTCCTACTTTGAAAAATGTGTATATCTTCAGTATCGTTCATTCATTATTAAATGGTAATGCTTTTTTGGAAGATCATTGAACCGCCCTATCTTCATTCTTACACCACTCTTAATCCGGTGCTTGACCGGTTATAAAGGTTTTCCGGCAACTTTACATTAAAATTAATTTTTTTTAAAAAGATAGATTTTAAGTGCGATTTCACCACGAAAAAATTGTGTAAAATGTATTTTATTGCTGGTCACCCCAAAAATACAGCTATTAAAAATACAACGCCACATGATTCATTAAAATCCGTTGAAGAATTAGAAGTTATTGGCAATTAAGTAAATAATTAAAGTTTTCAAGTTCATGCAAATTGACTTAGTTAGATTGTTTTGTTGTTCGTCGTAGGAGGCATAGTTAACATTAAAACTATTCTATTTAAGGGCTACTATGAACTGCCAAATTGAGTGCAAGAGTCAAAAATGAATCAAATTGAATGCATAACATATTGAACCGCTAACAATTTCAACGACATTTGTGCCAATGCAGCTAAAGCCAATTGACCATCCGAATATTCCACAGCTCGCAAATTGGACGGAAGATGGTTTGGCCGAAGATGGTGAATTTTACCAAAAAATCATCTTTTCGAATGAAGCATATTTCCACCTCTGTGGTAACATTAATAAACAAAATTGTCGCATCGAGAAGCCAATGCATCCACCACGTGTCACTGTTTGAAGCGGTTTTTGGTCTGGCATGAAGGTTTTGGTCAGAATTGAAGATAATATCTGCGAACAAATTAGAAGTAGTGACGAAGCATGAATATGAAAGAAATTACCTCGAACTTAATAGTGGTGCGCGGCTATTCTCAAGCAACCGGCAGAAAAAGTTTGTAAAATCTCAAATTGGGAGACACAACGAACTAATCCATTTGGCTGGTCAGGGATATGTTCACGATGTGGTGTTCCTGGTCACGCGGTTGGTAGCTGGAAATGTCAGGCAAGGGATAATAGCTGCAATCATTGCGGCCGGAAGGGTCACTTCGCTAACAGATGCTTTTAATAAGAAGGAAATTTCAAACGTAAGTCAGACTGGAGGAGCTTTCGGCGCGGCGAAGCTAAAATAAGACGTGAGGATGGTCGATGAGTCAAAAGGGTGCAAGACATATGTGATGAGTACGAAGACGTTTTCCTTATGAACAATTAACGCAACGCCAAATTAAATAATGTCACAAAAGGAGAGGAAGAAAGTAGGTACCATCGAAAATCCGCATACTGGGTCACGCCACAAACGCAACGTGACGGTCGCTCGCCGAGCCGAAGAATCCGAAGATAACCAGACTACTACGAGGCTACATGAAGTATTGGAATACGAACATGCAAATCCAAACATACAACAATGCATAATAATCACCAATCGAAATTATAAAAAAAAGAAAGGAAGTAATGTAGTATCGCATAGTAGGCTATGTGTTATATGTGTGTCCTATTATGTGCGACTGAAAATAAATAAATCAGTATATCTCTGGGTGCTGAACGGAATACTACAGTCTTTACGCATCATTGGTCTTTGAAAATGAAGAAGGAGCCACCGCGACCGAGAATGGTGAGCGCTACCGCGCAATGTTAAGTGATGGGTTCTTCAAGGAAATTGAAGCGGAAGACTTGGACGAAATTTGGTTCAACAAGACGGCTCTACGTGCCACACACTATTCTCTAAGTCGAAAATCGAATAATCATCAAACATGGAGATGTGAATTGTCCGCCAAGAAACTGTGATCTGACACAATTAGACTATTATCTTTGGGGAGCGGTCAAGGACAAATGTTATGCAAACAGTCCTAAAACAATTGAAGAGTTGAAAAACAAGATTCGAGTTGCTATTGAAACTTTAAATTGAAAATGTTCTCAAAAATTGTATGGATCGAATGGGCTACTGCCAATGCAGCCGTGGTGACATGAACCAAGCTTTCCAATTAACGTTCAACCTTTGAAAAATATCGAGTTGGTTTTTTTAAAGCAAAAATAATTTTAATTTTTACTTAAAGAACTTGAGGGATGAATTGATGTTGAAATGTGTCCTTAATATTGCTTTGATGTACATAAATTGCCTCACAATTTTTCCTTAAAGTGCGAAAAAATCGCCTCAGTCATCAATTAAAATTTAATAAAATCTTTATTTATTTTTACATTTTGTACAAAAGAATTCTCATATATTAGCTGCCAAAGAATATAAATTTCACTCAATTTTTTTGTGCGTGAGGCCCACTGTGCTTTCTTACTCTTTTCAATAACAGCTGCTCTAATTGGAAACTGTGTCAGATACAAGAATGTTATTTTTGTGTGTGTGTGTGGGTGAGTAAATGCAGCTGTTGATTGTTGTATCTTTGCGGGAGCCGCAATGTCAATGTTCTTGAAGTTCATTCAACTTTGTTTAACCACTTTCTACGTGCCCGGCATTTGTTTAATGTTTTATTTTACAATTACTCACTGAAGCAGCAGCCACCACAAAGCAAACAAAGTAACAAAGGTATACTCAGTCTGCTGTATTTGTTGTATGTTATCATTTTAGAAATGTATTTAAATTAAAACATTGATAAGAATAATTATTTGCCGGCTTTCTGGACCCGCTATTTTTGTATGGTCTGACCGTCAGCTTCGGTTGTTTTAGTGCGAAGAAGAAGGCACGATTGTAGTGTGACGAGGCAACAGCACAAAATTAATCTCTTGTTTGTTTAAGATATTCTCCCGCTAAATTTGCCATCAATTTGTGCCACTTTGGTATTTTTGTCAGCGGCGGTCACACTACTTTACCGTTACCGTTGAAGCCACCAAGCCAGACTAAGAAGTGAGAAGTTTAAAAAGTGTAAAGAAAATTGAAATAATAAAGGCAAATAATTGATAATAATAATAAAATAATTGAACTAATTACTAACTCTTAATTTTGAATTTAATTTCGTGTTTATGTGTGTGGAGTCTGCAGATAATACTAAATAAATAAGATGAAATAAATATTAATATTATATATATTTGATAAATTTCTCCCGACGCCGCTCAATTTGCTACCGACTAAAATTTTTTTTGTTTTTTGTTTTTAATTTTAGTTGATACCCA